>CM061046.1:9308168-9686220 GCA_030762985.1 Adelphocoris suturalis
TTTTTCCATGTTTTGCTTGTCACTGATAAATATAATCCGGATCAAATCAAGATGGTGATGGAGGTTCGCTTCATTTCATAATCAAATAGGTAGGTAGGTACACAATAAGAACACAACTTACCATTGTTGAAGATTCTGGTGCAGGGTTGTAGTAGCAATGAAAATTGTTTTTTGTAATAGATGATATTGTTCAATTCGGTAGATAATATCCGTACAAACAAAACAATTCGACGGTGCAGTACGGTCGAGGTGTTTGTACGTTCGAAAATGGCAGCTGAAGAGCTGAATGACAAGACGTCCAGTACCAGAAGAGGAAAGTAGTCCACCCCGATCTTCAAAATATCACTCGGGGGATAAATGTAGGTATTGTAAAATAATTTTCACAAATAGGCTACTTTCAACTGTTTCTAAAACTCTGTATGGTTGAACAGACAGGATATCGCCACGATTTGTAAAATTTGTAGGATATATTCTGGATGATGGAGTGGAAGATGGTGAGGAAATGGCGGCTGGTTACCAAGTAGGTAGTTCGAAAGCACACCTGTATCTCACCCATGCACTTGCGTCGATCTCGATCTCTTTCACCATCAAAATGATGGGAGTTTCAGCGCCATAATTAACACATTCAACGCGGGTCTGAAATGGGTGAACACGCCCCACACGGGAAAACTGGAAATTGCATGGAAAGAAACAAGGCCGGAACAGGGCCTACATGATGGAATCTCAAAACAATGATCTGAACGTTCAAACCCCAAATTCCCGTTGCCCCAGTATATCTGAATATCATATAAACACAGTACATCAGTTTTCAAAAGAAAACTTCATAAAAAAGAAGAACTCACCAGGAAAGCAGAATTCGCGGAGAAGACACGCTTATCACTTTTATCAGTGCCCTGACTGATTGAAGGTCAGTATCAGAAAACGGCGACCTCTGGTGGGTAGGTAGGTTCCTACTGAGTAAATTGTGATGCCAAACGGCCTTCTAAACCAGTGGTCACCAATTAAGTTTCATGAAGGTCCGTTTCAAAGTCTTGCCGAGCTTCCGCGGTCCATTCAGGGGAAACAACTGGGGGGGGGGGGGGGACACCCCGAAATTTTTTTGAAAAATTAACAGTTATATATTTATATTTTATGTTAGGGGCCTATATATTTTGCAATTGAAATAGTAATATAAATTAAATTAAACGTTTTACTAGTCATAAAATTATTGGGTAAAATAATGCAACAATATTAAATCAATAGCCTACTTTTTATTGAGAGTTGTATAATAAGAAATAAAGTACATATAAGTAACTCTAATAAAAAAATGTAACTAGCTTAAAAAGTTGAAAATTCAGTGGAAAAATGACATGTTAAAAAATTAACATGTAAAATAAAAAGAAAAAAATCACACATAAGTAGTTGAAATTACAAATAAACTGATTCAAAAGTTTACGATCAGTGAGAGAAATGACAAGTTTTATTTTTAACAATGTTCTTAAAACTTGGAGTGTAGTTTGTGCAGCTGATTCTCATTAATGTGTCGAGATGGTCATCTGTGAGACGGGATCTATAACGATTTTTAATATAAGTCATTCTTGAGAAAGCTGCTTCGCACACATAATGTCGATCCAAACATAGTACACAGTTTGATGGCCAAAGTTTTTAATTCTGGATAATTTTTGTCACTGACATATTTGATCCAAAATTGGTCGCATTCAAGAGTGTCTGGAACTTTAGAAAAAATGTCTTTTAGAACAAAATCTTCCTGGTACTCGATAAGTTCCATCTGTTGGGCAGCTTTGTTACTCTTGAAAATATCTGACGCTTCACTGGTCCACACACCATTAGGTTTAAGTGAAAAACTGTTGTTTAACAGTTGCACATTTTCAATTTTTTTGAAATCTGTAAATATTATTTGAAATTCTAATTTAAGTTTATTCATGAAATCAGTGAACTCGGTGATGTCAATGTCCTCATTGCTCTCACAAACAGATTTAAGTAGTGGAAAGTGCAGCAGTGCTCCACTGATATCTTCAGTGAAAAGGTCAACCTTTTTAGAAAAACCTCTGATTTCAGAGAAAAGTTCACACACAAGTTTCCTTTCCCTTGCAGCTTGAGATTTAAGAAATTCATATGCCGAACACACGGAAGTCCGAAGAATACACGAAAACAAAACAAAGTGCGTATCTGGCAACAGAGACAGTGAGAAAGCGAATACTAGTCGCTGCGTGGGCTAGCTCAAGGTCAAGTGCAAGGGGAGGGGTAAGCCGTTGGCTAGTCACCTACGTCTACCCCTACCGATATAAGCGTTGTACATTGGAATAACTTTCTCCCTTCTAATTTGGTTACACTGCTGGTATTTATTTATTGATTCGGTTGTTTTTTTAATAATTTGATTTCATTTAGAGGGTTTCTTATGGGTTTTTTGTTTTAGAATTTATTTTAAGTATTTTTTTCGTTTCGAGGTCCGCACAAAACTAGCCGGCGGTCCGGATCCGGACCGCGGTCCGCCATTTGGTGACCAATGTTCTAAACCTTTCCTATCCAACACACGTGGCTTTCGAAAGAGGCGACACTGCCCATGTGAGAGAAGAGGCAGACTGTGTCATATGACACATTCCGCATTGAACTGTTAAGATGTAGCGATGTGAGCATCCGAACCGCTGATCTACACACTCAAAGGAGACGAATTGTCACGCCCAACAATGTACCGAGTTTTAGTCCGATTCCAATGAAATTTCCAGGGATTGTGTGAGTTAGCTTGTAGAGGGCCCCCTATAATTCTCATCGCAATCGAGTCAACAGTAGCCTGTGCGCATGCGCAAACGTGAATTTCTTATAACATCGATTTCTCATCATCTGTTGGTCCGATTTCATTTGAACAGAAAAAATTTCTGTCTTATGAATTATATTGTGTTTGGTGGAGCAATAACTATAGCGCATGCGCAAATCTAAAATTGATCTACTCAGACAAAACTCCGTGACTAAAGGGCCGATTTTTATGGAATTTTCAGGGGTCGTGCGGTTTAGCTCCTAGACGGTCCTCTGTTCATTTCATTGCCGTTGGATTAATAGTAGTCTGTGCTCATGCGCAAACGTTAATTTCTTATAACGTCGATTTTATATCATCTGCTGGTACAATTTCGTTCAAACAAAGAGGTTGTTGGGTACAGGGTGATGCCCTTTGTATTTTATCGCGTTCGCTTGAATGATAGGTAACTATTGCGGATTCGCGAAACCAATATTGGATAACACCCCGAGAATAATGAATCGATATTGATGAAACTTTAAATCATTGAGGGGGTTAATCTTTAGACTAACTACACTCAGGTGCAAAAAATTTTGCCCACTCTCCGAAAGGAAGATTTTATGAAGTTGCGACTAATATTCTCTTATTTTCGATTGGGTTACTGTCTGAACTCAGTCAGAGGCATTGTTTGTTGTTTTTTAGCCAGGCGGATGACATTTTTTTGATCTCTCAACCATAGGGAATCGTGCCGAGACGTGATCGTGTTTCATTGCGCCCCACTTTCACGTTATCTTCCAAACTGCGATTATGTTGTTCATCTCTTGCACGGTATTCCTCAGCCGAGGAGCGAGTGTTTTTCTGTACATTCAGGTAGTTAAAATTGGATAGCCTCAATGGCTAAAACCGGCTTAATTCTGCATGTGGTCTATAAAAAAAATTGTCTAACATATATATTTATATATATATAATGATAAAAAAATATATCATATTATATCTCCCAATCTCTTAGAACGGGTTGCGGCAGATCCCCATTAACGCAGCGTTAGGGAACGCAAGATTAAAGTCAGGTTAATGCTCGTCAACCAAAGCAGGAAAGGTCGTTGTGGCAGCTCCGGTTAGTGATTGTTAGCGATTGCTATGTAACGCCAGGTTAACAGCTGTTGGTTGTTTTGAAAACACCTTATCACTGGCATTCGTTTTCATCATTATTTGACTGTTTCATATCATTTTACTCACTATCCTTCATTCCTTCACTATTATTTTACTTTGTGTGTTTTAATTCACTATTATTTTACTTTGTGTGTTTGATTGTATCGAACTTTTCGGTATTGTCCGAACTTTTCGGTTGAATTCCATTTTTCACCTACTGAAAGGGCGCTAGTGAGTAATGCGGCGTTTACAGTATGAAAAGTTCTTGAACAATTTACAATTTCAACTTCACAATTTCACTGCACCTTCGGGAGCTCAAATTGTATATCATAACGGGATGATCGGGAAAATAGGAATTATCAGGGTTCCGTCATGAAATATGTAAAAAGCGGGATCAAAACGTTGAGCGACATTAGCGCTCTGTCAGAAGTTTTGGGAAGACAACACACCAACTCCATCTCAAGCCCTGGCGGGAGAATACGAATTTGGTTAGGGCTAAACATCCCCCCCCCCCTTTCCTGCGGAATTACAAGGTACGGGTACAATGTATGTCAACTATACCATACTATTAAAACGTACTTTAAAAAAAAAGTTTTTAAACAGAACAACAAGTTTTTAAACGGAGAGCTGGAAAGATACAAGAGATGTGAGAAATCAGCTGTTCGTAATCCGCCATTTTAGATGGGATTGATAACATTGAATAACCAATCAAATCCCCCGTCAAGCCTCAAGGCTGCGCAGCAGATGCGCAATGGACCGAAAATCTAGGGTTAGCGTTAAGTCAGATTCTCGGGTTACCGACCGATAACCGAGGCTTCCACAATGCCACTAATCGAAGATTTTCTCTGACCCACGTTAACTATCGTTAACCGAGGTTGCCACAACCGGCCCTTAGTACTATAACTGGTGACCTTTGACAGTTCATTAAGAGAAAGAAAGCCACCTCCCTCCACCTGACACCTCGTAGCTCATCTCTAATAGAAATGGTGAATGTAAAAAATTAACAACTCGAGGAAAACAATACCCAATGCAGTAAACAATTAATTGCAAAAATACCTTCCGTATGACGATTTTGCAAGAGGACTCTTCAATTTATCAGCCGACGCAGATTTGAAAAGTGTTCCTAAAAAAAGGAAGGAATTAAATTTAAATATAATAATTTGAATTGAATATTTCCATAATGTCCCTACTAATTTCTATAAGTCAATATAATAGAAAGTCCAAAATTCTTAACTGCTAAATTATTCAATGAGGAATATCGTGAAAAGAGTGAGTTTTGATTTCTATGAAAGTGACACATCAAGGTTTCTTGGAGACGCAAAACATTTTAAATTATCAAATGATACTTGCCATTGGTTGTGCCATTGCTGGGCGGTGTTTGTTCTACTTTAGTCGAATTTTTAGTAGGGGATTTGTCCTTCTCTTTGGGTAGTTCCAAAACTGAGTCAAGTTCGTACATAAGTATATATGGATTAGTACTAAGAACGTTGGACAGAGGCATCGGTCTTACCTGAAAAAAATAAAATGCAAAATTGAAAACAAAACTAAATAGGCATCGAAATATTACAGACAGGACTCAATGATACATGGTAGAACTATAGTTTGCTATGCAAAAGTAAATGACAAACATGAACTAGAGGTTCAAAATATATTACACAATGAGGGGCACATATAATCAAGTATTCATTTATAGCATTTCCAAAACAAATAAAACCTTTTCCAAGTCAAATGAAACCTTTTCCAAACCAAATGAAACCTTTTCCATATCAAATGAAACCTTTTCCATATCAAATGAAACCTTTTCCAAACCAAATGAAACCTTTTCCATATCAAATGAAACCTTTTCCAAACCAAATGAAACCTTTTCCAAACCAAATGAAACTTTTTCCAAATCAAACGAAACTTTTTCCAACACAAATGAAACCTATTGAGAAAATTAGTGAACTGAGGTACCTAGATAGGTAGGTACCCACTCACATTCAACAGTCATAATTTCTCAAACTTACGTGTTTCCTATTCTACTAATGTGAGATCCAATTCGGTAATCCTATGCCTGAAATTCATCGAATTTTCATTTTGTCAACGTCTTTCTATGATAGGTACAATTGCATCTACCTGCAACTTGCAGGGTACCTACCTATCTAGGTACCTCAGTTCACTCATTTTCTCAATAGGTTTCATTTGGTTTGGAAAAAGTTTCATTTGATTTGGAAAAAGTTTCATTTGGTTTGGAAAAAGTTTCATTTGGTTTGGAAAAGGTTTCATTTGGTTTGGAAAAGGTTTCATTTGGTTTGGAAAAGGTTTCATTTGATATGGAAAAGGTTTCATTTGGTTTGGATAAGGTTTCATTTGACTTGGAAAAGGTTTCATTTGGCTTGGAAATGCTATATTAACTAATTAAGCATGTCAAGTCTACTCTCAAACTTCAAACTAAAGAAGCAAATATACAACCTGTTAATATTGCACAAGACGTTTGGAAGCCCATTTTAAATATTTTTACTTTATTTATTTATTTTTGTTCATTTATTTCATTTTATTTTTCGTGTGTGGTGTAGGCGAAAGGATGTCTTGGTCATCAATATTTTGTAGGGTAGAAATCCCCTCATCTTCTTTTTCTGCCATTGATTAGCCTTGATAGTGTCCATCTGGCCCCCCAATACATCGAAACTGTAATCACCTCTTGCCTGATCTTGGTGTTCTAGCCCATTTTCTATATTCCATTTTTCTAATTTCACCTGATAATCTTGCTACTATAAGGTTGCTTCAAAAAAATCATTCAGAGTGAAGATATTGAAAATGGTTTAGGGTCCAAAATGTCTCGATTCAAGGAATGATTCGTCACAAACTATTAAGCTTTTATATTTTTGGGCTACAAAAATAAACTTGACTAAAACACTTATTCAAGACAGCAACATGCCATTATTTTGTAACATATATTTACCCTCCTCCTTCTTTTCGGTCGCCTGTAACTTTAAAGTTTGAAGGAAATTTTATGTATATGTGGCTGTATATACCACCCACAACACCACACCAATTGCCCATATTCTCGTGACGTCACGCCTGTAGTAGGTTCACGTTTCAGCCAAAGTCCGCCATGACGTGGTAGATGTTACTAAATCTCAACTCAACCAACCTATTTTATGCAAGGAGTTTGCCGTCTCACGGCAACATAATTCGTGGTTATATAAGGACATTTTTTCAACAGTTTTGTTTGGAAAAAGTATAATATTTTAGCAATACAAAATTTCAATTCGAATAAATGTTAGCTGTAATCGTGCCTGCCTGCGCAATAATTGATTGTAGATTGCTGTCAACGATAACGATCTAGTAGTCAACGAGTTTTTATTTGGACTAGGAGCCTACTAACTATTGTAGTTAATCAGTGTCAAAAAACTAAAGAACTTCATTCGTTTAGGCTTCGATAATGACTATTAACCAGAAAAATAGTAAAGAAAAGATGGGTGAAAATTCCTCAGGTGTCTGTAATGCTGTGTAGGTACTACATAGCCATTGCTCAGGTAGCTTCATCAGCATTTTATTATATTTTCGTAGTACTATGCTTAGCTGAGGAAGCTTTACTTGTTATATTGAATGAATAGAAGGAGAGATTTGGCAGGTTGTCAAAGTAAACAAGGCAGGTTGTTGCTACACCAAGACACGAAACTACTTAGGTAGGTACGTACGTCCTACCAGATTTGCTGTTTGTTTAAAATGCCTAAACAAAGTAGGTGGGTCGTTGCTTTGCTAACGATTTACAACCGCTGATTAGCTAGTTTGTCAAATATTGAACCAAGGATTATGCATCATGAATTAAAAACCAGTTGCAAGAAGAAAACCTTGAAATGCATTCTTCTGAAGGTAAGATTTCATAAAGATGAGCATTGGCAGTACAGCTACTGCGAGAGTTTTGCCGTTACACAAATTTTAGGGACAAAAAACGTTAATTAGGCAGGTACCTACTTTCGTTTTTATCAATGGAAGTACATGATGAATAACAAGTACCCAATAATATACGGAAAGTATGTAGTGTATACCTTCCCTCCTAGGTACTTACCTTTCCACATGTGATAGGTACTTAACATACCCGCCTAACAGAGCTCTCATAGCACACCCTTTCAAAAGACCACTTTCACAGTACTTTAATTGATTTTTAGAACGGTTCTGAAAACTGGATGATTCAAAGACATTTTCGCGGCTGATGTCTGGAACTTCTAACACTAGATAGGTAACTTCCACAACACAAATTACAATCGCGTCTCGACTGTCTGGAACTAATCTTGAGTTCACAACGTTTCACGTCATGTCGGAATGGAACGATCTCAATACACTCGGGGAAATATAGGTTTTTGATTAAGAAAAATTCACTGTTAGATGTCACGAACTTCCTTCTATTCGATCGTTCCCACGAATGAACAGAAAAAGGTGCCCTTGCCACTTATAATTTTTTTTTAATTATTTCCTTCACATTTTGCACTCCTTGCACTTTTCGGCGACACGGGGCCGGCCGACCCAATTTTCGTTGTATTCCGATATCAAAGCAATCGGCCAGTTATCACCTACAATCAACTCCCCGTTCGGTTGTTGTTGTTGTTCTTGTCCTGCCCAGGCACCCGCTGGTTGTGGGCACTAGTTGGTATGGCCCATGACATCACCCCCGACAACAATTCACAGCTAGTCCTCGAGCTGTGTGGCCAGGTCTAGGTTTTTTGTCCTTGTTGGTCCATTCATCCTCTTAGTCCCATAGATCTTCATTGGCCTGGGCAGAACTCACTCTTTGGGGAGTACAATAGGTGACACCAGCTTTTTGCTCATCCAAGGGTTTCCAACTACTAATTGGGTCGTCCAGGGGAGAAAGGGTTGTTCGTCCAGCCGCTGTGTGTGGGACAAGGGACTAGTGCAAGGAGTAGTTAAAGCTGAAAAAAAAAGAAGATAATTTTGAATACATTTGGTCGAAATTTCCCTAGTGGCAAGGGACCTGTTTTTTTTTTTTTTTTTTAAATAAAAATTTAAATTTAAAATTCAACTACAATTTATGAATTTATATAGTTCAATAAGACAATTGAAATAAGTTATTATTATTATTATTATTATTATTATTTTATTTTTTTTTTTTTACATTATTATTTTATTATATATATATATATATATATATATATATATGTATATATTCCTTATTATTATTATTTTATTATATGTTTTTTTTTTTTATTATTATTATTATTATTTTGTTATATATATTTTTCCCTTATTAGCATTATTCATTATTATTCATTATATTATATGTTATACATAAACATTTAACAATATTCAGTCTTTTCCATAGTGAGCAATTATTGTCTAAGAAACAAAATAAAATTGTGGTTAAAACTGAAAATTAAATTATCTATAATACCAATAAATTCAATAAAGGGATATTGTCTTACATACTAACGCAGCTGCGGTTACCGGTAACACACACATAACAGACACTTACCCCGGGGTATTATTTACTCTGTACTGGGGAAATATTAAGCAGGGGTGCATGCAAAGCGAGGGTCTTAACACATAAACAAATAAAATGTACACCCTCCCCCCCTTGGCCACCTGGAAGTCGCCTCCTGGTGACTGAGCTGTTGATACTAAATTTTGAAATTTGTAATGTTGATTAGTACACACGCAAATTGTATAATATAGTCAGGAATTATTATTTGAATTATATTATTGAAGGGTTGATAAACATGCAAGTATAAATATAAAAAACAGTTTGTTCCTGGAAAGTGAGAAATACATATTATTGTGGATCCTGGAAAAAAAATTAGAAAACAAAAATATAATACATTTTCATGGATGGAAATTACTGGCTAGGTCCTGCTGGGTGGAAAGTTGTAGAGTACAACCAAGCTCAGCATGGTGGACCGTATGTTGTCCTCAAACAGAACTCCTTGGTGAGGTTCTCCCGTTCCACTCAACCCGATTCATGTCATTATTGGGACCACGAAAATGTTGATTATAAGGAGCAACGTTTTCATTTTTAAATCTGTGAAATGAGGAAATCCATTAACTTCCAAGTATTATTTCATTACACCAGTATCAAAAGACTTATTTTATAATACCTGAAATTGTAAATTAGATTATTATATTTCCCCTAAGTAACGACATCACTAATTCTTAAATTTTATCAAAATTTACTGTAGTTTATTTTGTACCCTTTTTTTTTTTTTTTTTTTTTTAAATACCTCAGTGACATGATTGCTATTATTCAAACTTAGACGTTTAATGCCTTTGATTTTCGTAACCTAATTAATTAATTGCTCACTATGTTAATCTTTATCATTATTGCACGTTTAAATAGTTATTGAATTAAATTCAATAAGTACTAAATTAGTATCCCATTAATAGACTATTTATATACATAATTTTTGCACTATGAATCAGCTGCTATCTGAATCTGAGTCAGTTTCAGCAGCCAGTTTCCTAAAATTTATTTTTCTTCCCCTTGTATTATAGGGGCGAGTGACCAGTCTAGGGGTGTCATATGGGGCAGTACTGGTAGAAGGGTATGGAACATGCTCGCTTGAATGAGGACTCTGACCAGCTGAATCCCAGCCAAGCCAAGCAGGACTTTCATCTAATCCTGCCTGTGCTTCTTCATGTTGAGCTTCAGGAGTAGCCAACAATTTTGGTTCCTCCCACCACATGTCCTCATCTTCAAGATATGTGAGGGGCATCAGATCTCGTGATTGAGCTATTTGTCTCCTCACATTACTTTCTGATAAGGGCGAACTTTGTTGTGGTATCATAGGAGTTTCATTCACTGGAGTTGAGGGAGTTTGATTCTTGTTTCCTTCAGGGGATCTCCCCCTCACTGCTTGAGGAAGGAGGGTGCTTTTCCTTCTGATGGACGGCTTTACTCGGTTAATATGTACCCTCTTTGGTTTTCCTCTAACAATGATTATCACGTTTAGCTTCGAGGGAACCTCAGTGATTAAGTATGGGCCCTTCCATGGTCGGGAGAATTTCTTTGTTCTTCCTGTTTTGAGCACAGGATCATGTAGGTAGACCCACTGACCCACATGGAAACTCCTTCTTGTTACCCCTTTATTATATTGTTTTGCCATGTTTTGTGTGGCATTTGTTTGATTAGCCTGTACCTGACTCCATATTTGTTGCAAAGTGTCTCGCAATTTTTCCACATGGAAAACGTAAGGTTCAACATCCTCACCCAGATTCATGTCTTCTGCTGCAGGGAGTCGCATCTTTCTCCCAAATACAACTTCAAAGGGTGAGTATTTGGTGGCTTCATGACTCTGTGAATTGATGACCATTTGTGCGATGGGGAGGTACTCATCCCAGTTAGCTTGATTTGCTGATACATAGTGGGAAAGGATGTTGGACATAGTTTTATGAATTCTCTCGACCCGCCCATTAGCCATGGCATGGTAGGCTGTTGTTCTAACCTTCTTTACCTTGAAGAAAGAGCAGAAGTGGCTAATAAGCTCAGAACTGAACTCTGCTCCTTGGTCAGTGAGAATCTGACATGGTGCTCCTACTCTGCCAAAATATTGTAAGAATGCTTTTGAAATTGAATCAGCGGTGTGGTCGGGTAATGGGTAGAAGTCGACATAGCGAGAAAACTGGTCAATTATTGAGAGGAAGTATTTATGTCCCCTTGGTGTTAAGGGGAGTGGTCCCACTATATCAGCACTAATTTGAGAGAAACACTCTGAGGGTTCAGAAAACTCTCCAAGGGGAGCGGTTTTTCTGCCATAATATTTTCTTTGGCTGCATGAGGTACAGGACTGGACATAGTTCCTAACATCTTCTTTCATGCCCGGCCACCAAAACTGCTCTTGGACTCTTAGAAGTGTTTTCTTGTTTCCCCCATGACCTGATTGAGGAAGGTCATGGTAGAGCTGTAGTATTTTCTCTCTTAGTTTCGTTGGTACCACCACTTTAAGACCATCCACAGTATCCTTGCAGATGAGTTTATCTTTAGAATACCTGAAGTTCTTTCTGGTAAACAGGCTTCTCGTATCCTCATCTACCTCCTGCTCTCCTCTTATTTCATCATTAGTGATCACAGGAAGATAACGGACTTCTGTAGCCAAGACTCTGGATAGGGCGTCTGCGTTGCCATGAGATTTACCCGCTTTGTGAACTATAGAGAATCTGTATTCACTCAGCTGTAATGCCCATCGTGTGAGGCGGGAATTTAAGTCTCTATGCGTATTTAAATATTTCAAGGCTTGGTGGTCAGTGTAAACAACAAAGTCCACTCCCCACAAATAATGGTGGAATTGTTTTACGCCATATACAAGTGCAGCTAATTCCAATTCAGTGGCACAATATGAGGTGGATTCTGCTGTTGTTGTGCGGCGGGAGGCATAAGCAACAGGATGTTCTATTTTACCATCCATTTGGCTCAGAACACACCCCAAGCCTTCCTTGCTTCCGTCTGTGGCTAGGATAAAAGGCTTTGTGAAATCGGGATATGCTAGTATTGGAGCATTTATGAGCCGAGTTTTTAGGTTCACAAATGCTGTCTCACAAGCTTCTGTCCAGTTGAATGGTATGTCTTTCTTTGTCAAATCTGTAAGTGGCTTAGCAATTCCTGCAAAATTGGGTACAAAGCGCCTATAATAGGAACAGAGTCCTAGGAAAGATCTAACATCCTTCAAGTTTTTGAGTGGGGGGAATTCTGACACTGCCTGAATCTTCTTAGGGTCGGGGTGCACTCCATTGGCATCCACCACATGGCCTAAATATGAGACTTCATGTCTAGCAAAGTTGCACTTTGCAAGGTGTAGGGTTAAGCCTGCCTCTCTGAGTATCCCTAGAAGTTGGCATAATTCCTGGATATGTGTTTCAAAATCGTGATGAAAAAGAATCAGATCATCCAGAAAGCATAGGGCTCTGGGTGATCCTAGTCGCCTAATTAAACTCATAGCTAGGCGCTGGAAGGTGGCTGGAGCTCCCTGCAACCCAAATGGAAGTCTTAGGTACTCATAGCAGCCCTCATCAGTGACAAAGGCAGATTTAGGGATGTCTTTGTCATAAATGGGGCACTGATAGTATCCTGATTTAAGGTCCAAGGTTGTGAAATATCTGGATTTACCCATCTTGTCAAGATGTTCTTCAACACGTGGTAGAGGGTAAAACTCAGGTGCAGTGATGGCATTTAGTTTTCTGTAATCTACACACATTCGCCACCTCAAACCTGAGCCACTCTTTTTTGGCACCAACACCACAGGAGAACTCCATGCACTGGTTGATTCTCTGATTACTCCTTGGTCCAGTTGCTCCTGTATGAGCTGCCTTATTATAGGTTTCTGGGCATGAGCAATTCTATAGGGCCGTGCACGTATAGGAGGATGATCCCCAGTGTTTATCTGGTGCTGAGCTAAATCTGTGCACCCAAGGTTATCGAATCCTTCAAAACTGAATATGTCTTGGTATTCGAGGAGGGCGCTCTTTATCTGCTCCTGCTGTGCTGGTGGTAAGTGTTCTAATTTCTCTAATAATTCTTTGTTTAGTGCCTTTGTGCGCTCAACCTCTGTTTTCGTTTCAGTAATCAGACAGGTTACACTATTGTTTTCTATTGGCACATAAGGTTCGATTTTTCCCATTAATTTATCTTGCGGTAATATTATGACTTGGTGTGTTAAATTGCAAGCCATTGTCACAACATTCCTAGCATCACTCATGGAGTATGCTAACACTTCAGGGGTGTTTTTGTTATTGGGAGTGAAGAGTACTGTGCTAGTGATTGGTGTTACACCGGTGCTGGTGCGTGCCTCAAGTGGCAGTATCACAGCAGACCCTGGTGGTATTACCACTTCTTCTTTCAACACAGCGTATACTGAGTTGTACTCTGTGTGGGACTCATGATCTGATTCTCTATTGGGAAATATTGCTCCCTCTTCTTGTGTCTGAGCTTTTATGGGTTCACCATACAAATTGACAATTTTCCGTTTTACATCAAGTATGGCTTCCCTCTCACTTAGCACATCACATCCTAGCAATATCAGAGCCTTACCACCGAGAGCACAAACAGCTGCATAGGCCATGAATGGCTCACATCCCTCTATAGCTACTTCTATAGTTGTTGCACCTAGGGGTTGAATGGGTTGAGATCCCAGTCCCACTATTACTATATTGTCTAGGGGTTCAAAAGGTCCTTCACACACTGATGGATCAACTAGTGTGATTTGGGATCCTGTATCCACAATAATTATTCCCCAGGAAGAGCCTACCCTACCATTCACCGAAAAAAGGGGGGCTCCACCTAATTTCACTTTAGTTTTTCTATTTCTTTCATTTTCTTTTTTCTCACTCCAGCCCAAGTAATTTGCTAGGGAGGAATTGTGTTTTAAAACATTTTTTATTTTATTTTTAGTCCGTCTTTCAATTTCTGTGTCCTTCTTTGAGTGTTCCGGGTCGTTGATCAAGTTGGAGTCTTTCAGGCATTTTTGGGTTATGTCCCTTGCTGTTGGGCTCCTCGCTGTTCGTTTGGGGCTGTGGAAGTACTGGGGTTTTCACTTCCTCTATCTGAACTTCTATCTGTAGCAGGTCCAGGTGGGATCCTTTGACCTGCTTTAGGACCGCCATGTCGGTAATCACACTGGTTGGTATAGTGTGTTTGTGCACCACAGACATGGCAGTAAGGCCCTCTGTGGAAGTTGTTCCTTTTTTGGAAGCTATTTCTCCATTGGCTGACACCTACTCCCCTGTTGTATCCCTTTGAATTTTGTTTGTTAAAGTCCGTTTTATAGTGTTCGCTTTGTTCGGTTTCCCTCTTTTCAGTCTTGGGTGTTGGTGGTTTGGTTTGTGTGGGTGTTATAGGTTTATGTGAGGCTGTGGTTACTAACACCTGGTTGCGCTGATCTCTGGCACTAGCTGCTTTGGCCATGTCAAGGTGGGTCCTGTAGCTGGATGCAAAGTCAATGGCTTCAGCTAATGTTGAAGCCTGACTCTGCAAGGTTGGTAACACCAGCTCTGCCGTGAGGCCCTTACAGAATGAAGAAATTGCGTTTTCCTCAGCCTGTTCCACTAGAGCTGGATTATTGGGATCTTTTACGCATTTCATCATAAGCTCCCTGACCCGAGCCCCATATGCCTCCACAGTCTCACCCTTCTGTTGTTGCACAGAGTGAAGTTTTGACGTGTAGTATGAACGTGTCTGAGGGCCTTCGAAATGTCTTCTTAGTTCCCCTTCAAACTCCTCCATACTACTCACCATCCCTTGTTTAATCTGCCCTTCCAGCCGGGTCCGGGCACTCCCCCTCAACTGCATTAGGGCTATTTGTACCCAGAACCAGGCCGGAGCACGATACAATTTGCCAGCATCCGCCAGTGAACGGATGAAGTCCTCCAGCTTCTCACTCTTCCCACCACCAAATGTGGGTAATTTATTTCGCAACTTCATACCTAGCTCTGAGAGCTCCGGATAGTTGCTGATTTCATGTTCACTTTGGGCCGGGCAAGTATCGTTTCTCATAGTGGAACTATGAAATGTGGCAAAGTATCCCGGTGGGGACTGGGGATATTTTTTTGTATGTGCCAATGAGGTGGTATTAGAGGGTGGTTGTACTTCACAGGTTCTACCTGATTGGTTTTTCGTAGTAAATGTTAGGTTGGATGGTGGTGGCACGTCCCAGGTCACCCTTCTATTCTGTTTTAGATGGGGGGTACTTGTGCCTTGTATGGGCGGCCATCCTTCCTCATTCGGTAGTACATCCTCCTTAACTTCCGGGTTCCCTTGACCCAATTGTTGGTGATTGCCTGGGTCTTCAGGTTCCCTTCGACAAAGGAGATCCTCGATTCTATCGGTGGACTCCCTGACCAACCTCACATTAGTTGCATGCCCTGCCATGCTATCAAAAATGAATGTCATGGTTTCCATTAATGAGGTCTGGTTGTCTAATAATTGTTCAACCATTGCCTCATTGACACGGGTGGAATCTAACGCCCTTCTCAAATCAGATACCTCAGCAACCAACGATACGACCCTTACTTCCAGGGACCTCATTGCAGCGGCCATGTCATCATCATTTCTACCCGCCACTGTATTGGGTAGAAGAGAAGGGGGTATCTCTGGTGTCCTCTGTAGAAGGTCATATTCAGAGGGCTGACCAGAGGGATTACCGCCACTAGCAGGCAACGAGCTATTTTGTTGCATTAGAGGGTCAAAACTGTTAGGAATCCTAGGTTCTAGATACGGCCCATTCTCCAACGTCAACTCCATTGGTTGGGGCGCAGAGCTAGACTCTTTACCATTTATCGTCTGCTTATTGAAATGCAGAGCGTTTCGTAGGTTTCCGATCATTTTGCCCACACTAGTTTGAGATCCCTTGCTCATTTCTATTTTATTTAATTCTCGGAAACAGGCACTGGGATTCCGGCGGTAAAACACTTCCCACAAAAAGAAAGACTGATTCTGAACGAGGGAAGGGAGTGAGCCCGAAACAGAATTCAGCGTGAAAATGAAATAAGAAACCGGACTATGAAATTTAGTTATCTAAAGTAGCTCTAAATGATCAATACTAAGCTAGTTAGTTGAACAGTGGGCACGTGCGAATTTTTTTTTTTTTTTTTTGGAGTAAAATGGATTAGGAGAGGAAAGATTATTCGAAAATAAACAAGATGAACTTCAAATCACGCAAATAGGTCTGTGGGTACGTAAAATATTCCACTTCAGTGCCTACCCAAAGTAATTCTATTGTTAAGTAAGAAAAAGGTGCCCTTGCCACTTACAATTTTTTTTAATTATTTCCTCTACATTTTGCACTCCTTGCACTTTTCGGCGACACGGGGCCGGCCGACCCAATTTTCGTCGTATTCCGATATCAAAGCAATCGGCCAGTTATCACCTACAATCAACTCCCCGTTCGGTTGTTGTTGTTGTTCTTGTCCTGCCCAGGCACGTGCTGGTTGTGGGCACTAGTTGGTATGGCCCATGACAAATATGGCCGACTACAGACCGTTCAATTTGCAATGCTACACTAGCGCTACGAGTGGGTCTAGTTTACTATTACAATGTCTTTGGGCGATCTGATTCAGAAATAATAAACCATTATGTAATAATTTGCAGCATTTTTTCTTTTAGGCAGCGACAGTCACCTCTAGTCACATATTCAGTAATATAAGCTGGAGCAACAAGGTGGAACATGCTAGGATGAATTGAGTTCTGAATAGGGAACCGCAATCGGTAAAAAAGTATCGATTTTTTTAATCGAGTCTGAATCGGTTTCAACAATTGATTTCCAAAAAAATCGGGTTTTTTGCGATTTTTACTTATTTAGGGATCAAACTCGATCATTTAAAATAAACCAATCAACTGTAGAAATAAACAAATATAGGTACATATTTTTTGTTCGAGGATTCTAATATACGTAATGTATTACCTGTGTAATAAGTAACTAGGTACATGTGCGAAAAAATACTTTCAAATTCAAATCTTTTTTTATTTGGTTCTTTTACAATAAACACTACAAAAGCACAAAAAAGGAAATAAATGTTTTCAATATTCAAGCAAACCACATTTTGTCCTCCACATCCTGCAAAAATAATAGTTTTGAAGCAATCTTTCCACTCTGTCTGTTCCTAGCTGCAGTTATCTTATTCCCTGCTTTGGAGAACAAACGTTTACTGGGGTCCAGAATCAATTCAAATTCTAAAATTCATCCCTCATTATAAATAATAGGAGAAAGTAAATGCTTCAACGAGAACAATAATTTTCAAAACTAGGTTAAAAATAGATTTTTTTTTAAATCCCGATTTTTAGACAAATGGGAATAAAACTATCGATTTTCGATTTTATCCTATTAACGAAAATCGATTCAAAAACTGATTATTTTACAATAAAGAATCGATTTTCAAAAAAATCGGAAATCGATTGCGGTTCCCTAGTTCTGAAGAATCCGAAGAACCTCCTATTGCCACAAACAAAATCTGGAAATTCGGGAGATCTTTTTCAAATCTAAAACCTATAAATTCAACGCAGGTTCTGGAAGTCGGCGACTGGGTATTAGTTGCATTTGATGTTGAAGATGGCAGCAAGAAACGATTCTGCATTATATTAGGTATTACCTACATACTCAAACGTGGTAGGTACCTACGTTTTATTTTATTATGATTTTATTGTGACTGTGTTACCTACTCAAATAATATACGTTCCAGTTTCCTATTTTATGACTTCATTCGATTTTTTTTTAATGAAACCTTTGAACTGTCCGTCTACTAATTTCCTTATGTCCGGACTTAGCTGAAAGGGTGTCCGGCTACCAGGTGGATGGAGTTCTTGTCTTTTAATCACAATAACACATTTTGGGAACATTATTAACGCTAAATTATTCATGCTTCTCATTCCTAACCCTTTCTCTCAAAGTACTGAAGCAAAAATAAAGTAAATTTTGTGGAAAATTAAATTTTTATGGGTTGCAAAAGTGCATTGATGCAGTTAAGTGTCCGTCTACCGGTGCAACTACCCTAAATCAGTTTGAATGATCAACACTTTTCAATTTTACAGCGCATATACACATCTATTATTGGTTTATTTTTTTCTTGATCATTATTGAAAATAATAAACCAGCACACATTCCCCCCCTTTAAAATAATGTTTTCCAACTTTTGACCACATTTTCGGAATCAGCGGTAAATTGTCTTCAAGAACCGACGATTTTCATATTTATTTAACACCATTCAAACTCAGTTATTGAGAAGCAAAACTTGGTGTTTTTTGAAAATTTGGAAATTTGAAAAATGTTCAAAAATTAGCCACTCCCTCAAAATTGATAGAGATTGTCAACTTTTACAAAAACTGCTTCAATCAATACTTTTTCCAACGGCATAGTCGATTTTACTTTTACATTGCTGAATAGGGGAGAAAATTGTGTATTAATGTTGAAAAATGTGTTTTCCCTATGAAATCGTAGGTTAGGTACACGTCAATAAAATGAACATTCGCTACACGTGGAAGCAAATTGGATGTCCCAAACAAAACCATTTCATCATTTCGATAAGAAACGAATGTCGGTCGAGATTAGGCCGGTGATTTATATGTTCAACGGTTTTGAAAGCATGAAACGTTTGACAACATTATTTGAACCAACTGCGCAGTAGGTAGAAAGTTATAAACATCAAGAGAAAGGATTATTTATTACCTAAAACATAAATCCACAGGAACTAATCTTGGTCAAAACGTGTAAGAATTTAACCTTGACATCTTCCTTTTATGGGAAAAATCGCTTTAAATACGCCAATTTCTGAAAACAATCTTTACTTTTTGTCTTCTGGTACAAGTGTGATCAGTAAAGATGAGATTCGTTGCTTCTACTGTGCTTTTGGCACTATTGGGTAATTATACATATTAGCATTTAGAACTTACAGGATTGTGGAAACTTTACAAAGATATTTGGAAAATGAAATGTTTTCATTTTTAATCAACATTTTGTATTACATAATTTGAGTATGTATATTTATGTATTGAGTATGTATTACATAAAAATGTATGATTGTTGTCTGCCCGTGTGTTTTATAGTTTAATATCTCGAGATCAATCGTTCATAAAGTTTTTGAAATCCCGTCACGGGATTTCGGGCACATTCAACATTCGAATTGCTGACTTGCATTGAATATGTACAATTAATTTATTGTTTACATAACAAATTGTTATACAGGGTGGATACTACCGAGTGTGGTGAAAAAGTTTGAGTGAAACGACATAAAAAGTGGAGATGACAGCCGCTAACTTTTCAACCTCAATCATTTGCCGGGATGTGATTTTTCAAACGGTTTTTTTTTAGGACGTCCCTCTGAAGTTATGTCTTATAGGCAAGGCTTCGACAGTAAAAGGGACGCCTATTGGAATTGATCCAGGGGGGTAGGGGACAATCCAAGCTTGAGACAAAAATAGCAGTATACAAATCCGTTTCAGACCATTCTAAGACCGAATCCGTGAAAAAACCATAGGTGTGTGTGTGACAAATTTTGTCGACGCTGCACAAGCCACAATTCTCAATTGATTTTCGTGATTCTTATTTGGTTCAATTCCCATCTTAGACTATTTGTGTAACCTTGGGAATTTCCTATTTTCGTCTCGTCATGTTCCAGTAGGGCTCCCTGTCAAAATTCAACATCCTACACTCAAAACGTAATGACTTGATAGTCCCTCCTCTCACGTAATTAACTACTCACATGTTCCTACCATGACTACGTTTGCTCGTCTCGCGGTCCTGCACAAAATGCGGTTCGGCCAAAATTCAAATCACAGAATTTCATTTGCCAATTTGAATGTTTTGTCATTTTTTAGATCCTTACAAAAAACATCAAATTTGAAAAAAGGAAATTTTTTTTAACCCGTAAATAACGAATTTAGCAAGGGGGGAAGATTTTGGGGGCACCCTGCATATGTATATATAGGGTGTCACCAAAAACGTTCCCCCTCCGCTGCTAAAATTGTTAGTAATGGTTCAAAAAGGAACCCATAAAAACAAGTTTTTAATGTAACTCTTTCTTTTTCTCATGTTCTCGGTTAATTTTATTGCTGTTTCAATATTTGGTAGTTTCTTGGCAACAGTAAATTGAAACAAGATCACATTGTTTCAAAATCACATTGATAATAACTTAAATTGACAAGAAAAATCATTTAATATTATATTGACCCTGGATTCGTTGTCATTTTATGCAGACGTTCAATAGTATAGGTATAGTATATTTAGTGGAATATATATATATATATATATATATATATATATATATTGCCAAAACATTTGTAAAGTTTTTTAAAAACACTTGTAAGGTTTCCCATATTAAATTTCAAATTTTCGAAAATTTATAGTATGACTAACTTTTTCTTCGCGAAAATTTGATAAATTAAAATGTACGCCAGCATGAACTCGTGTGCAAAATTTCAGATCGGAAAGTTCAGATCCGAAAGAAATTCGGATATCGGGAAGTGGGTTAAAAATCGATCTGAAATTTTGTCTCAAGAAAGCAAGAAAGAGCTCAAGAAGAGAATAAGTTAAAAGAAAGAGTTGAAAAAAATAAGTTTTTTTTTTTTTTTCAATCCTAATGGTTTTTTGTAAGGATCTCAAAAATTACAGTTATTCAAATTGGCAAATGAAATTTAGTCAACATAACTTCGTTTTTTAAAATGGGAACCCCCATATTCTATTGCAAATTTGAATTCTACGTGAAATGTCATGAAGAAATGACCCATCACTTGATTTTTCTCTTGAATTGCAATAGATGTGAAATACTGAGTTTTTGAAGGTACTCCATTGCCACATGTAATACATGATTTTGGAGTATTTTTTTCTTGCTGAACCTCGTGATGATGTTCATTTATTGATATTTGCAACACCAACTTGGGAAAAACACCGTAAAACTGACCAGAATTGCACTTTTCTAACACATTTTTTACAAAGGACATAGCGAACTAAAATGTAGGTTTTTCGGTTTTCCCAAGTTGGAGTTGCAAATATCAATAAATAAACAACATCACGATAATACAAAATCATGTACTACATGTGGCGATTGAGTACGCTTCAAAAACTCAGCATTTCACATTTATTGCACTTTTATCCGAATTGCGCACTTTCAGAGCGGTATTGGGCCCGCTCTCTTGTGCGTACAAAAAAAGATAGAGGAGTTATTTCTTCACGAAATTTCACGTAGAATTCAAATCTGCAATAAAAATGGGGGTTCCTATTTAAAATAACGAAGTTGATGTCAATTGCGCACGCGCTCAATGCTTAATTTTGTCATTTTTGAGATCCTTACACAAAAAAACATTGATTGAAAAAAAAAAAAAAAAAAAAAATTTTCTTTGACCCACCTTTTATTATTTTTTAAATAATAATTATATATGAATATTAAAAATATTACATAATATATATGAAATATAAATTAGGAACATACATTTTTCGTGTTTTTATTTACTAAGCCGCACTTTAAACTGTGTTAATGTTGTAGTTTCAGATTGTTGCACAGCAGCATCTCTTGAAGGGCTGAACCCTTCTTCTGGAGAAGAGGTAAACAAATTTTCGAACAAATGATAAAGTGATATTAGTTCTATTGATAAAACACCGTAGGTTCGTAGTCATGGAGGGGGATAATGGGGGGGTGGGGGGGAGGGGGAATTTCGAGAAGCCATGATATTTTTATTTGTCCCTCTTATTTCAACTCTCAGTTCATTCATATGGACGTATAAGTAACGCATGCATTACTTACCATTATGTTTTAAAAAATCTTTAGAGGCTGGGCTGAGGGCCATCTACCTCACCGGCTAAAATGTTCAAGTAAAATGATGGTTGAGCCCAATGTGGTGGCTTGGTGTAGCGATACACGGAGGCTTTGTATTAGAGGATCATCAGAATATGAGTCCCTAATTGCCTCGATGGTACTTATGTTGCCTTGAACTTGATATGTTGCCTATGCACATTGAGGATCAAATCTCCTACATGCAACATGAAGCCAATTCGATCCGGCATGAGTAAAATGTCAGGGTCACTGGTTATATAGGTTAGCTCTTTAATTATTTTTGCGTTTTGTGAGGAAACTACTGAACTTTTGATGGCACTAGGTCTTGTATGACTCATAACCAATTTTACTTTAAAAAAAAATACAAATACCCGAAAAATGATTAAATTTGGAGTTGCGCCCATTGTATTTTGATCACTCCAGCTGTCGTTTTGAGTTGGGCCCATTCCCTTCCCACTTTTGCATACAATAAATGGAGAAGGAAACCAGTGCATTATTAAGTAATAAATTCAATTGGCGCTGAAATCATGAAAAATTATCTTTGAAAAATGTACTTATATACTTTTTTATTTAACAATGGAATATCCACATCCTATTCTGTACAGTCTAATGACTCATGAGATCACAAAATTCCTAGTTCAAAGAATGAAGTTTCACAAAATTAGTAGTTCTATATTCTAATGACTTTTAAACCACGAAATTTCAAAATTTTCTGCTATATTGAACTAGAAAAATCACAATACACTTTTCAGACTTACATTGCATAGTACCATGAGCATGGAAGTACATGGAAATTATCCTGAAAACTTCGAAATCAACAACTGAGTCCATAACTCGAACTAAAATACTAAGGTTCATTATTAGAAATAATAAAACAAAAGAGAGAAGGTAAGTGAGTAATTAATGAACCATAAACAAACTAAAATGAAGTAGAGGACACATGCAATTAGCAACTCTAGCTGGAAGGGGTGGACACCTAGGTAGGCGTTTAAAACTGTCATAAAACCTTTTTGACTTGCGCCCCTTGTTCTTGAACAATCCCCTCCAACTCTGAAAATGCAACAGGGACTCTTTGTGCATTCTAGCGGCAATAGTTAGTACTATCAAGACGCCTCTTGTACCTGCATTTAGATCTCGTTCTGGTGGTTTTAACAGTGTAAATAACTCAAAAATGCCATTTTTTGAGTTGCGCCCGTTGTGAACCAACAGTGCGATTTATATACATCTAGTCGTAGTTTTATTTCACTTACCTGATTGTATATAATAGCATGTACCTATACAGTTGTTAGCATTTTACATCTAGTCTTAGTTGTATTATTAGCGAATTTTTGAAGAAAATTAAGCTATTGTTCTCGCCTCAAAATTTGTAGAATGTGAATTTTTGAAAAAATTTTATGCAGAAATCCGTTTCAGGCTATTCTGAATCATATTCTGAAGTTTAACGCATTTTTTTATGTATGTATGTATATATGTATGTATGTGTCATTCCTGACGATAACTGTCCGTAGAATTGTGCTAGAAACTTCAAACAAATTTTAAAATGTTAAGGACACAAAACGAAAGTTCAAGTTCGTTGGCCAGCATGATCGGATTACATCTTCGGGTTGAAATTTTCAAAAATGTACCTACTCAAAAATTTCAAAATAGCCTGTTTTTTGCGATTTGTTGTGCGAAATAATTTTTTCAGCATGCTAACATGTGGTATATTCGGAATTAGCGTAAAATTTCCTATAAGAATATGTATCAAGTTTTCAAAAATTTCAAAGTTGAAAAATCAGTCAAAAATCTGAATAATGCCGTTCGCTAGTTGTAAAAATCGGTAATATTTGCATGAAACATTGTCCAAATTCAGATTGAGTACCTCCTAATTATTTTTAATAATTTGATTCCATGTTTGTCTATCAAAATCATAAACTAAAATTTCTCTACACGATCAATAGCGACTGAAATGTCGAAGATTTCTTCAAAAATTCGCTCATGGGGTCATGCTGCATGACTGGACTTTTTAGTCAAGGATGGCAACATGGCTCCCCGTAGAATCGTGCCACTTCCAGTGTCCCTTAAAGCCTAGTACGCACTGGGATTCTTTGTTCGGACTCTTTGTCGCGGAGCTGCGTCTCGGACTCATTTTCTTGCATCCGGGACGCTCCGCGACATTGAGTCTTGCATCTCGTGTGTTGCGTTTTAGTATTATTTGAGTCCCATACGGAATAGGATTCTTTACACATTGTCGCGCAACATTGAGTCAGTGCGTACGTGAATATCGAACAAAGTGGGCCTCTCACCGGAGTATTTTCGTTGTTATCGCTTTGTAGTTATCGTTGTTATGCTTGTAGCTAAAAACGGGTAAAAATTGTTAATTTTTTTTTTTTTTTAATATAGCAGAATTTTAGTCAAAAGAACTTTATTAACAATAAACTAGAAAAAACAAGAAATTTGTGCTGAAAAAATTAGGTACTTGAATTTCATTAACATTTGTCAATAATGGATAAAAACTGCTTAAAAAAAAGCTAAAAATCAAAAATAGCTTCATTTTTTTCGAAATTTTTGCTAAAACATTTTTTGAATTGCCGAAAATTTATTTAGGACAAGTTTATTTGCCACAAAATCGGTAGTGAACATTTCTTCCTAGTTAAAATCCTAAATTTTCAAAACAATTTAACAAAATATAGGTACTAAGATAATTTACGAAAATCCGCTCATACGATCATGCTGCATGACTGGAACTTTTTACTAACTTATTAAGTCGTCTTATAAAATCGATTTGACATCAAATAGCTGGATTATCAAAAACGCTGTTTCCAACGGTGGTCATATTTTTGATTTTACAGTGATCTCGAGTGGATTTGTGGTCGTTTGAAGGTAGAAAACATATCTTAAAAATGAAATTACTCAGAAAAACAAATCATTAAAATAAATCTCTAACAAGTACTTTCGATCAGAAATGAGCCCTAGAATTGACCCATGAAGCACTATTACACCCTTCTTAGTGGTTGGCGCAGATGGGCTATCTAATGCAGATATAATAAAACATCATGTAATAATTTTTTGCCTTCTTCTTCCAGTCTTCTAAACAGTTTGCTTCAGTTCAGGTCACACTCTCATCTCTACTCTAGACATTCTTGGAACCTCTTCCCCCCTTGTCTATGATGTCCTGCAGGCTGCAGCAGCTTTGTGGCCCCTCCACAAAAGATGATAATGGCCTCACGATATGGAAAAAACCGTTAAAAAACCGAGTGTTAATGAAGGGTCCACGCATCTACCAACGCGGTGGCTCTTTTTTAGTAGCATTTTTTTTACTCCGTAGAGCTAAGTAAAGTGCTACTGCAATCCCCGAAAGCGCGACCTCGTTCGACATGGCTCAGGTTCAAACTAGATGCGTACACGATTTGCAGAGCGACAATGTCGCGGGGCAAAGAATCGGAGACATGAATCCGAGCGTCTGCAACAAAGAGTCCGAACAATGAATCCCAGTGCGTACTAGGCACGCACCGTGTTCAATGCCGCTAATGACCCTTCTGGTTGAGATTCGGCTTAAACCTTACTAAAAAAAATTTAATGTTCTGTTTCATTGTTTGTAAACTTCTTTTGACTAAAACTCTGCTAAAAATATTAATATAACCATTTTTAGTGATTTTTTTTTTTAAAGCTCATTTTTTGAAATTTGACCAATTTAATTACCTACCTCAAAGAATGCTGGCCAACAAACTCATTATTTCGTTTGGAAAGCTTGATTTTTTGGCGCAAGAACGGAGTTTTTATCTCAATACCGAGTAGAGTTATCATTTGGAAGGGCATTATATATATTATTTATACACATACCTATATGGAAAAGTAAGAAATAATTTTCTGTGTACCTATCACCTTTGTTCATACAGGCGGATTACTATGATGAAATCCTTGAGGAATCTTCTGAAGATGTGATGGTGGATTGTGGTTGTGACTCCGGCTCGACCAGACAAGGCGACTGGAATTGCGGTTGCGGTGACATGGGATATAATCAACAGCTTCCACCAATTAATGGTAATTTCACTTACCTATTGTTCAAATAGATACAATGGTTATCAAATAGATAACAATGGTGGATATAATCAACCGCTTCCAATTATTGGTAATTATTGTTCAAATAGAAACTTCCTTATAAAGATAATATAATTATTATTTAAAAAAGAACACTTTACGATGTAGAAGATCTTATGTGGTAAAGTTGTCCATTAGCGAATTATCATAGAAAACGAAGCAAGTGCAATGGCTCCAAACATTTTAATCATTGAAATCCATTTTGAGACATAGTGAACAAGATTTTGTAATCGCTTTTTCATTAAAGGGTGTCGCAGTTTCCAGCGGCTAGGGTTCGATTCTACTACTAATTTGTGACTTTTTTTGTCCTATAACATATATTTTTTAATTCACGCTAAAGACCATTTTTTCCACTTTTAAGATTTTTTTTTTGCGTTTTTGACTTTGTGTCACTAAAACTTTCACAACTCCCTAAATCTTCAGTCGAGACTCAAATATGATCATACCGTTGAATAAAACGTAAAATTTCCTATCTCCCTAATGACTTTTTAAAAATTTTTGAATTGAACGAACTGGTGAAAAATAATCCTTAAGTGAAAAATTTGTAAAGTTCCCGAAATGTTTCAATTTTTTTTCAAAGTTTGTCTCTCGAAACGTACTGGACGGAATTTTCATGCTGTAAGCCTAAAAGTTGCATCAGGATACCAGCTTTCCAACGGTGTAGTCAATTTTAACTTTACTTGGTTGATTGGGGGAGAAAAGTATGTTTGTATGTTGAAAAACGGGGTTTTTTCCTATGAAATCGAGGGTTTTATAAACAAAACAAAAAAAATGTTGAAAATACAAGTTTGGCGTCGGTTTCTACGTATTGTTTCACGCTGATTTGATAGTAACATTCGCAGATCTCTCCAACTCCGTTCCAACCGAGTTTAACCCTTAAAAACACATAAAATTGAGCAAAACAAATGAACTAAAAACCAATGTGATTAAAGTGTAAAACTCGGTTGTAACGGAGTTGGAGAGATCTGCGAGTGTTACCATCACATTCAGCGTGAAAAAATACGTAGAAACCGACCCTAAACTAGTATTCTTTTTGAGGGGTCATTCTTCACAAAAACCCTCGATTTCATAGGAAAAAACCTCGTTTCTCAACATACAAACATACTTTTCTCCCTCAATTAACATAGTAAAATAAAAATTGACTACACCGTTGGAAAGCTGGGATTCTGATGCAACTTTTAGGCTTACAGCATGAAAATTTCCGTCCTAGACCGTTTCGAGAGAGAAACTTGGAAGAAAGTGAAAAATTTCGGAATTTTACAAATTTTTTACGTACGGATTATTTTTCACCCGTTCATTCCATAAAAAAAGTCATTATGAGTTAGGAACTTGAACGTTTTTTTCAACGGTATAATCATATTTGAGTTTCGACTGAAAATTGAGGGAGTTAGGACAGTTTTAGAGAAAAAAAAAATATACATATGTTATAGGACGAAAAAAGTCACAAATTAGTAGTAGAATCGAACCCTAGCCGGTGGTGCGCCCGAAACGGCGACACCCGTTTTATTTTATGTGTGTGTGCGTTTTTCATCCAGATAACTTTCCTAAGAATTGAGAGAAAAATTCCGTTTTGCGCTTAAAAAAATCAAGCTTTCAAAACAAAAGGATGAGTTTATTGGCCAGCACTTTTTGAGCACATTAAATTAGTCGAATTCCAAAAAGTGCGCTAAAAATGGCTAAAACGGCTAAAAGTTGTTAAAATATTTTTATAGCAGAATATTGCTCAAATGAAGTTTGTATTAACTATAAAATAAAAAGAACACTCAAAAACTGATGTACAGAATCATGCGAAAAATATACGTAGGTACTCAAATTTCAATAATATTTGCTAAAAAATAAAAAACTGCAAAGAAAAGCTTTAAAAAAAATCCAAAATCTATTTTGAATCACAGAATATGATTTAGAACGAATTTTTTTGTCATAAAGTTGGTATTGAACAATTTTTTTGCACTCGAAATGCTCAAGTTCAAGAACAATATAACATAATATACTTGATATGATAAATTACGGAAATTCACTCACACCATCATGCTGCATAACTGGAACTGTTTTACTAGTCCCTCCACTGGGATCATGGACTAACAAGTATCTATACAAGGCGTTTGAGAATAATATCGTTCGTAAACCGTCAAATGAACTATCCTATAAGATCCTATGAGATGAACCTACCAAAAACGGAGAATAAAACAGGTGGGTGTGGTAGTACCATAAATATTTTACTTACTTACCTAGCCTGCAGTATTGCCAACTCATGGGCCGGTGGTTACCGTTCCACCAGTAGGAAATTACCTACCTTGTTCCAGTTCGAATGATCGCACGTATTACCGTATCTCTGGGCTGAATGGTCGTACAACCAAAAAGTGGCATGATCGTATGATGAGCGAATTTTCGTAAATTATCGTACAGTATAATGTTAAATTGTTTTTAAATTTGAGCTTTTTGAGTGCGAGAAAATTGTTAACTATTATTAATTTTATGGAAAAAAAGTACCTTTTTTAAAATAATAGTCTCCTATTCAAATAGAGGTTGGAAGTTTTAGTTTTTTTTTTTTTTTTTTTGCAATTTCTATAGATTAGCAAGTTTTAATGAATTTTAAACATGAGAATGTTGCACCTCAATCCCATTGTGCCTTGAAACGTTTGAACTAGCCCCAGCTGGTGCTGCTGTCTAGCGGAGCTTTCCGCGTCTAACGTCTTCTCTGGGAAGGCATAACTTCTCGGTGTAGTTTCATCAGTGCACGATAACGTTTGGGGGTCGCAGTGACAAATGTGATAAAAAAGTAACTTCTTGAGATTGACTCATTTCTACCACATTTTTGAAGGCAAGCGTTTGATGGTTAGCTGTTATGGTTTTTTATGCTATTTAAAAACCAAATTACATACCAATTTCAATGAGAAAAATGTGAGGTTTGTGTATTTTCCGTTTTTCCAAAATGGTAGACCATGTTGTAACTTGGAACAAAAAGGGTCTCGTACCTTGGAACAGATGTTAGGCTGGAAGGGTACCTAGTATGGGCACCTACATATGATGAACTGTTTTCTTCCACAGAAGAAGAAGGCGAGGAAATAAAATGGCTACCAGCATCTCAGGTGGAGCATTTATTCTCTTAAAATTTCTTGGCAAAAGAAGCATAATTCTCTTATGTAGCCTGTGTTACCAAAAAAACTATCAAAGAGGGAGTTTGATGAGAGCTACTAGAGAAAATCTCGCTACAATTCATTTATTTACCCGTCAATGCCTAATATCGCTTCTGTATCTATCCCAGACATTATTGCTCTTCTTCCTGATACAACTGGAGGAGGGAGTGACTGGACCAAAGGAAAGAAAATCTTCAAGTTCCCATTTCACAAAATGATTGTGAAATTAAAAAAAAACCAGGTGTGCTAAAGACCACACGGGAGAAGTGTAAACTTCTATGACGATTTGGACATTACTTTCCACTCTGTTGGGATGTTGGGAAAGTAAAAATGGACAGGCTCCGCCCCTGGACCCTCGGTAACTTTTCGCCTTGAGCCTTCGGCTAAAATGCTAAAACATGGAACATGCTTTCTTCCCGCTAATTCGTAAATGTAAATAAATTTAAAACTACGACATAAATGTTTTAAAAACCGAAATGAGAACAGATTACCTATGGGCTTATATATATGGAGGGGGTTTAGTTCTTAACAAACAAAATTTTTTTTTGGGTTTGCTTATTTTATGCTGTGTCGTCTCCTAAACGTTTCAGCTTTTTGGTGTACCTATTTTCTAGTTTTATATCATCAGCGAGGTTCCAGGACGGCATCAACACAATCTCTGCTTTCCCAGGAATCTGACTTTTTCGTGTAGATGCTCATCTTCTATGTCAATTGTAATTTTCACAGCAGGCTTACCTGAAATAATGAAAACGCAAAATACAAGAAACTTTAGAATCATTCAACAAAGCTTTTGCACAGAAATCACTATGAAAGAGAAGAAATTTGAAATTCTTGTTTCAAGGTGAGAAGGCTCCACTTTTGTGGATACTTGCCCATCTTCAAAGTAGAGCCATCACATCTTCAGGTCTGACAGAAGACCAGAGGTCTTAGGGAAGGATAGCTCAACGGTAGGCTACTGCCCCAGCATGAGGTGATACCCAAGGCCCCTTGGCTATAATTAGCCAAGTACCTATAAATAAATACATTTGAATGCAACATTTTAATAAGAGTTTAGATAGTAAAGACCTAAATCCTAGCAGCCTACTGGGGTTTTTTAATGGCTACCCCCCTTATCAACTAAGGAAAGTATAAGGATGGTGTAAGCTTGTTGTTTGTACAAAGGAAAACTTTCTGAGACATTTCCGTCACTCTTTTAATGTACTGACGTGGGAAATTATTAAGGTAAAATGGAGGCAAGAAAACGGGCAATGGTGTTTAATATTTAGTTTATATTATATTATTAATATCAAATATATTTATTATACAGGCCTAAATGAAGAACAGCAAACAATGATAGTGGATCTTGCCAATCAACTGAGAAACGTTCTCGCAGCAGGCGATGTGAAAGGTCAACCCCCAGCACAAAACATGAAGGAATTGGTAAGTTCGCGTATTCAAATTACTTTTGATTAGGCCTATTGATTTTTATTGGCTGATTTCTTTTCATTATGTCAAAGCCCATATTTACTTATTTTGGTCATTGATTTTGGATGCCAATTATTTTATCTGTGCAGATATCTCATGTACACTTTGGCCCATTTGTCGTGAACACACTTATAAACAAGTTAATGTGCATTTTGAAAAAAATAACAGATACTGTTCTTATAATTAGGTAAGTGATTGGGTACATAGGTGCGTCAGCATAAAGAGTTCAAAGAAATTTTGAGTACAACAATTCTTGTTAGAGCATTAACATGCATGGGCCAATATGTTTCATACCTATCCTTGTATATATATTATATCCTTATTGTTGTAGGATTGGAACGAACAGTTGGCCTGGAGAGCACAAAACTGGGCTAACACTTGCTCCATTGAAGATCACGACCCGGACAATAAATTTGTTGGTTAGTATTATAAAATTATTGGTTTGTTGATGTCGATCGATTCTACTTTTAAAAAAATTCGAATTTGACTGGTTTTAGGCAAGTGTATGCACGTACCCATTCGGTTTGTCTATTCTGTAAATTCAGTTCTTCAACAAATATGGAGAGAAAAAAACGCTGCAAATTATTGCACAAAGGTTTATTATTTCTGTGTAGCCCTGCTACGCAGATCATAGGTCTGCAACTATCATTAAACCCCGCATAGGTATAGTTAACTATAAATTTTACTGTTTATATTAGATGTATACTTCAAATTAATGTTTAAAAATGTAAATAAAATAAATAAATAAACGCAGGTCGAAAAGGAAAGAAAAGCTGCAGAGCCCCCTTAGCTGATCAGTGCGCCCCCGCACCTACCTCCTAATTGTTTTTGAGGTGCTCTAAAGGTGCTCCATCTACAGCCTAACCCCCACATTCCCATACAATTTCATCAAAATTGGATGAAAACTAGAAATTAAGCTTGTTCCTGGGATTCAACTTTCACGCATTCACAGGAGCTGCCAATAATGCAATCATGTTGAAATTGTTATGGAATGATTAAATCCTCATCCCCTAATTATTCACTAAATTTGAGTGAGATCGGACGACTAGGGCGTTGTTACGCTCCAGGAAAATAACTCTCACAGTCGAAAAGGTTTGGTCACCCTGGCCTCATAGCTCTGATCGTTAGAGTGTCGCAACTCCGAGGAATTTCCCGTAATTTCTCGTAGTTGTGACGACGCGAGTTCGAACTCCTGTCGAGGTATCAAATATTTTTACCCCGTTACAGTGGCGCAGTCGGTAGGACCCGAAATCATACGAAACAATAATTAATTAAATCCCTCTCGAGCCAAAAGACTGTAAACATCACATTTCCTGTTGTTATGCCTTTCATTTCCTCACTCACTTGAGTCAAAACACACCGTGACAATGACCTCGCTCGACTGCTGACTTGTTCCAGCGAGCATCTGCTGAGCCAGCGGCCTGCAGTTTCACTTAGTCATTCGTCCGACCCCAAACCAGCCGAGACGGCTGGTATTTGACTCCGGGGAAATGTTACGCTCCAGGAAAATAACTCTCACAGTCGAAGAGGTTTGATCACCCTGGCCTCATAGCTCTGATCGTTAGAGTGTCGCAACTCCGAGGAATTTCCCGTAATTTCTCGTAGTTGTGACGACGCGAGTTCGAACTCCTGCCGAGGTATCAAATATTTTTAGCCCGTTACAGCGTCAAAAAAGATGCCTGAAGTAACATATTCACAGATTCCGTATTTGGGAAGGGTGAAATTGTTAGGGGACCATTTCATTAAAAATGGATGAAAACTATTGAAATCAGGCTTGTTAAAAGGAATACGCTTTCGCGCATGCGCTGGAGGTACTAATGATAAAATTGTGTTGTTATTGCTTGGGAATACTCAAATTAATTTCTCCCACCTATCCTCCAAATTTGAGGGGGATCAGATGACACAGGCGTGAGAAAATTATGCTTGATGCTTGTACAAATTGTAGAGTGAAACGGAGTGACGCCAGGTATCAACAAGGGGAAAGTCATGTCAACCATGTTCCTAAAGGCCGTATCACACTAGTATTTTTCGGTTTTTTTCTCTTCGCATTTTTAATAGAAGTGTGAATGTTGAAGAGGAATAACTGCAAAAACAGCGCATTCTGGCGGAATGCAGTTTTATTAAGTCAGTTTAGGGCTCCTAGGGGTTTTCTCCTGAATCGATACCTTCCCAAGGGTTACGTTATAGCATTTTTCGTGTCAAGGTAAAAATGAGTACATGTTCTAATTTTCTCAAATGAGTTTAGAAAAGCTCTGCCAGGATGCGCAATGGTCGACAAAGTTGACCTTGGAAAAAAGCACTTTTCCTTCTTCACGTTTGGGTATTACATTGAAAGTTCCGAAAAAAACATAAAATGCAAGTGTGATGCGGCCTTTAGGTCCTTCACCCCCCAGCGCTCCTTGCAGGGGACGTTGTTAGTTCAGAGCCCCATTTGCGATGTTCGTTTTTCTTGGTCGATTGCCAAGGTTTGTTGTTGAAAATAGTAACTACTATAATATACCAGCTCTCTAGAGCCAAAATAATGAAGTGATGTATATATGTATACGTATAACCACTTCTTTGATTGTAGGAGAATATAAGTTCGGACAGAACATGGGCTGGAGGTCGATAATGATGAATGACGCTGACAATGTGACAGAGATCACCAATGATTTCCTAATTAACGCTACATTTGATTGGTACAAAGAAGTCGAGGATTACGGTTTCCAACCTATCCAAGAAACTCAACGAGATGCTTTCAACAGGCCCATAGGACCCATGACACTTCATTACACACAGGTAATGATAGTAATAAAATAACAGCGTTGCTTTTTAAAACAATTGTGAAATTATATAGCTACTGGGTGTTAACACTTTTGGTTGAGAAGCTTTTAGGGATAGATTTTCCAACAAAGAGTCTCTTTTAGAGATTTTTTAAACCCTTTGTTTTTGAGTAGGTACCTAATTTCAATTTTTAATTTTTTTCTCGTGTTTTTGAATGTGTTCATAACTCACTGGACAGGTTCACAGCAAAATGAAAATAAGTGCTCCATTGAAAATAGGGTTAAGGGTGGCATTTATCCACAAGGTGAATCATACCTGTGTTTTATGTCACCCTCTTTCCGATTCTTGTAAATGCCATTCTCGAGGCTATAACTGGAGCCAAAAGGCTTTCAGGTTCTCCTCCGGGTGTTGTAGGTCAATCTCCTTCACCCTCAGAAGGTGTTAATTACTAGATATCCATTCCAATAGCTGTCACAATCACTTCAGGTTGATGATCACTAAAGACCTAATTACACTTGTAGAGTCCTTGACCAAATAAACCGCAGTGTAATCAACCCAGAAAAGCATTTGGCCTAAAGACGGGTTAGTTTTTGACTCGAGTCAGTGAATAGAACCATGATCTATTTTTGGGAACCTGCGCCCATTTTTATCCACTCGCCCTCCATCTGAGTTGGCGCAATCTGTCGTGTAAGTAACTCTATAATTATTACAACTCTGGAGTTGTTTATCCGTTGCTTAGTGGTAGATGATAAAAGTTAAAAACGGAAATAGACGTCATTCTTATGATGACTACTGCTTGAAATATCAGAGTATTTTATTCTTAGCATTAAACCTAAATACATTACATGGTGTCAGGGGTAAATCTTCAAAAACTATTAGAAACAAAATAGACAATGTCGAAGAAATCGAGAGGAAAGAAGAAAGTGATGCAGTTCGAGTAAGATGAACCTGGAGACCAAGGTGACCGTTTTCCGACTGCAGTTATTGGTATGTCCTCCTTTCAAATCTCACCTCCTGATCACTTTGATTTTCAGAACCCTCATGGGTGGGAACGCTGGATTAAGAAGTATGAACGATTTAGAAACGCTTCCGAATTATATAGAAAACGGCAGGCCCAACAAATTAGCGTGTTGATTTACTGTCTTGGTGAGGAAGGGGAGGAGCTCATTCGATACGCTTGAGCTGAGTGATGATAAAGAGACTAGTTATGAGGCCGGTAAGGAATATTTTGAGAAATATTTAGGGCTCAAGAAGAACATCGTCTACGAGAGAGCAAAATTTTTGAAACGCCGGCAGCAGCCAGTAGAGACAGTTGACAGTTTTATCAATGATTTGAGAAAACTTGCTGAATCGTGTGGGTTTGGGACTCTAAAATCGAGCTTGATTAGAGATCTCATTGTTATCAGAGTCAGTGATTCCAAACTTCCAGAAAAAATACAGTTGGATGAATTTTTGACATTAGAAAAAGCTGTAGTAAAAGTGCGTCAATCCGAATCTGTGAAGAAACAGCAAAATGAAATCCGTGGAGAAAATTCTGATGTTTCATTGATAACCTGGAAATTTAGAAACTCCTTTTCTCAGCTGACAACTTCCGAGTCAACAAAATGTGAACGTTGTGGACTTTTCGTTTCTCATCATTCAAAATGGCCCTGCCCATCAGTAAACGGCACTTGCCATATTTGTGGAATTCAGGGTCATTTTAGCCGATGCTGTAAGCATAAAGGAAATTCGAATAGAGAAGTTGAGAGTGATGAGTTAGTGGTTTCGTCTAAAGGAGCAGAATATCTGGGGGAGCTGACCATCTCGGGATTGAGCAAAATATGGACTGCTAATGGCTATTTCAAATCCAAAATATTTAGAGAAATCTTTGAATTCACTTGAAGTGAACTGAGCACCGCCATCTGTCCGAACTTTCAGTGGTACACCATGTCTTGCAAAAATGTTTTTGAGACGTTGGATCACAGCATTTGATGTTAGTGATGTCAAAGCAATGATCTCTAGGAATCTTGAATAATAGTCTTCAACTACCATCTACCACTTAGAAAGCTTGAACAAATCGATGCCAATAAGTTCCCAGGGTTTGTCTGGAAGGTCTGTGATGATGAGAGGTTCCGACTTATTTCTTTTATGTTGTCTACAATAGTACAGTTGGTTATCAATTACCTATTGTTTAATGTCCTTCGAACAACCAGGCCACCAAACTGATTCTTTCGAACGTCTTCTACATTTCGTTATTCCCATGTGACCCTCATGAATACAGTTAAGAATTTCCCTTCTTAAACTTTTTGGTATAAACAAGCGTCTTCTTCTCATGATAATACCGTTTTCTATCACCAACTCATCTTTGTGTTTTCTAAATTGAAACTGTTTCTCCTCTCTACCACTCAAAATGCATTCCCTCAAATTTGTGCTCTCCAAATCCATTTCCTGGCATTCTTTGATCCCTCTTAAACGACAACCAGAACACGGTAACGCTTGATTCAGACTACCAATAAATAAATCCTCTTCCAGAACGTCATCGTCTTGAATCCTTTGATTCTCGAAAGGGTTTCTCAAGAGTACATCGGCTACAAAGTTTTCCTTTCCAGGCAAATACTCAACTTTAAAATCAAAGGTCTGCAACCGCATTCGAAAACGTAATAAACGACCAGAAAGTTCATCCAACGGCTTTTCACAAAATATTTGCACCAAAGGTTTATGATCAGTGAAAATCAAGAATTCACTACCAATCAAAAATTGTTTGAATCTTTCGCATATCCAGGTTATTGCTAAAGCTTCCTTTTCAATCATTGCATATTTCGATTGAGCGGAAGAAAAGCTTTTGGAAGCATAAAACCCAGCACGCCATTCACCATCCTGAAACCGCTCCAAAACACCCCCTTGTCCATAATTACAAGCATCGGCTGTCACTCTTGTCAGGGTATTCCTCTTGAATGTAGCAAGAACCAACGTCTCCAAAACATTTTTACAAGACATGGTGTACCACTGAAAGTTCGGACAGATGGCCGTGCTCAGTTCACTTCAAGTGAATTCAAAGATTTCTCTAAATATTTCGGATTTGAAATAGCCATCAGCAGTCCATATTTTGCTCAATCGAACGGTGCTGCTGAGCGAGCCACACAAACCTCGAAAAGAATCCTGTCGATAAACAAGGATTGGAACCTCGGTCTGCTGGTCTATCGTACAAGCCCTTTGGAATCAGGATTGTCACCTTCTGAGTTGTTGTACGGAAGGAAAATTCGATCTGCCCTACCCTCATCGCAAGACTTCGCGAAAACAACCGACTAGAAAAAAGAAATTTTCCACAAAAGGGACTTGAACATCAAATCACGGATCAAGAGCAACTATGACAACCGAAGAGGAGCCAGAGAACTTCCTGATCTGAAGAAGGATGAGTTGGTCTGGATCACTGACCTTGAAGAAAAAGGGACAATAAAATGCAAACATGAAGAGTTTCCCAGATCCTACGTCATCGTTTTCAACCGTGGCGTTGAAATAAGAAGAAACCGAAAACGCATAAACAAATTAAACGTAATAAGTAACTGAAATTTTTTTAAAAATCTAAATTCAATTTAATTAATGTCTTTAAAATTTAAAGTTTTCTAAATTCAATTTGGAGAAAATATGGCGTCTATAATTATTACAACTCTGGTGTTGTTTATCCGTTGCTTAGTGGTAGATGATAAAAATTAAAAATGGAAATACATGTCATTCTTATGATGACTACTGCTTGAAATATCAGAGTATTTTATTCTTAGCATTAAACCTAAATACATTACACAATCAACTTTGCCAGTGACATGGTGGGATTGTGAGCTTATCAGATTAGCTCTTTTTTCTTATCAGCCTTCATTTTTCTCTATGTATAGTATTGGTATTGGGTTCAAGTAGCGCTTCATGCGTAAGTAGCTGTTTCTACTAGGATATCACCTCTCCCTTCCTGTATCGCAGTCGTTGTAAGAAGTTAACTGTGTTCGCCTCGTGCTCTGGTAAAACCTATATTATTTTCCTAGTTTTCGTGATTCATTCAAGTGAATCCCGGAGCATGTGTTAGGTTATGGGCCCAGTGTTAATGGAGGAATGTTTTCATGGTTGTATGAAAGTTTTTTTGGTTGTTTTGTCGGAAAAATAGTTTTATCCACCTTTGGAATCCAGGTTGGTACGTCAACGGAAAACTGTGTTCAGGATGGCAAGCTTCACATCGGATGATTTATCCTCCAAATCGGAGGATTTATCACGAGAGGAAAAGTTGTTTGAAGACGATAGGATGGAAATAAAGGCGACACCGATGAGAAGGTATGGAACAGACTTGATGTGGCACGGTAAAACAATCATTCAGTGGTTGGCCAACGGTGTTTTAGGAATGGTAAGGACATCCAAAACCGTTAAGGAAATGTTTGATTTCTTAAAATCGACCTACATGAAACCCGGTTTATCTGGGCGAGTGGATCTACAGCGAGAGCTGACGACAATAAAATTTGTACAAGGAAATCTGTCTGATTTTTTCTGGAAAAAAATGTGAGTATATCATAAATCAATTACGGGAATGCGGCGAAAAGTTGGAGGATAGAGAGGTGATAGCTCAGCTCCCCACTGCCATACCTGAAAGTTACCAAGCAGTGACTATCTCAATTGATATATTTATCGAGTCAGAAAGCCGTCCTAAGTAACAAGTTTTGATTCTATCAAAATGGATACTATCTAGGTAGCGGGTTTCATATACCCGAAGTCACTTACCGCAAGAGAACTCTTGTTCTAGGTATCCGTGTCAAGGTGAAGACGCAAATAATTACACAATGCGCACAACTTCAGTGATACACGACCGACACACACACACACGTTCATTTTTTAGAAAACTCGCCTTAGGGATCTACCGTTTGCGAGCCAAGCAAGCAACATCCCCTACATGCTTCAATTGTAATACATCGCATGTATACAGCCACACTTTGCGAGCGAAGCGAGCAACATTCCCTACATACCACACTTTACGAGCGAAGCGAGCAACATTCCCTACATGCCACACTTTGCTAGCGAAGCGAGCAACATTCCCTATATGCCACACATTGCGAGCCGGAGCAGCTAGTATGCCAAAGAACTTGAAGATGTTACGCTTCAATTTCTCCAAAAAAAAATTGCTCCAAGAAGAAGGCAGGAAAAGAAACGGAAATACTAATTCGGAAAGTCACGAGTCCATATTTTTCTGTCGAAAGAAAAATCAAAATTAAAGTCTTCCTTCATTCGTACCTGATATGAATGCCCTATTCTTGGAACACTGAACAGTACTGAAACGTCCGTGCCCTGCACAAGATAAAAGGGAGTTTTTGCAATTTTCCATCTGAGTCGTTCAGCTGAGTTGTGAGTGATTATAGGTTATCGTCATGGAAGGTTATATGCGTATTCAGAGCTGTATTCGGCTTCCCTTCTGTTCCGAATAAGGTTTTTCTATTCGTACAACGAATGGACCGCTAACCATTAGCATTTGGCACGCATGCGTAATACCCATTCTTATTCGTAGTTCCTCTCACTTGACTTCGACTCAACGTTGCAAAAACTCCCTAAAGTAATCGCTCACTCGCCCAATAGAAGTAGGTACCTACCTCGTCAAGCTATTCTGTGAATGTAACATTAGTGTAAGAGGTTTATTCATAATTTATTCAATCTTAGGCCATTCATTAAAACAGTTTAGTGTAATTGTATAGTAAACTTCCTACCTAATTATTTTTATGATACTTTTAGGGAGTATGGGCGAACACAAAGTCAATTGGGTGTGGACTCAACACTTGTCAGCACAATGGCCGGACAGGATTATTCCTTGTTTGTAACTATTACCCCGCGTGAGTAAATTTGTCTTTGGCTGAACATTAATCTTTGTTTGACGTATTGCTCTGAAGTCTCTTTGTATGTGTGAATTAGGGTTGCCAGATTTTTTCGGATCATATAAAGTATATCCTGGCTGCAACCAAGGAAAAGTCAAGTATTTCAATGAAAGTTAAAGTATATAGGTACATTAAAGTTAACGTTCTCGACTTACACACTGAGGTATTTCCCATTCAGCATCTGCACACAAGAGCTTGAATGTGTCAGATTACTGAAAATAAGAAAGTTCAGTTTAAAGAATTGAAAAAGAACCATGGATAGTAGTATTTTTACTGTACGTAGGTCACACAATTTTTATTCCGAAGAAAACATTACTAGACATTTCAATCTTAACGAGTCCATATTTCAGTAAGGTTGTGTTACATACATAGATGTAATTAGGAACATCATTTTCAATCTCGTTCTCACTAAAAAAATATCTCGTGCATCTATTGGGCACGTAAGGACTAAGGACGTTAGGAACTTTTTAGGAAGAACTCGAAAAGTTACATTTCTTTCTCTGAAGCACTGTACCTATAAAATATTAAAAATTCGGAAAAGAGCTGTGGAAATTGAAAATTCAGAAAAACTTTGAAAATTGACAATTAGAAAGAAATCTTTATACTTGACAAAAAAGTAGATTAGACCTATATTTGAAACTTTTCTTCTTCGTCTCAAATATAAAGTATTTTGGTCTACTTTAAATTTTTTATAAAGTACCTATACAGTATTTTGAACAAAAATAAAGTAGGATACTTTCAATTAGTGTGAATGCAAGCTACCTACCATAACAATCTGTTTCTACACAAGCAGGGGCGTCGCTAAACAAAAATAGTGAGAGGGGAAGTACAACAAATTTCACAACTGAACCAAAAGCTTTCCCATCTCCAAAAAAAATGTTATAAAAAAGTTCCAGCCATGCAGCATGGTCGTATGAGCGAATTTTCGTAAATTACTGTACTATGTTACATTGTTTTGAAAATTGAGGATTTTGAGTGGAAAAAAATTGTTAATTACTAAATTTAGGGCAAAAAACTCGTTCTAAATAATAATCTTCTATTCAAAAAGAGGTTTTGAATTTTAATTTTTTTTTTTTTTTTTGCAGTTTTTATCGATTTTTTAGCACATTTGAATGAAATTTAAGTACATACCTAATTCACAAAATTGTTTACATCAATTTTTGAATGTTCTTTTTTATAGCTAAAACTTTATTTAAGCAATATTCTGCTAAAAAATATAAACTCAACAATTTTTAGCCGTTCTTTGCTGTTTTTAGTGATTTTTCAGCACTGTTTTTGTAATTTGACCAATGTACTCAAAAAATGCTGGCCATGGTGCTGTAATGCAGTGATCCCAATTGTGGAGCGCGAAGCCCCCGAGTTTTGATAGTAAAATATTAAATGTAAATGGGGTTTAATAATTACGGACCAGTGTTCTGCATAGAAGGACTACATACCTATATAATACAGAAATAATGAAAATGTGCAATAATTTGCAGCGTTTTTTTTACGGATTCGGTCTTAGAATGGTCTGAAACGGATTTGTATGCGGTTATTTTTTTCTCACGCTTGGAGAATGAATTCCTCCTACCCCCCTGAATGAATTCCAATAGGTCGTCCTTCTTAACCCGTATGCCGGACCATCCGACTGTGAGACCGACATAATTTGGTCTTAGGCCGAATGAGGTGCTCGTAGTGTCATGAGGCGGCCGGCGCCACGCGACATCTTCACTTGGGACCTGACCTTCAGGCAGAGTGGATAGGGAGACCTCGCATGCTCCCTGGCTCACGGTAAGTTGCAATGTTTCAAGAAGTAGTCGGTCTGTGGGACCGATGGTCCGGTTAACAGTGATTTTTTTTCCGTCCGTCTCATAGACGGATGGTCCATTTCAACCCTTTCTTACAGACAACTATCGACCCAAGTTATAGTACAGAGTAGTGGGCGAAATAGAGCAGACAATCGATCTGTACCATCTTCAGGTGAGAAGTCTACTATTCGTACTGACAAACTGGAAGTGAGAAAAACTTGTCGCTTGTGCCCATACCAAAAGAAGAGAAAACTTCATACCTGTGCATAAAATGCCAAACACCAGGATGTCTGGAATGTTTGACGAAAATCTGCAAGACGTGCGTGATACCTATAAGTAATCAATAATTTTCAAAGATTCGTGATTCACAAGATTTCTTCAGTTTCCTGCTGTTTTTTTTTTTTTTTTTTTTTTTTTTTCTTCACGTATGTTTCATGAATATTTTTTATATGGTGATTACCATTAGAGTTTAATGAATGTCGACTGAGATTATTATGTGATTTTACTAGTTACTTACCTTCTTTTTCATAAATATTTTTTATATCATGTTGACTAAATTCGCTCTATACGAATGTTTTTTGTGAATATTTTTATATACATATGTACCTACCTTATGTTGACTATTAGTATTTAGGATTTCTGAATCGTAAAGACTTTTATGAATGTCGACTGATTAGTGTGGTTTTCCTAGTTATCTACCTACTAAGTACGTTTTATGAATGTTTTTTATGGTTCTAAAATCAAAATGATTCATCGCAAGTTGCACAAGTAGGTACCAACTGTTATTTTATCTTTTTTACAAAGAGCACCTACCTACTTCCTTTGAGAATGCTGAGTGATTATTCACGTACTCATAATGTGTGTTTACACTAGGCTTAGTGAATTGTGACTGACCGAAAATTCCGAGTCTGTGTTGTTAAAGTAAAAGTTATCTACTACAAAAGTACGTTTTTATGGATGGAAGTAAAGGAATTTATGAGAAAATGTAGTTTAAAATGGTAACCTAACATCCTTAAATATTAATGAGGCCTAAATATTAATTAGAGATGAAAAGAACATGGTAAATTAATGAAGCTAACATGCGAACAAAGGAACAAATTGGCGATTTCATAACATATAGGTCTGTGAGACCGATGGTCCGGTTAAGCGTTGAAAAAAAGATGGTCCGGCGTACGGGTTAAATCCATTTCAGTTGGTCGTCCCTCTTATATAAGAAGCCTTGCCTGTATGACCTACCTTCTGAGGGACGTCCTAAAAATGAAAATAAGAAACAAGAAAACATATCAAAACGAAAAGTGAAAAAATCATAAAACAAAACACCGAATACATTTAATAAAAAATAACACCTTTCAGTTCAAGCCTTCAGCCCCAGCCTCTTTTCTCTGTTTCCTCCATTGAATTCTGCATTCCGCTTCTGCCGTTGCTCTCAGCACCAGACTCCACCTCCAGAAGTATATATTTATATATTTGTAATATAAATCTAGAAGGGAGAGGGGTAGTATATATGAACCTCTCCCTGCCTTTATGTAAACAATCCCATTCTAGAGGTGGGGGCCTAGCGACTGGTATAAAAGGCCAGTTTGACGATAAGGAGTAGGTTTGGGGAAGATTCTGATTGACAATAGAGAGTTCCTAGTAGATCCGTCAGTCTCAATACGGCAGCATGCGGTACTGAGAAACATTTACCGCACCTTAAAGTCATGTCAAGTCCTTAACGGATCTAGTTGTAACGCTAAATCCATGGAAGGAGGAAATCTAGGAGGTTATTTGAGTCCATAGAAGGAGGTTATTTTAGACCATAGAAGGAGGTTATTTTAGACCATTCGTTTTTCCTGGATTGCGATCCGTTAACCATATCTGTACGGAAGGATGCGTCACTGTAACTCATTGCGTCAGAATTACGGCGCCGGATTGTCGATACCGTACGACGTATTGTGTTTTACGGATCCACTAGGAACTCTCTTGTAACTGACCCGAGAGTGCAAGGACTGAGTTGGAGAAAGTTTCATTCCAATCAGACGAAGCGTACGCCCACACATGATAGAGAGTTCCTGGAGATCCGTCGGTCTCAATACGGCATGCGGTAACGAGAAACTTTACCGCACCTTAAAGTCACGTCAAGTCCTTAATGGATCTAATTATAACGGTAAATCCATGGAAAGAGGAAATTATCCCTAGGAGGCTATTTGATTCCATGGATGGAGGTTATTTTAAACGATTACGTTTTTTCCTGATTGCGATCTGTTAACGTATTTGTACAGAAGGATACGCCACCGTAACCCATTGATGCATCAGAGTTACTGCAAATACCGCACGACGTATTGTGTTTTACGGATCTACTAGGAACTCTCTAATGGATAAGAAGCATACATTCATTGTTATATGTACTTATAGATTTATGGAGCCATTGAAGTGGCTTAATTTTCATCAAAAATTCAATAGGTAGGTACTAATAAAAATCGATGAAAACTGCAACAAAATGATTTATACCAAAACTCGCTCATACGATCATGTTGCATGAATGGGACATTGTAATTATGAAAAGTACCGTACTTTGCCTGAATTCAACTATATTTTATTTTTATTTTAGCGGTAACTACATTGGGCAGTTTCCTTATATAAATGGCAATACCGACTGCGAAAACTTCAATATGGGACCATCCAGATACGACAATCTTTGCAGTAAGTATGTGTTGGGAATATGAATATGACAGTTTCCATAACGAAAAATACATGCGTTTAATCTTAGATTTTGATGTAAAAAATAGTTCTACAAAACGACAAGACAAGGACTCTCTTGTAGGTAACGAATGAACAAACGAACATAGACAACAAAGAACAAACAAACTCAAAAATCATTCTTCCGTTTGTGGTGAATTAATCACCACCTTTCATCAGCCCTTTTCAGGGCTACCAAAAATAAGTTCTAATGATAGAACTTCATACAAAAGACGTCGAGCTACGTACAAACAAAATAATATATTTCGCTCGAGAAATTATGAGAAAATCATAAGCACGGACGAAATAAAGACAAATACTCGTCAAGCCAAACACCTATTGCGAGAGAGAGGCTTGGCAAGACGACACGAGAAAGTTGCCTTGAGAACATCAACTCGAAAAAGCAACCAAATGACCTCTACGAGGATCAAGGACGAAGCTAGCAAATTAACTCACCAATCTGAAACACCTATTGCGCGGGAGAAGCTAAGCGAACCAATCAGGAAACAGCCCGGCCGAGCCGAGAATCAGCGAGCTCATTTGCATACTAACCATAAAGCGGCCAATAGCCCGGGCCAATCAGAGACAGCCTCCCCCTATAAATATGACGAGCTGGACCGGGCGGAGTCATTCAACTCTCAACCTCCACGCTGACGATTCTTCTGAAACACGAAGCTTTCTACACGCATCGAGGTATTTCTACTCCAGGATTCTGGATATCTCCGAGCCAGTATTTCACTGCTCTCTCTCAACTCTTCAGTCAGGACATCGCCCGGTTCAAAAAGATTCTTTCTATTTGAACGACCGCTGGGGTGTCTTAGTCGGGCCGCCCGGATCTTGCAGACTTACTCTCTTGATCGACCGCTGGGACCCGCCGGGTAATCGGACTTCTCATACGAACCGATTAACCGTCCAAGGAAGTTCTTATCAGAACTCGGAGAGGACCCTCGTACGATATAGGAGAGATATCTGCGAAGCGAGTCCCTCCTCTACATTACATAAATCCTTTTTCAGAACCAAAAAAGGTATTCAAACGAATTCTATAATTCGTTTCATCCGATGGAGCGCAGTCCGTCTTTCTTCCTCGGACACGGGGGAGAAGATCCTAGCGCGGACGCTAGCGCCCACTTGGGAGGAGATCCTTACCCGAAATTCGGATCTCCGGATAGTCAACGCGACAAAATCACAACACTCCCGACCAACTCCGCGAAGGATTGGAAGTGTACTTTCTTGCCTGAAACACGGCTCGAGCATACATCTCAAAACCTTTCAGAAGGTAATAAAAACGATACTTTTGATAAGAAAGAACATTTAACACGTTCATCCACGGGCTGCCAATACGAGTGAGTGGCTCACTCCTCACATGCACGATTCGCATGATCACAACGGTACTTTTCAGTACCCCACACAAGCTAACACGGGTCCTTACAGAAATATACAGTTAAGACCTGAATACTCCCCAATCCTAGAACGACAAACTGAACTACCCGGCGAAACCCGGACAGGGGTGAGTTCAGCCCACGAGCTAAATACAAACCATATTAAGGATTCGACAGAAGCCCAAATTAATAAAGGTACTTTCACGTACCTCACCCCAGTTCACAACCAAGGTTATGGCCCACATAACCATTTCAAGGACCCTTTTCATAGCGTCCAACTCGGTCTACCGACCCCAAGTCAGACGTATAGAAATCCACTACACTGTTAACATCATTAGCTGACCTCATGGATCTCAATAGTTCTTTCTCCATTCGTGAGGAATGGAGGTATCCTTCTTCAACTACTCCTAACATCCTCTCACCTAAATGAGTGAGAGTCGACACACTTACAACATTGGAATAAAGATACATGGATGTCATTACATCACGACTCATAATGAACAAAATTCTAAATCGAAACATGCATTATCAAAATCATACAACAATATTATTAAGTAGGTTTCTACCTATACAGGGTGTCCCGCATAAGGTGGTCAGTACTACATAGCGTGATTTTAGAGCTCATTTCTGATCAAAAAGTCCTCTTAGAGATTTTTTTTTTTTAACACTCAATTTCGAGTAGGTAATTCAATTTTTGAGATTTTTTTTCTCGGGTTTTCGACCTCAAGTCACTAAAACAGCAATAACCACAATATTTGAAACAGTAAGTTTTTACAATATTGAGGATACCGTTGGGAAAAGCTTTAAATTTCCATCCTATCAAATGCCAAATCTAATTTTTTTAATAGGATTCATTTGGTGAAAAAACTGCCTGAAAATAAAATTTCCACGAGTATGAGAAATTCCAATTTTTTAAACCGGCTGTAAGTGTCTCATGTCTGTACTATTTTTCACTAACTCATCTGTAAAAACAGGCCCAAGATCTTAGCTTTCTAGAGATATAATCAATATTAATTTTACTTTACTAATTAGAGGATAAAAGTATGTTTGTATGTTGAAAAACATGGTTTTTTCTAAGAAATCCAAGGGTTTTCGTGAAAAACTACCCTCTAAACAAAAATTCGAGTTTGGGGCCGGTTTCTAGCTATTTGACACTCTTACTCGAATGGTATGGTAATACTTGCAGATCTCCCCAACTCCGTTATAACAGAGTTTTACACTTTAACTCACGAATTTTTTAGTTCATTTGTTATGCTCAATTTGATGTGTTTTTAAGGGTAAAAACTAGTTAGTTAAAGTGTAAAACTCTGCGATAACGGAGTTAAGAAGATCTGCGAGTGTTACCATTCGATTCAGCGTGAAAAAATACGTAGAAGCCGACCCAAAAAGTAATTTAGAGGGTAATTTTTCATGAAAACCCTCGATTTCTTAGAAAAAAACCATACTTTTCAACCTAAAAACATACGTTTATCCTATAATTTGTAAAGTAAAATAAAAATTGATTATACCGCTAGAAAGCTGAGATCTTGCACTAGTTTTTACAGATGAGGTGCGTGAAAAACAATTCAGAAATGGGACACTCAGAGCCGCTTTAAAAAATTGGAATTTCTCATACTCGTGGAAATTTTATGTTCGGGCAGTTTTTCCACCAAATGAATCCTATTGAAAAATTTTAATTTGGCATTAGATAGGAAGGAAATAAACGCTCTTTCCAACAGTAGGTATCCTTAAATTTAAACTTACTGTTTTAATTATTGTAGTTATTACTGTTTTAGTGAAATGAGGTCGAAATCACGAAAAAAATCTCAAAAAATTGAATAATTCGAAAATTAAGCGCTTAAAAACAATCTCTAGAAGGAACTTTCGATCAGAAATGAGCTCTTGAATCACGCTCTGAAATACTGACCACCTTATGCGGGACACCTTGAATATCAACAAATTTAGTTTTGAACCATGCGATCATATCTAGAAGTAACTAACACATTGCTCTTCAATTTGGGATCCAGTTAGGTACTCACTCTCTCTCTTCTCCATCAGTAGGAAATCCGAGAAAGGGTAGATCAACATCACATCACCATAAAGCAACGGCGAATTCAAATTCCTAGGTTTCAAGGAATCTCTGAGATGATTGCGGTGGTCTGGTGTTACATCCCTTCTTTAAGACACAGTTCGAGTGTATAAATTCTATGAACTGAATGCACTGCCTTGTGCGGTTTTCACTCTCACTACTCTGGTGTTTCCATCAGTTCCAGTGATGAGTTCAATAATATGTCCTAATGGCCAATCGATGTGTTCCTTGGCCATTAAATTTAGTTGTCCAAGGGTACCTATTCATTTCTGAAGTGGTCATGTAGAGTATGTTTCAGTTTGTGACGATACTGAAGTAAGTATTTTGATAAAATTGGAAGATTCTATCAAATCTAAGTTGGGAATACCAACTTCTTCAATATCTTGCTAGATCAAGCTTGGATTCAAAACAACGAGATCATGTTGAAATAGGTGAGAGGACGGGTATTGATGACTGATTCACAATCGCAGAAAACAGTTATCATCTCCTCATTATTAACTGAAGATTTACCAAGAAGGTTTCGTAGATGTCTTTAGTAGCCAATACAGCGCTCCCACCAACCTCCCCCACCAGGGTGAAGCTGGAGGATTCAATTTCTCCTACGGGACTGTACTTAGTAATGTACTTAGTAACCATCCCCAATCAAATTTATTGAAAGCATTGTCTGCCCCCAAAAAGTTTGTGCCAAGTTCACTATACATAATTGAGGGTGTTCCACTTCTACATGTAAATCTCCTACCAGCTAGTTTGCAAAAAGCTAGCTGCTGATTGTGAGGAAACTAGCTCAAGGTTTGCCACGAGTTGAGGAAACAGCTCTGTAAATTCCAAAAGTAAAAAGGCAAACCCAGAACAGTTTTTCTCACCTGTCAACTAACTCTCTGAGGTCAAATCTTCGTTCTTGCTATCCTGAAGTTGCTACTTGAATAAATTGTTCAGCACGTCTAGTATCATCTAAACTTGTCACAGAATTGTCTACATAAAAACTAACTGAAAGCTGAGTGATCAAACCTTCCGATAGCTTTGATGATCCCTCTTTGATTGTAGACCGTTTAGAATAAAGGTCCTAGTGGCCAATCGATGCCTTTTATCGGCCATTAACTTCAGTTGTCCAAGGTATTCATTTCTGAAGCGGTCATTTAGTGCTTCAGTTTGTGACGATATTGAAGTAGGTAGGTATTTTTATTAAATCTGAAGATTTTATCAAGTCTAAGACGGAAATACCAACTTCTTCAATATCTTGCTAGATCAAGCTTGGATTCAGAACAACTAGATCATTTAGATCTTGTTGAAGTAGGTTAGAGGACGGGTATTGATGTTTGACTCACAATCACAGAGAACAGTTGTCATCTTCTCATTATTGACTGAAGATTTACGAAGAAGGTTTCGTAGGTGTCTTTAGCTTCCACCAACTTCCCTACCAGGGTGAAGCTGGAGGATTCAATTTTTCCAACGGAACTGTACTTAGTTATAGCACCCCAATCTAATTTATTGAAAGCATTGTCTGGCCCACCAAGTTTGTGCCAAGTTCGCTATATACAGGGTGCGGCAGTGAGGACGGACGGTTTTAAAAAAATCATAAAATAGTTAATTTTTACTCAAAAACAAATTTATTGATGCAATCAGGTTCGCAAGGAAATAGCATTTGAGACAGTCAAGTGTGAAAAATCACATCAGGCATGTGGTGGCCGAAATCGTTGATGCAGTGCTAGAGGCGTTCTTGGAAGTTCGCGTAGACTCTCTCCAACATAGCGCTACGTTGAAATGATCACCAACTTCTTTTTCCCTGAATTACGACGGCGACGTGTTCCAACCCGACGTGTGTGGTTCCAGCAGGATGGGGCGACCGCCCACACAGCCAAAGCATCAATGGACGTTATTCGCCCTCTCTTTCCTGGTCGCCTTATTTCCAGGTTTGGATATGTCCATTGGCCACCTCGGTCCCCAGATTTATCCATATGCAATGTTTTCTTATGGGGACACCTGAAGGCTAGAGTATTCGAGAACAAGCCCCGAACTCTGGACGAATTGAAGGACGCAATTCGCGTGGAAGTCGCCCAAGTTGAGAGAGCTATGTTGGAGAGTACGCCCAAGAACACCTCCAGCACTGCATCAAAAATTTCGGCCACCACATGCCTGATGTGATTTTTCACACTTGACTGTCTCAAATGCTATTTCCTTGCGAACCTGATTGCATCAATAAATTTGTTTTTGAGTAAAAATTAACTATTTCATGATTTTTTTAAAACCGTCCGTCCTCACTGCCGCACCCTGTATAATTGAGGGTGTCCCACTTCTACATGTAAATCTCCCACCATCTAGTTTGCAGAAAGCTAGCTGCTGATTGTGAGGAAACTAGCTCAAGGTTTGCCACGAGTTGAGGAAACAGCTCTGTAAATTCCACAAGTAAAAAGGCAAACCCAGAACTTCTTCTCACCTGTCAACTCCCACTCTCTGAGGTCAAATCTTCGTTCTTGCTATCCTGAAGTTGCTACTTGAATAAATTGTTCAGCACGTCCAGTATCATCTAAACTTGTCACAGAATTGTCTACATAAAAACTAACTGAAAGCTGAGTGATCAAACCTTCCGGTAGCTTTGATGATCCCTCTTGGATTGCAGACCGTTTAGAATAAAGGTCCTAGTGGCCAATCGATGCGTTTTTTGGCCATTAACTTCAATTGTCCAAGGTATTTATTTCTGAAGCGGTCATTTAGTGCTTCAGTTTGTGACGATATTGAAGTAGGTATTTTAATTAAATCTGAAGATTTTATCAAGTCCAAGTCGGGAATACCAACTTCTTCAATATCTTGCAAGAACAAGCTTGGAGTCAAAACAAGCAACAACCTTGTGAGGTATGGAGGTATCCTTCTTTAACTATTATTAACAGTTTGATTTAGGTACCTACCATAAATTCATACAATTTTGCTGAAATAACCTAATTACATCGTTGGTGAGGGGGTTTGTTCGTTTTAATCACCCAGGTGAATATCAATAGCATGGGTACCTACTATCACATTGGAGGGACTTGCTGAAAAAGAACGCACGCTCTACCTACTAGACAACATTATGTTTATAAATATGTACTGTGGGGGTTGAGAATCATCTATCCAACTTTTTTAACCTTTTCTTCGATCTTGTAGGTTGTTGAGGAAAGTAATTTCCTCAACTTATTTCCTAACTTATTGATGGCAAATCAAATGTCATGCAAAGTTGGGCATGGACCAAATCATCCAGAATCATCGATCAAAATTATTATGAATAATAATTTGATATGCTCTTGTATTCACCTCGATGTTTTCATAACTTGTTTTCATTTTGCAGGAGAGTACAACTAATAGGCTGAGAAGCAGCAAATGAAAAAACGCAAGATGACATTCAGCGTCGGTGCCTCAGGCAACTAAGCAACTTGCATAATGAATGTAGATTAGCAGAATATAATACATTTCAAGCAAATCTTTATTGTGTGCATATTTTCTTTACCTTTCTACTTCAGGTAATAGTCAACTGGACCATTTTGCTTTCGAGACTGCAAGGCAGCGGAAGCTTTGTTTTCACTTTCGAAATGAAAAAAAAATTTTTGCTCCAAAATCAAAATTTCCACTCGCATTTTGCGTTTCAGAGCCTCCTGAACAAATTTGGTTCCGCGTCTTTCTGTCTGTCTGTCCGTCCACATTTCCTTGTAACATGAAAAGTCTGGATACGGGTGATTGAAAAGCACAATTTACAAGAGACAGAATGACCATTTTTTATTGTCCACCCGATATTTATAACATCTGGTTGTTCTCGAATGTTCTGGGCTCATCTCGAACCCAGTGTTGCCACATGTCATTACTTACATAGAAAAGAGATACATGGATATTACATCTTCTTCCCCCTCAAAATTTTGTAAATTGTGGCACTTAAATTTATTTCTAAGAGTTTGTACAAAACACAATACAAAATCAGTATTCCGGTAAGCACTGTTAACCATTCAATAAATCAGCTCTTGAGTAAAAATAAAAACGAATACAAAATATTCAATCAAGAATTTATGTTGAATTTCAGGAAATAAAATACATTCTACGAATAGGTACACCAACTTAATCTAGTCTGATCAAACAAATAATAATAATGAAATAAATAAACTTCTGTTGAGAGTTATTCTGGATTTCAATTCGCCCTATTCATACATAACATTCTTACTTTTAACAATATTCGTAATACATTTGTTGACTTACAAAATAAAGATCTTTTGTTTTGTACCTAATCATTGAGAGTTTGCCATAATGTACCAATAAGTTTAGCATCTGATTTATAATTCGTTTATTAATCTTCTAGGTTTTATCACTTGTCTCCCGGCCCTGGTTTTTATGGTAGGATTGTTACTACTCTCCTCCCTTCCCTTTTTCCCCCCCCAAGGATACTGAACGAGTTGGAGAGAAACCTTTAAAATCAGGTGAGGAGACAGCAGTCCTAGCCGGAGAATATGGTGAACTAGGAACAGTTCGAGGACTAGTTTGAGTACCCTGATCATTCAAATTTGAATTTGAAAAATTTGAGGGTTCCGTCCTTCTCCTAATCTGGTGAACGTGCCTGGTCCACATCATGTTTAATTCTGGAATGAACACTTTCACTCTTCTTGGTCCTAGAATCCCTTCAATGATTCCCGCTAACCAAGGCTCGTCCTGTTTCCTATAGTTTTTTACCCAAACTAAATCCTTAAGAGACCACGAATCTGGCAACACACCCCCATGATTTTTTATTTGCTTTGCTTGTTGCTCAAGTACCTTGTCCTGAGTCGGCGGAGGGCGAAGTAGGTCTAAGCGATTTCTAATGTGCCTACCTATTAAAGCTTCAGCTGGCGAAATGCCAGTTGTTAAATGTTTGGAATTGCGGTAATCCAACAGGAAACGTTGGAGTACTAACTCAAGTACCAAACTGTTACTCACGTTACCTAGAGCAGTAGTGAGAGCACGCTTAACAGTGCGAACTGCGTTTTCTGCGGCGCCGTTTGTACGGGGACTGTAAGGTGCTCCCGATTTAAATTTTACCCCATTCATTTTTAGGAAAGTGCTAAATTCGTCCGATACGAATGCTGAATAATTGTCGGCAACTAAGATTTCCGGAATGCCAAATCTAGAAAATATTTCCCTTAATATTTTAATGGTGACTGAAGATGTCATCGATTTGGTAGGAAACACTTCCAACCATTTTGAATGACTGTCAACCACTACCAAAAAATAATGATTGTAAATTGGTCCCAAATAGTCCATGTGTAATCTGGACCAGGGCTTGGAGGGCCACTCCCAAGGTATCAGGACATTTTTTGGGGGATTATCTTTATTTTGAGCACATCGCACGCAGCTCTTGATCATTGATTCTATGTTCTGGTCAATATGTGGCCACCAAACATATGCGCGCGCAAGTGCTTTTACTTTCACTATCCCTAAGTGCGATTTATGTAGCTCGTTTAATACATTGTTTCGAAGTGATGAAGGTACTACTACCCTGTACCCTCTCATAAGTATATCCTTATCCACATGTAACTCATCTTTGAATCTAATGTAAGAAGCTATGTTATTATCCCCCTCTTCTTTCCAACCAAATTTTATATATTCTATTACTTTCATTAATGTAAAATCTTTCCTAGTTGCTGCAACCATATCTTTGAAATTTAAAGGTAAATCCTCGTTTTCAAAAACGTAATTTAAAGTTAAGTCGTTCGAATCATCAGGTTTCACAGTATCAGGAAGGGGTGCACGTGACAACCAATCTGCCGAATTCTTTTTCGACGTGACATATTCTAAATTATAACTATAATTCGACAAAAATATAGCCCAACGTTGGAGTCTATTTGCTGCGCATGCAGGAATTCCAACTTTTGGGCCGAAAATCGCAAGTAAAGGTTTATGGTCAGTAGCTAATGTCCAACTCCGACCAAACAAATAGATATGAAATTTTTTTACTCCGTGGATAATAGCTAACGCCTCCTTCTGAATAGAGGAGTAAGACTGTTCAGGGGCTGAGAGTGTACGGCTCGTAAATGCTATAGGAACATCGATACCGTTTTGCGGTTGTGATAAGACCCCTGCTACTCCCTTATTGGAAGCGTCTACTGTTAAACGAAGCGGTAAATCTGGATCATAGTGACCCAGACTACGATGTTCAGTCACTAATTTCTTAATGGCAGAAAAAGCCCTATCACAATCGTCATCCCACACCCATTTTGAACTTTTCTTCAAAAGTTTATAAAGAGGGGATAGTACGTCTGCCACTTTGGGGATAAATTTCGCAATGTAGGTAACAAAACCTAAAAAGGATTGCAAAGTTTTGACATCTACCGGGCGAGGTGCATCTTGGACAGCTCGTACCTTTTCATCAGTAGTATGCAAGCCCCGACCATCAATTTTAAAACCTAAGTAGACTATAGATGTTTTCCCAAATTCACATTTTTGTTCAGAAAGCGTAAGCCCCGCATCCTGAAGTCTACGTAGTACTTCCTCTACGCGTAACATTAGTTGCTTTTCGTTTTTTCCACCCAGCAATAAATCATCAAGGAACACAGAGACCCCGTCCAGACCGTCGAGCAAAGTGTCAATACATTTTTGAAACTTCGCTGGTGCACAAGATACTCCATATGGGAGACGCTTATACATAAATAACCCCTTGTGGGTTGATATTGTAGTCAATTCTTTGCTATTGTCTTCTAATAACATTTGTTGGTACGCTTGTGATAAATCAAGTTTAGCAAACACTTGATTTCCTTGCATTTTTTGGAATAAACACTCGACAGTCGGCAAAGGGTGCTGGTCTACCTTAAGAAAAGGGTTTATCGTTAATTTGTAATCACCACAAATCCTTATGCCACCCCCATTCTTCAGGACTGGCACAATCGGTGTGCCAAACCTAGAATAATCAACGGGCTCCAGTATATCTTCCTTCACTAACCTAGCAACTTCCTGTTCAATTGCAGGTTTTAATGAAAAAGGAACTGGCCTCGCGCGAATGAACTTAGGTACGGCGGTGTCCATTAAATTCAAGTACCGCTTTGCCCTTGTTAAAACAACCTAAGGTTTTTGAAAAGACTTTCGGAAATTTTGCTTTAACTACTGATAACATTTCGTGATCATCGGTGTAAAAGCATACATCCTTATTTACGTTACGTACCCTAGGGTGCACAATCTCGAAACCTAGAACCTTAAACCACTCTCTACCTAGCAGCGGTGGGCCTTTGGAGTCGACTACAAACAATGTTAGCCTACCATGATTGTGGTGAAAACCACCCCCTCTTTTCAACAGCCCTTTTCAGGGCTACCAAAAAGAGGTAGACACAACACAAAAATATTTATAAGACGTCGAGTTATAACTCCGTCAAACAAAATATTTCACCAGAGAGAAAATACGAAATTCTCTCTCAAAAGTGAAATATTAACTAATAACATACAAGGCGACCTCCCTAGACACTTACTGGGCGAGAGAGACGCGACAAGTATCTCGAACCAAGTCGCCTTGAACGAGAAAACTCAAACAGAAAATCAAACGTCCTCTAAAACTAGCAAGGACAATTCAAACAAGCCTACTCGCCAATCAGAAACACTGATTACACGAGAGACAATAGGCGAACCAACCAAGAGGCGGCAAGCAACCACCTCTGGTCCAGCAGCCACCCCGGGGACCCCGTCTGAACAACGGACGCAGGGAAAACACCCGAGGTCCCCGTCTAAACTCAAGGTCGTCGGCTCCGCGACGGACGCTCGTAAGCCACCCCCGGGGACCCCGTCGCAGCGACGGACGTGGGGAAACCACCCCGGAGGACCAGCTCAGCTATCATACTCGCAGATACTGAGAAAACAATGTGTGAGCCAATGAGATTACACAGTCGAATTAACGAAATTAAGCGGACCAATCAGGAGGCGGCGGGAGGCGGCCACCTCCCTATAATTACCCCGCTCGGAGCCCTCCGAATTCATTCCACTCTCCGCTCTCGACGACTACACCTCGAAGTACGAAGATTTCTACACGCTCTACGCTGACGAACCTTCTGCTCCCGAGTTCATCTCAAGAACGGCTTCCTACTGCTTTCTACAAGGCCTACCTTCTCTCCACACAGATCTCGCATTGGCATCTACGAGTCCAGTGATTATTCATCCTGCTCATTGCCCAACGTAGTTCTTCTGTCAGGACGCCACCCAGTACATCTATTGATATTCTCATTAGATCGTACGCCCGCTGGGACGTTCCGAGACGTGTCGCCCGGGTTTCGTAGCACTAGGCTCGTCACCGACCGCTGTGGGCACGCCGGTAAATTACTCAGCTCATACGCTCTAATTTACCGTCCAAGGAAGTCTTTTTCAAGACTACAAGGTAGGACCCTGACATCCGAGCAAAGGAAAGAAGCTCTGTCAAGCGAGTCCACCTTCTAAACCCTCTATTTCTATACGTAGAGGTATCGAAAACGAGTTAATAAACTCGGATATTTCGATGGAGCGCCGCCCGTCCTATTTCCTCATGCAAGGGGAGGCGGAACACGGAGCGGCCGGGCCTCTTAGCCCACGCAGCGCTACCTACCCGCTGCTCGGCCAGTCCGCTGTTCCTAGCGACGGGCCAAGGCTCGATCCTCGCGACGAGATCGCCTTCTCACCTAACGTATTCACGAAGGAAACGTTAGATCAAGCCTCACCTACACAAAAGTTCGAGGATACCTTTCAGACCCGCTCTGAAGTCAATCATTATGATTCGACAAAGATTTCCGAATATCCACGATATTCTACACAAGGCTACCCGGCCGATCCGAGTGTCAAATACACTCCAAACGTACAAAAAACAAAGGATACTTTTCAGTACCTCAACCAAGCTCAACATATTCCTCCTACAGATATAAATCTTAGGCCGGAATATTACAAAACGGCTCAGTACCAAACTGATCAAACCCAGCACCCACTATGCGAGCCCAGTGCTCCACGCGGCTGCGACACGAACTATCCCTCAGTTCATCCCGCCAAGCAAGCTGACCTTGGCGATATCGCTCACATTCCTTACAGGAATACCTCAGGGACTAACCCGCATAATCAGAATATAAATGTCCCACTTGGTCTACCTACACCAAGTAAAACATATTTAAATCCACTACAAATGGTGACCCCGCCTTTGAACAGGCTTAACACGGAGCATTTCGTTCCCTCTTATGAAGCTAGTGGATTTCAGGGAACCACTGCGGGCGTGCGACCCCCGCCGGGCCTATATGCCCCACATCTCACTCAACAACCCTCTACACAAAGTGGCTTTCGAGCACTTTTTTAGGAAATGGGAGATTATCAAAGACCAATCTTCCAAAAGAAGAATATCGATCGTGCACTCGCCGAGTTCGATCAATACTGCGTGCGAAAAAACCTGAGAACGCAGAACGAATGCTTCTCGGCTATATACAAAGGGGTACCGGAAGAAATGCGGGAAGCTATCGACTCAGCTTACCTCACGGCACCCCACGCACCTTATGAAGAGGCCAAACAGCGCCTACAACGAGAATACGGGTTGTCCTTGCAGGACAGGCTCCTCGCACTCGAGGACCCCGCATCTCTCGCCAAAAAACCCAGCACCAAGTACCATGAAATGTACTCTAAAGCTGTTGGGTACTTCTCAGAGGCTCTGATCACTCAAAAGTGGATCGAAACTCTACCTATCGAAGCCCGAGGTATGGTCGCAGCACAGCCTACCACGACCACCCGGCTCGACCTAGCTGATACGCTACACGCGTACAAAACAGAGAACCCCTCTCTCAACATACGAGGAGTAGAATCTACTCCGAAACCCACGAAGACTGGTTTCAAAAAGGCCCTCTCACAAAAAGCTGAGTTCAAACCCCAGCAAGTAGAGAGTAAGCCTCACAAACCGACAGCCTATGTCTGTCGAAACCACGCACGTTTCGGTAACGAAACTCGCAAGTGTGCAGACCCAGAGCACTGCACTTGGAAGGCAAACACCGCCTCCAAACCTAGCAAAAAGGCAGCGCCTATAAGCCAGCCTAAAACCTGGTTTTCAAACGAAAATACTCAGAGATCGGTACAAGAAAGTACCGTTCCAACCTCCGACGTAGAGAGTTCGGAAAACGAATAACTGCCAGTGTATCCGAGCCTATACACCGGCAGACTAATGAGTATAAAAGGCTTTTTTTCAAGTGCAAACTAAATGGCACTGAATTTCTCATCGACACGGGAGCAGAAGTGAACATTCTGCCCCACAATGTCACCAAAAAATTGGGCTTAAAAATTCGTAAGTCCAACGTCAAGCTCACAGCAGCTAACGGAGCCCCTATAGACACATTAGGGCGTGCTGACACGACAATTCACATCGGCCTCGGAGACATGACCACCGATTTTATGATCACGAAAGTTGATCTAGCGATCCTCGGTATACCATTCCTCGAGTCTTGGGATATCGGAATACGGGTCAAGCACAAATATATCTATAAAGATAAAATAAAGAGCTATGCCGATCAAAAAATCGCTGCAGTCATGAACAAAAAATTCACTGACGAACAAATAGCAGCTACTATCCCTCATCGTGACAACAGCCCTCAAACAGAGGACATACAGCTCACGGAGGACGAAAACATACGCTCTATCATTGAGAAATACAATGATAAAATGAGCAAACTTCAAGGAAAGTGGAAAAACAACGGGGTTTACCACCGTATAACCACGGAGGGAACACCAGTACACTCCGTGCAAGACCCATGGCAGGAGAAAAACGGGCTCAAGTCAAAAGTACTTTTGACAAAATGCTCTCCGAAGGCATAATTGCACCATCAGATTCCGAATGGGCATCCCCGTTACACTGTGTGCCAAAAAAAGACGGGTCATGGAGGATCACCGGCGACTACCGTTTCCTGAACGCGAAAACGAAGAAAGACGCCTACCCTCCTCCTCACATTCGCTCTTTCCAAGCGAATTTACATGATACACAAATCTATTCGACAATAGATTTAAAATTGGCATATTACCATATTCCGATGCACCCAGATGACGCTCATAAAACTGCAATTATTACACCTTTCGGTCTTTATGAGTTTAAGAAAATGAGCATGGGTTTGGCCGGAGCGGCTCAAACATGGCAAAGATACATGGACAGCATCATGCGAAAATTTGATTTCGCATTTGTATACCTAGATGACATACTGGTGGCTTCTAAAAATTATAAAGAACACATGAACCACCTCAAACAAATTTTCGACAAGCTAGGGGAACACGGACTTCGAGTAGGTTTCGATAAATGCATTTTTTCAAAACCTACCGTCGATTTCCTAGGTTTCACTATCTCGAAAGAAGGGATAATTCCTAAACGAGATAAAATAGAAGCCATAGAACAATTTCCTAGGCCAATAGACGTACGAAGTCTACGCAGATTCCTAGGTATGTGTGGCTTCTACCGAGCTTGCTCAAGTAAATTCGCTCACACCGCACAACCTCTGTATGACTCCATTCAGTCAAACAAAAAAAATGACAAAACACCTATCGAATGGACATCAGAGAGAGAAAAAGCTTTCAACAGCTTAAAACAAGCAATGATTAAAGCTACATTGCATAATATCGCTCATCCACACCCTACAGCAGAGTGGAGAATAGTCTGCGACGCATCCGACACACACATCGGAGCGGCACTGGAGCAGGAAATTACAGACAAACACGGCTCGAAATCTTACCAATCATTGGGATTTTTCAGTAAAGAAATTCCGGAACAATGGAAGAATAAAGCATCATTCGACAAAGAGATGTTCGCCGTTTACCAAGCTTGCATTCACTGGCACAATGACTTGGACGGCCGATCTTTTCATATTTGTTCAGATCACAAGCCTCTGCTAGGCACGATGCTTAAGAAAAATGCACATTTTTCTAAAATGAGATTGAGATGGCTAACATACATCTCTCAAATGACAAGTGACATTCGTCATATACCCGGAGAGAACAACGTCGTCGCCGACGCACTCTCCAGACCCTTCGATCCAGTTGAAATTCAAACAAAATCGATTTCAACCCAAACTGACGAGGGTCCACCCATAGCCGAAATTTCGCAAATTACGGCTGCAATAGAGTGCAATCTTCTACTGCACATTTCAAATGCACAAATTCGTTCTCCTCCTAACGCAGAGGACAAATTGAAACTCACACGAGTTGAATTCCCTCAAGGAGAAATTTGGTGTAACCTAGACCTAGGACACCCAAGACCTTATATTCCAAACGAAATAAGGCAAGAAATAATCAGCCAAATTCACAATTTGGGACACCCAGGTATACACTCTACAGTGTATAAAGTTAAACAAAGATATTTTTGGCACGGACTCCGTGCAGATGTCTCCAACTGGGTCCGAGCGTGCGAGACTTGCCAACAAGCAAAAATCACTCGCTCCGTGAAGCTCCCTTACTCCGAATTTGAAACGGCTAACAAATTTTCACATGTACACGTTGACATTACCGGACCCTTACCTTTAGCTAAAGGAGGGAAACGTTACATTGTAATGATGGTCGATAGAGCAACGGGTTGGCTAGAGGCAGTCCCTCTTAACAACATCGAAACAGCCACGATCACAAACGCCTTTATCAATATTTGGGTAGCTTCAAAAGGCGTACCTAAATACATCACAAGTGATCAAGGCACACAATTCGAATCAGATCTATTTAATTCCATTATGGAACGTCTCGGAGTAAAACATACTCACACGTTACCATACAAACCGTCAACAAACGGAATGGTAGAACGCAGAAAAAGATCTTTGAAAGAGGCTCTCAAAGCACAAAACGAAAATTGGCTCGACGCCCTTCCAAAAGTACTACTCGCCATGCGTACGGCAGTAGACCCAGCAACGGAAACTACACCGTTCCAAAAAGTTTACGGAATTGACGTACCACTCCCAGGAGACATTTTCGTAACGTCTACAAACCTTTCTGAGCCTCTCTTCTTCCGGCCTACGCATATTAAACATAATAATACGAAGTATGCCGTCAACATGCCCAAAAACTTGGATACATGTACACATGTCTATATCAGAGTGCCCACACAGCTCTCCTCCCAGCAATGTCCTTACACGGGACCATTCAAGGTTATTAAGAGAGATAAGTTTTTGGTTACAGTACAAATTGGCGAACACACGAAAAAAGTTCCCAAACAACAAATAAAACCGGCTTACACTCTAAACTCAGACGAAGCTGTGTCACGAAACCAAAATCAGGCAGAAAATAAGGAGAAAACTCCCCGAAAATCCGCCAGAGGGCGCGTCCCCTCTACCAAATTCGACGAGAAGTGGGTGACTGCACTCGAAGCAGGCCACGCCCACTTTTGTCGGGTAGGAACAGTGGGAGATATAAATATGGAACACCCCACGCCAGGAGCTCATACCAACTTCGACCATGGCAGCTTCAACACCTTCCGAGAAGATGATCACAGAAGAAGTGGAAGAGTTACTCCTGGCTGAGGAAATTCCGGCGACAATCAGCCCGCTACCACCTTCACCGGAGAAGAAAACACCGGCGGACGCCAGCGCGCCGAGGGAGGTGGTGTGGAAAACACCAGCAGCGTACACGACGCCGGCTACACCCGCTCCGCAGCTGCCCAGGGCTCCACCCGCTCACCAGCCCCCCACGGTTCCACGAAAGTGGATCAGCTCGGGCGACGTGCCCGTGCCTCGGTGGGACGAGATGAGCGCAGCGGGGTGGACGGAGCCGGAACGAGCACCTCCGCAACAGCCCAGCCGCGGCCACGGGCCAAGCCCTCGCGGGTTTGGCTCCCGTCGGCAAAGCTCGGGCCGGCCACGGCCGCCCCGCGGCGCTCGTCGAAACCGGCGAGGCCGGGGCGCACCCCAGGCGCGGGACGCGAGGCCTGCACCTCCGCCTCCGCCCCAACTGGTGAGGGTTTCCTACGGAGAATTCCGTGTGGACATCCCAGTTCTCCCCAGCCGGCGTCGTCGTTAGTAACACGACGTCTTGGGGGGGCGCCTGTGGTGAAAACCACCCCCTCTTTTCAACAGCCCTTTTCAGGGCTACCAAAAAGAGGTAGACACAACACAAAAATATTTATAAGACGTCGAGTTATAACTCCGTCAAACAAAATATTTCACCAGAGAGAAAATACGAAATTCTCTCTCAAAAGTGAAATATTAACTAATAACATACAAGGCGACCTCCCTAGACACTTACTGGGCGAGAGAGATGCGACAAGTATCTCGAACCAAGTCGCCTTGAACGAGAAAACTCAAACAGAAAATCAAACGTCCCCTAAAACTAGCAAGGACAATTCAAACAAGCCTACTCGCCAATCAGAAACACTGATTACACGAGAGACAATAGGCGAACCAACCAAGAGGCGGCAAGCAACCACCTCTGGTCCAGCAGCCACCCCGGGGACCCCGTCTGAACAACGGACGCAGGGAAAACACCCGAGGTCCCCGTCTAAACTCAAGGTCGTCGGCTCCGCGACGGACGCTCGTAAGCCACCCCCGGGGACCCCGTCGCAGCGACGGACGTGGGGAAACCACCCCGGAGGACCAGCTCAGCTATCATACTCGCAGATACTGAGAAAACAATGTGCGAGCCAATGAGATTACACAGTCGAATTAACGAAATTAAGCGGACCAATCAGGAGGCGGCGGGAGGCGGCCACCTCCCTATAATTACCCCGCTCGGAGCCCTCCGAATTCATTCCACTCTCCGCTCTCGACGACTACACCTCGAAGTACGAAGATTTCTACACGCTCTACGCTGACGAACCTTCTGCTCCCGAGTTCATCTCAAGAACGGCTTCCTACTGCTTTCTACAAGGCCTACCTTCTCTCCACACAGATCTCGCATTGGCATCTACGAGTCCAGTGATTATTCATCCTGCTCATTGCCCAACGTAGTTCTTCTGTCAGGACGCCACCCGGTACATCTATTGATATTCTCATTAGATCGTACGCCCGCTGGGACGTTCTGAGACGTGTCGCCCGGGTTTCGTAGCACTAGGCTCGTCACCGACCGCTGTGGGCACGCCGGTAAATTACTCAGCTCATACGCTCTAATTTACCGTCCAAGGAAGTCTTTTTCAAGACTACAAGGTAGGACCCTGACATCCGAGCAAAGGAAAGAAGCTCTGTCAAGCGAGTCCACCTTCTAAACCCTCTATTTCTATACGTAGAGGTATCGAAAACGAGTTAATAAACTCGGATATTTTGATGGAGCGCCGCCCGTCCTATTTCCTCATGCAAGGGGAGGCGGAACACGGAGCGGCCGGGCCTCTTAGCCCACGCAGCGCTACCTACCCGCTGCTCGGCCAGTCCGCTGTTCCTAGCGACGGGCCAAGGCTCGATCCTCGCGACGAGATCGCCTTCTCACCTAACGTATTCACGAAGGAAACGTTAGATCAAGCCTCACCTACACAAAAGTTCGAGGATACCTTTCAGACCCGCTCTGAAGTCAATCATTATGATTCGACAAAGATTTCCGAATATCCACGATATTCTACACAAGGCTACCCGGCCGATCCGAGTGTCAAATACACTCCAAACGTACAAAAAACAAAGGATACTTTTCAGTACCTCAACCAAGCTCAACATATTCCTCCTACAGATATAAATCTTAGGCCGGAATATTACAAAACGGCTCAGTACCAAACTGATCAAACCCAGCACCCACTATGCGAGCCCAGTGCTCCACGCGGCTGCGACACGAACTATCCCTCAGTTCATCCCGCCAAGCAAGCTGACCTTGGCGATATCGCTCACATTCCTTACAGGAATACCTCAGGGACTAACCCGCATAATCAGAATATAAATGTCCCACTTGGTCTACCTACACCAAGTAAAACATATTTAAATCCACTACAATGATCAATATCGTTAAATATTACAGAAGGTTCGAAGGTACCAATTGGCTTAGCCTTTGTGTCGAAATATGATATAAAGGTTTTATCAGACTTAATTAACTTAATGGCGTTAAAATGTTGTTGAAATACAGATAAAGGTAGAATTGATGATTGACACCCTGTGTCGATTTCAAATTCTATCTCAATGCCATTTATACATACATTCACCACAAACGGTGATATTGACGATACACCATTCTTATTTATACGATAAATAGGCTCTTCAATTTCTTCGTTTACAAAATTATGACGTGATTGGTTCTTATTATCAGTCTTACTTTGTTTGTTAGCATTATTTTCGACCTTTTTATGTGTTTGTTTATTCCTAGGACATACCTTCGCAAGGTGATTTCCCTTACATACGTTACAGGATACGTTCTTGAACCAACAGGACGGTCCGTGTTTCCTGCCACAGATACTGCAAGGCGCCTGACTAGCCCTCTCAGCCTCCTTCCGTTTTCCTCGGAAATCGCCGGTGCTGGTAGGTTTCCCTCGTCCGTGCCTCTGACCGGTCCGGAAGACGGGTTCTTGTTTGATGTCGCCCGCCGACGATGGTGCTACCGTCAGGTCATACTGGTGGGAAGCCGACTCTTTCGCCGTAGCTATGTTCATTGCCTTTTCCATTGTGAGTTTGAGGCGGTCTTCCTCGAACAGACGATCCTTCACTGGACCTTTAGGGAGCCCAAGGACAAATCGATCCAAGATTTGTTGATCCAAGTCCGTGAATTTGCAAGGTCTGCCCAACGATCTTAATCTAGCCAGCCAGTCGTTCAATGTTTCAGTTTTTTCCCTCATGGCGTTGAAAAAACGGTGTCTGAGCGAAAAAATCGATTCTGCAGGCAGGAAATGTTCATCGAAGAGCTTGATCAATTCGTCATAGGACTTAGTTTCCGGCTCCACTGGTACACTAAGGTTATGGATGAGACGGTAACCCGATTCGTCCAAGGAATTCAAAAACAATGCTCGTTTGGTAATCGCGTCCACTATGCCGTTAGCAGTGAAGAAACTTGACATTCGCGGCTTCGAAATTTTCCACTCATTCTTTGTAGGTGAAAACGTGTGCAACTGACCAACGTACGTCGCCATTGGGAAAGGCAATATTTCACGGAAAATGAAACTCACCGACATACACAATCGCCGCCGGGATTAATGATCGTTGCTTACCGGAATAATGGAAAATCTCCTTTCGTGACTGGCACTTCTTCAGGTAGATTTATCCCATCCTCGTCGCCACTGAAAAGTCTGGATACGGGTGATTGAACAGCACAATTTACAAGAGACAGAATGACCATTTTTTATTGTCCACCCGATATTTATAACATCTGGTTGTTCTCGAATGTTCTGGGCTCATCTCGAACCCAGTGTTGTCTGAGTTTTTGAAGATATTCATTTATTATTATTTGCAACGCAAACTTGGGAAAACATCGAAAAAACAAAATTTTTGACTTTGCTTTTGTGCTGTGCGGAGGAAATGACTAAGAAAAGTGCAATTGTTGTCAGTGTTTCGGTGTTTTCCCAAGTTGGTGTGGCAAATATCAATAAATGAACATCATTACGAGGTCGGGCACGGAAAAAATACCCCAATATCATATATATATAACAATTAGCAATTAAATGTCTTCATAAAACTCAGTAAGTATTTCACAATTTTTGCACTTTTAAAGCGGAATTGCGCCCGTTTGAGGACACTTAAAAAATCGATCAAGGGGTGATGTCTTCAAGAAATTTCACTTAAAATTCGAATCTGCAATAAAAAATGGGGGGGTCCTCATTGGAAAAAACAAAGTTGATGCGCGGATGACGCATTTTCGCGCATGCTCGGTGGGCGCCAATGTGATTATTTGAATTTCCCGTAAAAAAATTAAGGGGGTTACCCCTTAATAACGGAGATAAAAACACATATCCATCCTTTAAGAAACGCCCGATATCAATATATAGGTATGTCATTCCAGACAATAACTCTCCTTAAGATTGAGATAAAAATTTTGTCCATGCGCCAAAAAATCAAGCCTCTCAAACAAATGGACAAGTTCGTTGGCCAGCACTTTTTGAGCACATTAAATAGGTAAAATTTGTAACAGAGTTACCTCCATCGAGGTCCCGTCAGGGCTTCAGAGATAGCGCTGTCGGCGTCCCGTTGATGAAACAATGGGCGTCGCGGCCTGTCCTCGTGTTTTCTGGCAGCTGGGTTTGGCGTTGGATGGGCTTTCCAGGTGACTGGAAACCAATCTACTCCGAACATGGCTCATTAAAAGCTATTAGTAGGAGTGGTATCTCTCTGACGGGATACTGTTTACCTCCTCTACCTTCTTTTTATGAGGATTTAGGCCCCCATTGCACCTTTGGGGGGGTTACCTAAATTCCTTATATGGTAGAAGAGCGTGGTTTGGATTATGCACGGCTAACGCCTAGTAATCCAATCCACTATTTTTGGGGCGTTAATGTTTCAGAAGAAACATGGCCCGGGATTCCAGAAGGAATTCCCATTATAACCCTTTGGTATATAAATGATTTCATTGGTCTTTGATTTATAATTTCTCTTTTATTCCCCATTTATATTTTCAATTTTTAGCCACCTGAGTATTGCTATTATGTCAATTACCAGGTTAGAGCACAATTTAAGTCACCAAAGTTGGGCATATTAATTTAAGTCCCCAATGTTGGGCAAAGTAATCAATTTCTTTTTTCCCATAATCAATTGCCAATGCAGCTATTTATGAATGAATGAGCATCAGTTCTCAGCTATTAACTATTCCACCTAGTTGTAACGTACTTGATCTTCAATCAAGTATGTCTTTAAGGGGAGGAGTGTGACAGAGTTACCGTCAGCGAGGTCCCGTCAGGGCTTCAGAGATAGCGCTGTCGTCGTCCCGTTGATGAAACAACACGGGGCGTCGTGGCCTGTTCTCGTGTTTTCTGGCAGCTGGGTTTGGCGTTGGATGGGCTTTCCAGGTGACTGGGAACCAATCTACTCCGAACATGGCTCATTAAAAGCTATTTGTAGGAGTGGTATCTCTCTGACGGGGTACTGTTTACCTCCTCTACCTTCTTTTCATGAGGATTTAGGCCCCCATTGCACCACTGGGGGGGGTACCTAAATTCCTTATAAATTTCAAAAATGTTCTAAAGAATAGATAAAAATGGCTAAAAAGTGCTAAATATGGTTAAATTTATATTTTTTAACTGAATTTTAGTCAATAGACGTTTATCAACGATGAACTAAAATATTAAAAAAATTATGTTCGAAATTATGCTATAAAATGTATTTAAAGTTCAATAATATTTGCTAAAAATCGAAGGGCGGGGGAAAAAATAAAAACAAAAAAAGGACACAAAAATCTTGTTTGAATCACAGAATATGATTATGAGAACGAGTTTTAGTTCATGAAACTGGGAGTGAACAATTTCTTTCATTCAGAGTGCTGAGATGTCAAAAACAATGTAACATAATATAATAACAACATTAATCAACGAAAACTCGCTCACACGATCATGCAGCATGACTGGAACTTTATAGCATAGCCACTGAAAACTAAGCTGGTGTATCGAATGAATAACATGGCCTGTTTCACCCATCAATCTCGCCAAGGAGGTGGGCTGTATAAATCTCGGCAAGGAGGTGGGCAGTATAAATATGCCAAGAAGGTGGGTGTTAGAAGGGTGAACACTCCATCTCTCATCACTAAACCACCTTAATTAATATTCATAATCTGGTTCTTACGTATTCTACGTACATGCGACATTCTACCTATTGGCGATTGAATCGGGTTACCAAAGAAGACCGCAAGACCATAAGAAAATGAGGCACTCCAGTCACATGTCATCACTGAATGGTTGCATTGTTTCTTCCGTCCTTGCCATATGTTTGTAGAACTGTAGCTCTCTGCTTTTGAGCAGTGTTGCCAATGGTACCCCAAAAGGGGGAATTTTCCCCTTTTCAATCTGCCGTTACCCTGATCCCTGAAGGCCTCCGGGGTACCTCAATATTTCCCCCTTTTTATTGAAAGGTCCCCCCTTTACCCCGAAAAATGAAAGCATGAAGTAAAATTTGCTACATTAGTGTCACCAACCATTTCTAGTCACTCAGTATAGTTACCGGTCACCAATAACAACAACAGTTTCCCATTATCAGTTATCAAGATATTACTGTCTGATCTGATAATTTTGTCAAATCCTTATGAATCAAGACAGCGAAAATAATTGAATCATTTATTTCAGAAACCACCTAAGCGACAAAAATTAAAAAAATGTTGTTTTGGTGGTACTGTTCTTTTGAGAGGTGAATACATCGTTTAGTGCCCGTAATACAACCAATGTTCCATATCACCAATGCTATTTGACAGCCTTGAAAAGAATCCGTTTTTTTTCAGAAAGAACCCAAACGCCTTCGCTGTAGCCCAAGCGCACTGAAGCGTGTGTAGTCTACTTGAACAAGTATTTTCCGTTTAATGCCTAGTAAAAACCACTCTTGCTTATACTTAAGCGTGTCTCTTACTTACTTTTGATACCAAAAACAGATAATAATTAATAGGTTGACTTAATTTCAATAATAATTTTAAAAAAAATCACTTTGGATTTATTCATGTATTGCAGAAACCACCTAAGTGCAAAATTTTCAAAAATTTATAACTCAAAAACGTGAAGAAAAAAAAAAATTAACAAAATAGATAACATAATGCATGTTCTTGATTTGGTAAAAAAATATTTGAAGGATACTATAAGCCCCTACCTACCTTAAGCCCCCAACCCCCAAGTACCAGATACTAAAGCTTAAGCTGCAACAGTCTTTTTTAATTTTCCAAAAGTTGAAAAAAGCGCACTTAGGTGGTTTCTGAAATAAACGATTCAATTATGAACTGAGTGCGTATGTGTTTGTTGAGAATCTGCCACTGTACGATATATATATATATATATTTTAAGGTTAAACAGTGTTTCTAGCAGTGAAAAGGACCCCAGAAAGTTCAACTTTTTGTTTGAGAAAGTCCCCCGTTTTTCCCCTCTAAAGGTCCCCTGGGCTCCTTCCGGAACCTGGCAACACTGTTTTTGAGAATACACACGATCTGCTGCTTCGTAGCCTTCGTATTGAATTTATATTACTCTCGAGATTTATTCACATAAGAAGTTTTGCTATATAAGCACTGCAATCAATCCGGAAAACTAAGGTAAAGACTTCCTATCACTCGTTTCGTAGATCAATTTGACGTATTATGCTATGCATATCTGCAGAAATAACCCAATAGTGGGTAATATTAATCTCGCCAAGGAGGTGGGCGTTTGAATCTTGCCAATGGGGTGGGCAATATAAATCTGCCAAGGAGGTGGGCAGTATAAATTTCGCCAAGAAGTTGGGCAGTATAAGGGCGGAATTCATATACGAAGCCTGAGTCTGTGTGTTCACTTTCACTCCCCTAAATCGAGGGTCACCCCCCACTCACCGGTTCAAATTCATGTTTGAGTGGGGTGGTTCACTCAGCAGTTAAGGGAACACTCAGATTACACCAGTTTTACAGTGCCCTCAGGGGACACTCGAAGCTTTTGGTTTATTATTTTCAATAATAAACCATTGTAGGTTTTATTACCCCCCCCCCCCTCTCAAGATGGCTAGAATCCAAAAATCGAAAGAAAAAAAAAAATCCAACTACGCCGTTGGAAGCTCTTCTAAAAAAGTACCTACCTATTTATATTTGACGAAACTTGAAGAAAGTTGGCTTAAAAATCATTTAGCGGCCGGGGATGTGCCAGTAACATCGGCATCAGTTTTGATCAACCTTAAAGGGTAGTATTATTAAGGGCCAACATATTCAAAAATACCAAGTCCTCAAACCTGTCTGGGAACATTATGGTGCGAAAACTGTGGGGGTGCACTGCACAAAGTAACCGCAACATTATTCAGCGCTTTCAGAATAATGTTCTTCGTACCTGCGTTGACGCATACAGATACTTCAGTAACGACAGATTACACTATGAGTTGAAAGTTGAATCTGTCAAATGAGGTTATCCGCAAGCAAGCCGTCAATCACCTTTTGAGGCTCAGAGATCATGTTAACGAGGATGTCGTTCAGCTCCTTGACACCGAAGATCTACTTAGAAGACTTAGAAGAACTAAACCGCATGAACTAAGTGAAATAAAATGAACGTCAAGACTAGTGACTCAATAATCAGAACAATAAGTCTAAAGTGAAGTATATTAGATTTTAAGAAAATGTATAATAATTTATCACATGAATATTGCTTATAAGTTGTTATTACTTGGCGCAATAAAACTTGTCAAAAAAAAAAAAAAAAAAAAAAAATCGAGTTTTCAAAAACTTTCAAGGTAACAGTGATGATTTTTTGCTTGTCAATGATAAATTAAATCTCAAATGATCGATTAAAACTATCCCCAACGCTGCAGGTTGAACCGTTCGGTTTCTACGAGGGCTAGAGTCAAAAAACGCCGTCGAAAAAACCTTCGGATTTCCTTCCAGGCGCGAGAAGATGCTGCGCTTCTAATCACGATATCACAGGTGATTCGGTGAGGAGTATCTAGCCCCTGTCCGGTACGTCCCATGATACCAGCGCTTTCTTCTTCTCGGGTATCACTCCTTCTGTCTCTACTATTTACTTTTATCCCCGTCGTGTCATCTTGTACCCTTAGTAAAAACGAAGATTAGTTGGGCATGTAGATCAGAATGATGTGTGTAGTGGTCTGGATGCTCCAAGCTCGCATCTCAAAAAGACATAATATCAAGTAGTCAAATCCCTTAGTCAATGTATAGTTTGGTGATCTGGATGCTCGCAAGCTCGCATCTCAAAAATACATAACATCAAGTAGTCAATCCCATAGTGAAAATTCAGATTAGTTGGAGACATGCAGGTCAGAATGACATTTTATTAGTATATTTCGGGAGTTGTACGAGCAAAAAAAAATGACCAGTCTGAACCCATGACCTTCGTTCTCACGAGACGTTATCCTAACTAACGTGCTACTACTCTACTATCGATTCAGGAGACAATCACAGTACTTCACCATTCAGTAGGAAATGCGGAGCGGGAGGTAGAAGTTTCTAATTATAACCGCTAGGAAGCGCTGGTATCTTGGGTGATATTCTCGAGACTTGGACACTAGAGCATCCGTGTTGTCATGGTGACGAGTAAACTATGCGAAAATACGCCATTTGTAGCCACAGCTGGACAACTGCATAACATAGTCTTACCTAGTTCCTAGACAATATTTTCATTATTTTTAATATGCTAGGTGATAAATTGTATGCAAATTACGAGTACATCAAGTTATTATCAGGTGATTACCTCAAACGCTACGAACACAAGATTTAATCTGTGGATGGAGATCCATATGAAATGTGTGTTGGGGAGTTGACATACAAGTGTTCTAGATGATCCAGACATCAGCCACGAAGATGTGGATTACCTATCAGTGGCGGATCCAAGGGGGGGCCATTGGGGCCATGCCCCCCCCCCCCCCCAAATCCCACAAAAAGTTTTTTTTTTTTTTTTCAAAAATTCTTTTTTTAATGGTTTTTATGTTTAGTTTAAAATGACTTCAGAATATGTTTCCCATAATGATTTGAAAATGTCCAAATCGAATCCGTTTTCAACATTTTCAACCGGGTGCCACGCTCTTTAAATTCGAAAAGTATTTAATCCCATTGTTTCATCTATTATGCACCTTTTTGTAGACTTTTTTTTGTTTGGTTATTTTTTGTTATCGAAACTAAAGATGAATTTGAAACTCGTTCATATTAATTTTGCCAATGCTTTTCACCTAAAAATCAGTTTTCCTAAATCACTCATTAGAGCTCAGGACAGTAAATATTCGAGTGTCACCGTTTGAGTTCAAGGATTCAATTTTCATTCGCGCTGTTTTACAATTTGTTGTACAAGTTTAATTTAATTTGCCCGATTCCCGCCAATACAAGTAGCGCCATCTAGTCTTACTATGAGTTTGTGTATGTGTGTTTAGAGGCGGGATTAAGCTAGAATGCTTGCATTGCACTTGCCAGTGTTGTATCACGTGACCGTTCATTCACTTTAAAAGAGAGTGACAGCAAATTTCGCACAATCTTGTTGGTCGACACACACACAATCAAGAAATTCACAATAACAACGATTTTGTTCGTTATTGTGACAATCGACATTTAAAGAGTGATTATTATCAACTAAGGATTTCATTAACAAAACCCATTGACCAAACAACAAGATCCGTTAACGGAAAAAATTGGGTTTTCAAATCAAGTAAGTTTTTAATTATATAACAATTCACACTCTAGTATATAAACACAAAGTAGTAACGTTAGGCACTACGAGACACAGCGCTCTGACTTAGCCGATAGACCGAATTCATTAATGGTTCAGATAAGCCCTTCATTGACGAAGCAGTTGAAAAATTGGCACTAGCAGGTGCAATAGGACCTTGTTCTCCGAGTTCTAGTCAATTTATTTCCCCTATTTTTTTGGTAGACAAACGTAATGGGGATAAACGAGTTATTCTCAATCTCAAACAACTAAATAAATTTGTTGAAACACCCACTTTTAGGTTGGAAGATCATCGGACAGTCCGTCAATTAATCTCGAGGGGGACCTATGCCACGATAATTGATATATCTGATGCCTATTATGCAATTAAGGTTCGAACTGAGGATAGGAAATACCTTAGATTCACTCTGAATGGAAAACTATGGCAATTTCGCTGCCTACCCTTTGGGTTATCTTCTGCCTCATACTCCTTTGTAAAATTAATGAAACCTGTACTTGTATATCTCTGCTCTAGAGGTGTTACGTGCGTAAATTATTTAGATGATTTTTTTATTCTATCTGATTCACCATATTCCTGCGCTTTCACATTGCGAATTATTGTTGATCTGCTTCAAAATTTGGGGTTTCGTGTTAATTTTCCTAAGAGTATGCTTACCCCATCTCAAGTTCTTACTTTTCTAGGTTTTGAATTTAATTCAATCACACTATCAATTACTTTACCAATTGACAAAAAAGACAAAATTAAGTCGTTGGTGGACTCCTTTCTTCAAAAACCGTTTTCCTCTATTAGAGAATTCGCTGGAATCATTGGTCTTCTGGTTTCTGTTTGTCCGGCCACACCATATGGTTGGATTCATGTTAAGACACTGGAAAGAGAAAAAATCAAGGCCCTCACTGCAAACGAAAACAACTATGAAGCATCAATACCAGTTCCAAATCCCATTGTACCTGATTTGAGGCGGTGGTCTAAGAAGTTACCTTCTCTATTTGATAGCTTACGCAGAGATCAATTCTCCGTGTCCTTTGACTCTGACAGCTCCCTAACAGGTAGGGGAGCTGTATCAGGCGACAAGGAAGTGAGCTGTTGGTGGTCAACCGAGGATCGCCAGCTCCACATTAACGTTTTAGAACTCAAAGCAGTTCTTCTAGCGGCACAGCACTTTGCAAAGAATCTCAGGAATACCAATATTCTTGTGCGTTCAGACAACAAAACTGCCATTGCCTGTGTAAATAGACAGGGCACAGTAAGATCAAGTGACCTTGTTGATCAAGTGAACTGAAATTGTTGGGATATTTGAGATTAAATGGCCCCCCCCCCCCCCCCCCCCCCAAAAAAAAATGTTTCTAGATCAGCCACTGACGGGGTTTGTAATATTTATAGACCAATGATCTGCATGGAAGGGCTATCTAATTCAGGAATAATAAACCGTTGTTTAATAATGTGCAGCGTTTTATAGACAAAATTCTTCAATTGTTTGTCTTTTGCTTGAATGAATACCTAGGTACCTAGCGTAAAAGGCATCCCAACCAGCTGATTGATGTTCGGAAATAGTAAGATAATTGTAATGCATCATGCATGTTCCACGTTTACTTAATTTTCACAAAAAATCAATTCGTTCGGTGTACAGAAAAGAGGTACCTACACGTCAAAAGTGTGTAGCGAAAATTCGCTACACGTGGAGGCAAATTGGGTGTCGCAAACAAAACCATTTCCATAGCATTTCGATTGTGATTTTTATCTTCAACGGTTTTGAAAGCATGACACGTTTGAGAACATTAAACGGACCAACTGCGCAGTAGTTCAACTATGTAGCATGGTAAGTCATAAACATCAGGAGAAAGGATTATTTATAACCTAAAAAATAAATCCGCAGGAACTAATCTCAGTCAAAACGAGTAAGAATTTAACCTTGGCATCTTCCTTTTATGGGAAAAATCGCTTTAAATACGCCAATTTCTGAAACCATCTTTACTTTTTGTCTTCTGGTACAAGTGAGATCAGTAAAGATGAGATTCGTTGCTGCTACTGTGCTTTTGGCACTATTGGGTAATTATACATATTAGCTTTTCGAACTTACAGAATTGTGAAAACTTGACTATGAGATTTGGAAAATGAAATGCTTTCGTTTTTTATCAATTTTCTCTCAATCATTTCGTATTATAAAATTGAAGTACTCGTAACTTACATGAAAATTTATGATTGTTGTCTAGCCGTGTGTTGTATAGTTTAATATCCCGAGATCAATCGTTCATAAAGTTTTTGTAATCCCGTCAAGGATTTCTGACTTACATTGAAAACCATTGATTTATTGCTTACATAACAACGTCTTATACAGGACAAGGTGGATACTACCGAGTGTGGTGACAAAAAATTTGAGAAAAACGACACATAAAGTGGAGCAGATAGCCGCCAACCTTTCTACCTCAATCATTTTCCGGGATTTGAGTTTTCAAACGGTTTTTTGCTTTTTGCATTATCGTCACTTTCGGGAGAGAAAAAAATTTTCGGTCTCCAAAATCAAAATTTTCTCTCTCGTTTCACGTTTTCGACCATTTTGAACAACTTTGGTTCCTTGTCTGTCTGTCTGTGTGTCTGTCATATGTCCAAAAATCCTTGTAACAAGCTTATTTTTCACATTTTTCATCCGATTTGGTTGAAATTTTCAGGGAATGTGCGTTAGGGTGTAGACGGTCTCCTATCAGTTTCATTGTTCCTGACTCAAATCTTCACTCTACGCATGTGCAAACTTTAATTCTACCAAGTATTATTTTCTCACAACCTAGTCGTTCGATCTGGCACGAATTTGGAAGGTAATTAGAGGATGACAATTTGATCATCCCATATCAATTTCAACATAATTGTATCATTAATAGCTCCTGCGCCAATATGAAATTACCGACGTTTTAGTCGTCGGTCAGCAATCTTTCATATCCAGTTTTCTGCAACAAATTATCTTCAAAATCGTCCTTTACACCGCATCCCTCGCTCTGCAAATCTCCTTCTGAGCATCCATCCTGATTTTGATTTCTTCACGGACTCCTTAAGTTCTCTCAAATCACTTATTATTAATTCCCCGGTATTGTTTTGATATTGGACACTAAATCTCTCTTGCTGATTAAATTTTTTTTCTTGTTGTTATCTGATATTTTTATTATAATATGTAAATTATTCTGAACCGCTCATATATGTAATTAAGCTGTTGTTAATCGGGCTTGCCCCGTAATCAAATAAATAAATAAATAAATCCTTGTAACGCCCTCAATTTCCAGTTTTCATTCAATTTTGATGAAATTGTCAAGGAATGCGCGGGTTAGGTTGAAGATGATCCCCTATCAGTTTCATTGTTGCTAAACCAATATTTCACTCTGCGCATGCGCAAACGTAAATTCCATTTTGCTCCATTTTTCACACTCTAGTTGTCCGATTTCTCTTAAATTTGGATGATAGTTGGGAGAAGACGATTTGATTACCGTATCAATTTCAACGTGATTGTATTAGCTATTGCTAATTATTAATAGCTACTGCACATGCGCCAATGTCAAATCATTGCAACAACCTTTATTACCACATTTTTCATCCGATTTTGATGAAATTGTTAATGAATGCGCGGGTTAGGTTGTAGATGGTCAATCAGTTCATTCTGCGCATGCGTAAACGTAAATTACATTGTGCATAATTCTTTGTTCCTTAATTGATCAATTAACGCTACTTCTTGGTTTACTCTTTTCTCGCTATGGAATCATTCAAGATCATTTAAAACTTTTCAATTATCTGTGCATTCATGTTACGGAAACGAGGAAGCTATGTGCTACACTCAACTTGGCAGACTTTTTTTTTTAAATACATAGAAACCCACATTTTTTCCCTGTAATTTGTTCGTGTAGCAGTTTAAAATGTCGTTCAACATGGAGAATGTTCGAAGGAGCGGTGTCTTTAGAACACAGGCTAGGATATATCGTGAAGCATCCGCGATGTCTTTTACGTCATACCTACCATATTTACTAAAGTGATTTTTATTGGTTAAAAAAAATATATATATATATATGTATATATATATATATATATATATATATATATATATATATATATGATTTCCGACATGGATTTTTTTGTACCTATCATATAATCGTACGGTATTATGATGCGGGTAATTCCCTAATGAAATTCAACCTAAATTTTAATGTTATAGTTTCAGATTGTTGCACTGCAGCATCCCTTGGAGGACCGAACCCTTCAAATGAGAAAAAGGTAAAAAAAAAAGTTTGAACAACATACATAGGGATTAATATTAAATAATTCGCTAATCACAGGTAGGTATTTGATGATCCTAGGTAGGTGCTTGATATCCCAAAAAACTGGAAAGATAACGTACCTAATTATGTAAGTAATTATTGTCAACAAGTGGAAGGAAGGTTATGACGGTTATCATTTGAGAAAAAGTGGCAGGGCCCACATTACCACCATATTCGACATCAATATAGGTAGAGGAGTGTGACAGCTCTTCTGATATCTTAAGGCCCCTTTCACACTAGGGGGTTGAGTTGAGAGCGTGGCAGGTGCCCAAGAGGAGGGTTGCCAGATGGAAAAACACGAATGGAGAACTGGAGGGAGGACAAAACATGCAAATGGGGGACAAAATTGAAAAAAAAATCAAAAATACTCAACTTCAAATTTATTCAAACATGTATAAACAGCTAATATTAAAGCACTTTTAAAGCAAACTTATCAAAAATATAAGTAGGTAGGTACCAAACTATCTTTGGAGAACGATTTAGAAATTGGCACATGCTAGTCTGGAATTAACTAATACATAGTCCAATTTTAAATTAACTAATATAAAATTGTATAATTCATAAATATTCTATGTTCAAACCTATATATTACTAGAATTACAACTCTTAACTTTTTTCTCTGTCAAAATATTTTTAAGAATTTGTATTTCAGTTAAAAATTTAATATATTTTTCATTCCATAACAGTTCTCTTTAACCCTAATAATAAATTTACTCTTTTCAAAAATGCTCGGAGATTGCCGTAGGTTAGCCTCAGCTGGAGATTTACTCACGGGCATGTTTTTGGAATACTTAGTAGGTAGCCTGTCTTTTTCGAGTTATAACGATATATAAAAATTTCGTAACACAAACAAATTCTTTTACCATACAAAACTCTATACTTTCTCGCAGGTGATCCACTCGCGGGCATATTTCTGGGAGGACTAGCAGGTAGTCACTGCGTCTTTAAAAAAAGTATAATCACATAAACACATACAGAGATAAATAAGAAAAGGGGTTTCTTAGGCTAGGAAGTGACAAGTCCATAAGAGCGTCATAACCGTATTCATGTGTTCACCACACTCCATTTTGGTTTATTATTTTGAATAATGAACCTTTGTAATCGACCGAGAAAAATTAATTTTTTTGGTTTACGTTTCAAGATGCGTAGAATCCGAAAACCGAATTTAAAAAAATCCGTTCTTCCGCCGTTCGCGGCTTTTCTCCGAAACTAAAAGACCAAACTTCATGAAACTTGCGTTAAAAATCGCATTTGGAGTCTAGATGGTCCTAGAAGCACGGAGTCTAGATGGTCCTAGAAGCACGGCATCAATTTATGTCAAACATAGCATTAAAGGGTAAACATAGGTTAAACATGCATTAAAAAATCAAAATCTCAAAAAACTTTCAAGGTAACAGTAATAATTTTTTGCTTGCCAATGATAAATATGATCCCGAAGAATCGATTAAAACCATCCTCAACGCTGTACGTCAAAAAATTTAAAACATTTCAAATTGCAGGCAATATATTTTTCATCATTATAATGTGGACTTAACTGTACAGTTAGTGGTATATTGTATAAAGAGTGAATTGATTTATTTATTTATTCACAAAACGGGCGATGCCCAATTACAATATTATTAACAAAATAAATTAGTCTCTTGATGAGGAAACAAAATTGGTGTTTCAGAAGAAAAGAAGAAAAAAAAAAAAAAAAAAAAAAACAAAAAAAAAAAAAAACAAGCTCTATCGGTTTTCGGGGTCAAATTCGTAGTTCTGAATTGTCTGAACTGTAATTGGATCGTTAAATAAAAATTAATTTCAGTTTCACTTGCTCAAGGGACAATATGTAATTTGGTCGATAAGCTGAAAGAATCCATGATCGTGGTTAATTATTTTTCTGTATATTTTTATTATATGTCATTCTCGTTAAAATGTTATGTTTTATGTTCCACGATCATGGATTCTTTCAGCTCTTGACCAAATTACAGATTGTCCCTCGAGCAAGTGAAACTGAAATTATATTACATTATTTTCAATTATAGTACATTATTTTTTATTTAACGATCCAATTACAGGTCAGACAACTCAGAACTACGAATTCGACCTCAAAAACCGATAGAAACTAAGGAATTTTACAGTAAAATTGGAAAATTTTAGCTATTTTCTCCATTTTGCCATTATATTTGGCGAATAAGTACAATGCCGGTTCAATGCCTTGCCAAATACCAACGGCGATGTACCGAGTATCCTGGAAAATACCAAATTTTATCGGCACAAGGTATTTCGGGACCTTAAATTATCAACGCGACATAATTTCCGGTGAAATTAGGGTGAATTTGTCTATTACGCTAAATTTAATTTGAGGTTTATGGCCGATAAACGAAGCAATCATTGGCGGAAAAGTATAGTAAAAAACGGGATCATGTTCAGAACATGCCAAAGCATATTATCCTACCATAATACTCGTAGCATGTTTCTAGTACAATTCTTAACCAGGCGACAGCATTTTCGGAGAAATTTTCGATTTTTACTTATCTTCTAGCAGTGCCCTCTGCCAGTTTACCGGGTAACTAGTGGACGGAGCGTAAAATAAATAAGTTCATCGTGTTCAGCGCAAGCGAAAACCCATAAATTGACCCAAAAAAATTGGAATCCGTCCTTCAAATCATCACCTCGGCAACAATTTAGAGGTGATTTACGATAGCGGTCGATAACTGGCCAAAATCGACCCAGGTAAAGTGGTTAGAATTACTATTTTTTGCTGAAAATTTAGGAGGGTCATCCTGACATACCGAGGAAGAAAAAAAAACAATGGGGGACAAGAAATCCAAAACTTTTTTTTTTTTTTTTGAACCACCCTAATGGATCATAATATTTATGTATTACCTACTTTAATCCAAGAGAGCAACTTTTGTTGCTCAACTGTTGTTGACCATATTGCTTTAACGCTCAAGTGTTATGATTGTAATTGATTTTGTTGTATTCCACTATTGTGCTCACAGGCTTACCACTACCACCAGCAGTCGGGATCTATTTCAGAATCGTTTTCACACAATGGACAAACTTATTCCCACGGAGTGACTTGGGGGCAGGACAGCAATGGACAAGTAATGGGAGAAGCCTACGAAGGGAACTATCAGGAACCTTGGTCTTACTAGATGATTTTTTTGGGAGGTTCAAGATTTCAATGTTATCTCCAATACTTGTTGCTTCATTGTTTGTGGAAATAAAGTTGTTTTAAATCAACATTCGTATTTCGAAGATTTCATTACAATAAGCCAATTTTACCGTTTTAGCTCATTTTTGTAGAAAATGAAGCTATTGCAATGGCTCCAAACATTTTAAAATATTTTTAAAAAAATGTCTTCGTCTAGATCCGTTTTGAAGCGTACTGAAACAATTCCTGGATTATAACATTTATCATATGGGTGTCTCCGAAACACGCGTCACACAAAGAAGGAATCGATTCAATTACTAATTTGCAACAAAAAGTTCCTCTTAGAGATTTTATTAAACGCTTAGTTGTCGAGTAATTCAGTATTTAAGATTATTTTTCCTGTTTTCAACCTTACATCATTAAAATAACCATAACTCCCTCAAATGACAGTGGAAATTAGAAAAAGTCCAGTTATGCAGCATGACCCCATGAGCGAATTTTTGAAGAAATCTTCTACATTTCAGTCGCTATTGATCGTGTAGCGAACGGCATTATTTCGATTTTTGACTGGTTTTTCAACTTTGAAATTTTTGAAAACTTGATACATATTCTTATAGGAAATTTTACGCTGATTCCGAATATACCACATGAAAAAATTATTTCGCACAACAAATCTCAAAAAACAGGCTATTTTGAAATTTTTGACTACATTTTTGAAAATTTCTACCCGAAGATGTAATCCGATCATGCTGGCCAACGAACTTGAACTTTCGTTTTGTGTCCTTAACATTTTAAATTTTTTTTTAACTTTCTAGCACAATTCTATGGACAGTTATCGTTTGGAATGACACATACATACATACATACATATATACATACAAAATGCGTTAAACTTTAGAATATGATTCAGAATAGCCTGAAACGGACTTCTGCATAAAATTTTTTCAAAAATTCACATTATACAAATTTTGAGGCGAGAGCAATAGCTTAATTTTCTTCAAAAATTCGCTAAAATGAGTACACAGTTGGAAAAAGCGTTAAATTTCCTTCCACCCTGATACCACATCAATTTTTTTAAGCAGGTTTAATGGGACGAAAATCCGGCTGAAAGTTGAAATTTGACAAATCTTAAGGAATCTGTCAAAATATGGAGCGCTATAGCTCGAATGTCTTTTACAGGATTTTATCCTCGGAGACGGGAAAAACTGCGCCTTTTTTAAAGCTTTTTTAAAACTGTGTTTTAATAGGTTTGTTCGCAGTGACCATCAAAGAAATGGTTGGAAACGCGTTTGGGGCGTTCGCAGTGTCCATTTGAGGAAATCTATGACTATATAGCATCCATAGTGGTCCGTTCGCAGTGACCACCAAACCAGTTTGAAAGGGATTAGAAAATTTTAAATTCGCTTATACACCCTATCGGAAAATCCCAAGAAGATCCCCCCACTCGTAGACTCTCCCCACTCAGCCGTTTGGCCGTGCATAGACACGACAAACAGACGGAGTTTCATTCTTATAAATAATATAGAGATAGAGATAGAGATTTTGGTCTACTTAAATTTTTAATAAAGTATACAGTATTTTCGAAGTCGAAAAAGCGGGCATTAAATCGGACTTCGACCCCAAACCCGCCCTACAGCCCATGGTTCGGGTGGGATTACAAAATTTTAAATTCGCTTATACACCCTATCGGAAAATCCCAAGAACGTCCCCCCACTCGTAGACTCCCCCCACTCAGCCGTTCGGCCATGCATAGACACGACAAACAGACAAACAAACTAACAGACGGAGTTTCATTCTTATAAATATTTTATTATGATTATTTATCGTATTTATTATCGCAGAGTAATTGCTTCGTCAGAGAGCTACCAGTTATAACTAGGCAGAGAGGTAGAGGTACCTGTGTTATACTTAACTAGATTTTGAAGTAATGAGTTTTGAATTTGATTTTTCATTCATTCGTTTCCATCTTTGTTTTTAACTGCAGTGGTACTTTTTCTTTCTACAATTTATTCTGAATTTGTTCTACAGTTACTCTGCTTTTTGAAACTTAAAAATATATTTCTCACCTGGATACATTAATTTTCACTTACCTCAAATTTATAATGTAGTCTCTCTTCTGGACAAATAGGTTCTCTCCAATTGGTGGATCTCATTTCCAGGACGTCCTTTACAAGGGCCAAAATTTTATGGAAGCACTCGCGAGACAATCTATAAAAATTATGAAACCGTTATGGGTACATATTCAGCTCACGCAAAACATCAAAAGTTCCACCGGTTTTCCCCTTCTTCAGCCACAATGGATGAATCCAATATCTTGGGAGCCATGCTGCCATCCTCGACTAAAAAGGAGCGCCATCATGAACACCACTGGCAACTTGGAGGGGAAAAAAATTATGGGTACAGTGATGACCGTACGGTGAGCCCCTAAATTGGATTAAAAAAAAAAACCAAAAATAAAGTAATACAACTAAGACTAGATGTAAAATATGCTAATAACTACGAGTTCGGCCAAGTATACCTACATGCTACCACGGTTAGTTTACTAGACGGTACCTGTCAATCTGAAGACGCTTAGGGAAAACCCAAGGAGCGCCACGTCACTGGTCCCCTCTGCCACCTTTCACTCGCCCTGTCCATTCACGTTTCTAATTTTGTTGGTGAGTGAAGTTTTTAAAAATGGTTTGCTGTGCCATAGCGACTTGTTCGAACGAAGACGGTGAGAAAAATCCTGGACTCCATTTTCACCGGTTTCCGAAGGATAAGGAGACGAGATCTAAGTGGATTGTGGCGTGTAAGCGTGCAAACTCTTTCAAGATAGACAAAGCTCGGGTATGTTCTACTCATTTTGATCAGAGGTATTATAAACGTGATTTGAGAGCTGAGTTACGAAAATTCCTCCAAAATTCGATTTGAAACCAGGCACAGTACCACACCTGCTTTTGGGTACAAATCTCCTGCGACAAAAACCATATCGACAGCTTTTCCTAACGATGATCTCAAAAATCGATCGGAAAAACGATCCATTCGCAAGGAAATTCAGGCTGTTCTGAGTTCCGAAACGGAGACCGATTTAAAACTTGTTGAAAATCCATGAAAATCCAAAAAATTCATGAACTGTGTACGGGAAATCGAAGACGAATTTCAAAAATTTTACGGGAATTTTTTGTCTGAACGCAGGAGTTTTTTTTCGTCTAATTGAAGTCGTAAAATATTAGAATCCCGAGATTGATGATTTCGTAGTTTCGTGTTGTTAGGACCTGAACATTTATCAGAATGAAGAATATATATAAGTTACGAAAGGAGGAAAAACTTTTGAAATCAAGAAAACGGAGTGCCAGTGAAGACAGAAAAAATTCAAGAAAATGAAGAAACTAGTTGGATAAATTTGTATTTTTGTGTTGTTATTATTATTACCTAGGTACCTATTATGTACCTACAATCAAAGTTTACCAAGGAATTGCTATGTTTTACTTCTAATTTTTTGAAAATAATCAAAGTAAATAACTTACGTAGAATTAATGTAATTACCTATCTGTAATTAAATATTTTTATTTCATTCATTATTCTTGATATTCTCTTTTAGCGAATTTTCTTAGAAAATAAAGCTATTGCAATGGCTCCAAAAATTTTAAAATAAAAATTTTCAAAAATTTTCTTCATCGAAATCTGTTTTGAGGCATTCTGAAATGATTCCTGGATTTTAACGCTTTTATATATATATATATATATATATATATATATATATATATATGTATGTGTCATTCCAGACGATAACTCTCGATAGAATTGAGATAAAAACTTCGTTCTTTCGCCAAAAAATCAAGCATTTCAAAAGAAAGGATGAGTTCGTTGGACAACAATTTTTGAGCACATTAAATTGGTCAAATTTCAAAAAATGTACTTAAAAAATCACTAAAAAAGGCAAAAAACTGCTAAAATTAACAAATTTATATTTTTTAGCAAAATGCTACTCGAAAAACATGAACTAGGACATTTAAAAATTTAAGCACAAAATTGTACTGAAAAATGTACTTAAATTTCATTAAAATAAGCTAAAAACGCTGCAAATTATTTCACAAAGGTTTATTATTTTTTCAATTGAGTATGATCGTAGTTTTAGTTGGCTAGCGTACGTCATAAGGCCCGTCCAGACTCCTCGGCGTATCCTATTTCGAGTTGCCACAACCTATACTTCTATAATTATATACGCATGTTTATATTTCTCGATTTGAGCTCCAATCTATTCAAATAGTTATTGCCTTAATAATATCATTATCTAAGCACGTACGAAAAGTCGAGAGGATATGTTATTAAATATGCGTAGGAAAAGCTTTGGTATTAACACACAAATATGACCTTGAAAACAACATATATTCATGCCTCGAAGGAACGCCGGCGCCGTACCCACCACGAGGTGCAGCGGCGCCGGCGCCTCCTCTCACTCCACCGCCCGCTCACCCCCCCTCACCACCCACCGTGACCCCCTGCCAAGCGTGCCAGGCGTGCGCGCGTAGAAAAACACACTTTTTTGCCCATTTTTGGCCCATAGCATCTATGCGAGTAAAGCGATCGGGATGGTTAAACGTTAGGACCAACTAGACCCCAAATGGAGTCTATGTGCGAAAGAACGGGTTTTTTAAGTCAATTCTTAGGCCTTTTATGGCCCGGACGGCGAACGGCGGACGGACATTTCAAATTTGGATTCTACGCACCTTGAAACGTAAAGTGACAAAGTTTGAGGGGGGGTTATAAAAATTTTTTGCTACACGATCACATAGGCTTATTATTGGAAATAATAAACCAAAATCGATAGGAACACTTGAAAAAATTGTAAAAATCCACAAAATCGTTTGTTCATTGGAATATTACTGACAAAAAGTTAGTTTGCTATAAAATGTATAATGAAATTTTTATTTGTCCCCAAAGTGCTCAAATTTCAACAGAATTTAACATAAATGTAATACGACCGTTTATGAAAATTCGCTCATACGACTCGCTGCAATTCTGCGAAAATTCGCTGCATGACTGGAACTTTTATCCTAGATACCTACGTTGCAAACTCGTTTGCCTCAAAGTAACATATATCTGTTCTTTTCTCCGTAGATAAATGAGGAAAAGATGATCGATTTTCTAAAAAACCAAATTTTAAACTAGGTAGGACAGAAAATAGCTTTCAATAACAATTTATCGAAGAATAGTTGATGAAATCATCAGGAGAGTTACTTAAAACGTTTGTTTTGCACTGATTCCGTGCGTATTCGAGAGGCTCCCGCAATGGTAAAGGGACCATCTTAGTCATAGGCCAGGAGCCCCCGGCGTTGACAGGTACCGTCTAAAGTAACCGTGCATGCTACTAAATGCAATCAGCAAAGTGAAATAAAACTACGACTAGATGTATATAAATATATCACAGATCAGATATAACCTTGTCTGGTCCGGATAAAACTTCAACCCACTGAGGGGGCTGATGCTGGACCCAGAGTTCCACAAGGGCTGGGCAGTCCTCCAGAATGTGGCGGATGGACAGATCACCCCTACACCTCCCACACACAACATCTCTAGCTTCTGCACTAAGTAGGTGTCTGTGAGTAAGACGGGTATGGTCAGTGGCAACCCGGTTGACCACTGTTCGATCCCTCCATGGAATTTGAGGGCCCACCGGGCTCAAGTCCTGAAGGACCAAATAGACCAACTGGTAACCCTGCCATTGATATTTACTATAAACCGTGAAATTGTGGTGTCCTCTTCTGGGGGCACGATGCGCCAAGTTGTCCTAATTTACTGTAATATACGGGGTTTAAATATTTATAGACCAATGATCTGCATGGAAGGGCTATCTAATTCAGGAATAATAAACTGTTGTGTAATAATGTGCAGCGTTTTATAGACAAAATTCTACAATTGTTTGTCTTTTGCTGGAATGAATAGGTACCTAGCGTGAAAGGCTTGCCACAATGAATTGTTGTTCAATAATGGCAAGGTGCGGAGCCCTAACCAGCTGATTGATGTTCGGAAATACTAAGATAATTGTAATGCATCATGCATGTTCCATGTTTAAAGCCATGAGACTTAATTTTCACAAGAAATCAATTCGTTCAGTGTACAGAAAAGAGGTACCTACCTACACGTCAATAAAATGAACATTCGCTACACGTGGAGGCAAATTGGGTGTCGCAAACAAAAACATTTCCATAGCAATTCGACAAGAAACGAATATCTGTTGAGATTAGGCCTGTGATTTATATTTTCAACGGTTTGGAAAGCATGACACGTTTGAAAACATTAAACGGACCAACTGCGCAGTACCTAGGTAGAAATTCATAAACATCAAGAGAAAGGATTATTTATTACCTAAAAAATAAATCCTCAGGAACTAACCTTGGTTAAAACGTGTAACAATTTAACCTTGACATTTTCCTTTTATGGGAAAAATCGCTTTAAATACGCCAAATCCTGAAACAATCTTTACTTTTTGTCTTCTGGTACAACTGTGATCAGTAAAGATGAGATTTGTAGCTGCTACTGTGCTTTTGGCACTATTGGGTAATTATATGTAGATATAAGATTTTAGAACTTACAGAATTGTGATAACTTTACAATGAGATTTGGAAAATGAAATGATTTCGTTTTTAATAATTTTTTTCTCTAGCATTTCGCATAATACAATTGAACTAACTTACATTAATATTAATTTATGATTGTTGTCTAGCCATGTGTTTCATAGTTTAATTTCTCGAGATCAATCGTTCATAAAGTTTTTGAAATCCCGTCAAGGAATTTCGGGCACATTCAACATTCGAATTTCTGACTTAATCGGAGACAATTAATTTATTGTTTACGTAACAACGTCTTATACAGGGCGGATACTACCGAGTGTGGTGACAAAAAAATTCAATGAAATGACATAGGTATATATAAAGTGGAGCAGATAGCCGCCAACCTTTCTACCTCAATCCGTTGCCGAGATATGATTTTTCAAACGGTTTTTCGACTTTCGCATTGTCTCCAAAATCAAAATTTCCTCTCGCATTCGACCATTAGCGAATTTTCGAAGAAAATTAAGCTATTGCTCTCGCCTCAAAATTTGTAGAATGTGAATTTTTGAAAAAATTTTATGCAGAAATCCGTTTCAGGCTATTCTGAATCATATTCTGAAGTTTAACGCATTTTTTAATGTATGTATGTATGTATGTATGTATATATATACCTATATGTATGTATACATATGTATGTATGTGTCATTCCAGACGATAACTGTCCATAGAATTGTGCTAGAAACTTCAAACAAAATTCTAAAATGTTCAAGCACAAAACACAAAACGAAAGTTCAAGTTCGTTGGCCAGCTTGATCGGATTACATCTTCGGGTTGAAATTTTCAAAAATTTCAAAATAGCCTGTTTTTTGCGATTTGTTGTGCGAAATAATTTTTTCAGTATACTAACATGTGGTATATTCGGAATCAGCGTAAAATTTCCTATAGGAATATGTATCAAGTTTTCAAAAATTTCAAAGTTGAAAAATCAGTCAAAAATCGAAATAATGCCGTTCGCTAGTTGTAAAAATCGGTAATATTTGCATGAAACATTGTCCAATCCTCCTAATTATTTTTAATAATTTGATTCCATGTTTGTCTATCAAAATCATAAACTAAAATTTCTCTACACGATCAATAGCGACTGAAATGTCGAAGATTTCTTCAAAAATTCGCTCATGGGGTCATGCTGCATGACGGGACTTTTTTTGAATAACTTTGGTTCCGTGTCTGTTATAGGTCCGCAAATCCTTGTAACAAGCTTATTTTCCACAGTTTTCATCCGATTTTTTTTTATTTGTCCAACAAAAAAATCTTAATGAGAGTTTTCCAAAAAGGAGCTTTATGATGGGTGTCTTACCAGTAATACGACACTTGAAATCCGTTTGCAAGAAGACGTCACGGCCCACAGTGGGCTGAAGTGTTCAAAAACCCCCCCAAAAAAAATTTTCAATCCAGCTGGGTTTGTTATTTTTTCATAGCTAGATACCTAGTGATTAGTTGTACGTAGTAGATTTTCAAATATTCCAACGACTTAGGTTAACAGTGGCCTTATTTTCAGGCAGTTTCACAATGCTGCGTCATGTCAATGTAGGTACCTATGATACCCATTCCTATGATCGTGATATGGTGTAATCAATATTTTAATAATTAAATTACTATTAAATTATTAAATTAAATTATTATTAAACGGTTAATGGGGGTTATATATATTTTTTAAATATTAATCATACGAGAAATTTACAGTTTTTGTAATTTAAGCTGAAAAATCACGTATTTTTATTAATGAGAAGGGCCGGAAAAAAAAGTGTTACCGGCATTTATTGAGACAGTGAAATATTAAGGAAGGTGAGGTATTAAAGTGCATTCTCCATCAGTTTCATCGCCGACTTCCGCCGACTCTTTTCACAGTTCATTTAAGAGTAAACAAACAATTGTTAGCTTGCGAATAAGTAAACACTCTTTGGACTGATAATATTTATGACCTTTTGTCACTCTGACATTCATCTTATCCTTTTCGATGCTCAGATATATATTGGTAAACCGACGTTAAACACTCATTCATCCGTTCCCAGTTAGTTCATTAATACGTCGGAAATAACTATTCCTTATAGTGTTCTGTGCGAAACGTTATTTACTCCTAACAGGACACTGGAAGAGAGTTTGCGGGACCGTTACCCCAAAATGGAGAATACCATCTTACTCCAGGTACTTTCGGAGATAAAGGGAAGATTTCTGTGTAATTTTAATTAAAAAAATGAGGGATGTGACTCATAACAAAGCCAAATTCTTATCCAAGAATAGTGACTGGTTGAAGGGAACATTTGTTATCCATACTGATATCTCACATTCCTGCAGTCGATCTAATAAAGTTGGGAGGCCCTCTAAGCACTTTTTAGACTGCGCTAGAACCGCAAAGCACTACAAAGTGAAAAATTTACAAAAGACGTGCTCCCAGGAGCTTATTGATGCTGCTTCATCTCCGCAAATGGAAGGCACGGGATCGACTTTTGATAGTGATTCGGCATTAGCCCTCATCACGCAGGCTCGATTATCTAAGAACCAGTATTTAATTTCTAAGACAGCAACAACAATAATTAAATAAATAAACTAATATTAATTGATGAATACTGTATGAAGTTTTCGAAACCAGAAAAACGGAATGAGTGACTTCCAAGTAATACTTTGATTATTTCACTTTGCCTCAAAACTGAAATATCTTGAAAACGACTGTACTCATTGTTCTGAAACTAGTCTTATTCGATTCAAAAAATGAAAAAACCATAGGAATGCATTTCAGTTTTGACAGACTACCTTGAAATCAGGTTTTTGAACAAAATATGCCATTTCAGCCCACTGTGCGGCCCCCGCCCGGCTCCATTGCTCTACGTCACGCGTGATCTTCCTACCCGTTTATTGGCCAAACTAAACGGTCTTTTGAGTTGAAAATTGGTACTTGAGGGTTTTTAAGTGCGCTGAATCCGAATCTGAGGTCAAAAGTGTGAAATTCCAACATATGAAAGTTCCCCATTCTTGCATCTCCACGTTGTTTAACAAAAGAAAACAGCTTCACTTTCTACGAAAATTCGCTAAAAAAGGACGTGTACCACCATCTCACTTCCCATTTGACAAACAATGGTAGAACTGCCAGAAATCTAGTGGTACTTACCCATACTTGATCAAGATATTGCTGAATGGTACAGAATGCCTTGACCAAGATTGAGGCAAACTACACATCTTTTTCATACTCAATTTTTTTCCTTTCTAGTCAAACGTATTTTTCAGTTTTCGACTGTTTTCTGTTTTTCCAACTTTACATTTCTATATTGATATTACATGAAAAGTAATGAGAACGTGGTGTTTTCATTAAACAGCCCCAAAACAATTTTTTTTAAACTGGCTCAGATTCCTCTGTTTTTTTTTCATCAAACGTGCTTACATCCATATTAAAAATTGCCGTATCTCTAAAATGTAAGAGATATTCTCTAAATTTTATGGTCGAATCGTCGGTTCTATAAACAAACTATTAGGAACATTTAGGAACCAGGGAAGATTTGCTTCGTGTCTTAAATTGTTGACATGGATATGTCTTTTGGCTGGGGGTCAAGGAATTTTTCCGATACTTTTTTTCCCGACACATTTTCTATTGATTTTCACGTACAACCAAGGCGTTACTTGGGAAGAGTAACTCCCATAGTTTTCATAGTAGGAAAATCGTTCGCCACTTTTTGGAATGCTCTCATTTTACCATGACATTTCATGACCTTTAAGCCATTGTATTGTCAAGGAATGCTGATTTATTACTCTAAGTTAAAAACTAATATTGTTTTGTAACCATAATGGAATAATCTTGTGAAATGAAGGCACTACATGGTTGATATACAATTGAGTAGTAGGTACCAACTGGTAAGCAGTAGGTACTAGACATATCCATGATCTTTTGTTTTTCCCATCAAGGGAGAAATTAAATTTTAATTGAACATTTCATTTCTTTGCTTTGGCACCTCGAAAATGAGCTTCATATTTTTCTTATAGATTGTTCTAAAGTTCAAAAAATTGCATTCAAAAATCTTTAAAAATGGCAAGAAACCCTTAAATTTGTTAAAAGTATAGTTATTGTATTTAATTTCTAACTGATATGGATGTGTTCTAACTAATAAGGTTAGAGACTGATTACATTATTTTCTTCTATCCATAGTTGGAGTAGTTCGTGGGAGTCATGAACGTGGAAGCGTTGATAGTGGGAAGAACTACGATACTGATGGCAGTGAAATCGGGGCGGACGATTTTGGAAGTGTAATGGAGCCCCTTAAGTCTCGAGCTAGACGAGGAAACCCTATTGGCCCAAAGTACCGTTGTCCTAAAAATACATATTGGTCTCCCATTCGAAGCAGATGCGTGCCCGAGATATGTCCACAACGTCCACGCCCTATGATCTATGACGCAAAAGCAGGGACATGTGTGTTCAAGTCAAACCCAAGAATTAAAATATGACCTAAAGAAAACTCCCTGATGTTGCGGTATATGCATGTTTTAAGCTTTGCAGTTCATTAATTCCAATGATAAATTAACCAAAAATTAAGGGTTATATAGATATTTTTAACATTTGGGTACTTGATGGCTTTATTGGCACATCTGTGTATTACTTGAATAAACATTCTCTCGGACCTATCGTAGTTTATGAAAGATCTTTTCCCTTTATCCTTTCACGAATGTTATACGTAAACGTTAAATTAATTCTCAATCCAATAACACACTCGAAATAATGATACCTCTATAATTTCTTATCCTCCGGAATCGTATCGTAATTTTTGTAATATACAGGGTGTCACCCTAACTCGAGGACCAAACTTCAAGGATCGATTCTACAACTAATTTGCAAACTTTTTTGTGTCCTGACATTTTTTTTTTTAACGCTTTAAAATTATACTTTTTTCACTTTTAAGATTTTTTTCGTGTTTTCGACCTTGAGCCATTAAAACGGCCATAACTCCCTCAATTTACTAGATAAACTCAAATATGAGTATACCGTTGGAAAGAGCGTTAAATTTTCTATCAGTTCATTAGGACACAAAACCTTTTTAAGCCTTTCATATAGGTGAATAAATTGGTCAAAGTCAGAAATTTAAAACTTTTTCGAAAATCACCATTTTTCAGGCTGACTCTTCTTATGTAATAAACAGCCGTATCGTCGGGCACTCAACGGAAAAAACTTGCCCAGAATCTCAGCTTTCCAACGGTGTATCATTTTTACCTTTAATTTTGAATACACTCCATAAAATTACGTTTTAAAGTGAAAAATAGGGATTTCTCGTTAAGGAGAGACTTGTAGGCTTGGCGGGCTGGCGAGCTATCTTCCATTCTTCCCTCACTCAATCAAAACTCGCTTTGCCTCCAACTCCCAAATACAAATTTGTATCTCAGTCAAATATGAACATAACCAATCAGCAGATACTAGAGACAAATCATATCGGCCTCATAGACGCCGAAATACTGGGTGTTGATCTTTAACCGGATTGTAATCAATTTTTCCCCTTTCGGAACCAAAATCTTTTGAATGGCTTTGAATTCTAATCTGTGAATCAAAAAGTTACGTGTGATCACCCTATGAGTTTGGCGAAAGAAGGAGAGTATTTTTGAGATTGTAGAAGTTTACCTTTCGATAATCTTCCCTGTGGGCAAAGGTAAGTAGGAACCTAAATCTTTTGATTTCCAACTCGAGTGCTCAATGACTGAACAAGTGCGATAAGAATGAGTTCATGACCTACCTACTACTAAACCTCGGTCGTCAGACAGGACCAAAGGTAAGAAACTCAATGTTTTGGTTTCTAACTCTTAAGTTCACAATAACAGAATGTTGTTGTTGATGAAATGCGTACAGGACGAATCTCACACGATCATCATGAGTTCAAGACCTACTACTATTTTTCGGTCGTCAGATAGGCTCAGTCAGTCTGTTTCCATTAATAAACATGGAGTCATTTTCAGTTATCGAACTCGCAGATATGGTGTTCGTGTATGGTTTCTGTGATGGAAACGGTCATGGGGCCGCCCGTGAGTATGCCAGGCGGTTCCCTGACAGACGTCACACGACCAGAAGAACCATAGAGAGGGTGTTTGGAAGGCTAAGGGAGACTGGTTCTTCAACTGTCGACCGCACTGGGATTGGGAGAATCCCCAATGATCCATCCCCACATGTGGAGGAAATTCTCGCTCTAGTTAGAGACTGACTGAGCCTATCTGACGACCGAAAAATAGTAGTAGGTCTTGAACTCATGATGATCGTGTGAGATTCGTCCTGTACGCATTTCATCAACAACAACATTCTGTTATTGTGAACTTAAGAGTTAGAAACCAAAACATTGAGTTTCTTACCTTTGGTCCTGTCTGACGACCGAGGTTTAGTAGTAGGTAGGTCATGAACTCATTCTTATCGCACTTGTTCAGTCATTGAGCACTCGAGTTGGAAATCAAAAGATTTAGGTTCCTACTTACCTTTGCCCACAGGGAAGATTATCGAAAGGTAAACTTCTACAATCTCAAAAATACTCTCCTTCTTTCGCCAAACTCATAGGGTGATCACACGTAACTTTTTGATTCACAGATTAGAATTCAAAGCCATTCAAAAGATTTTGGTTCCGAAAGGGGAAAAATTGATTACAATCCGGTTAAAGATCAACACCCAGTATTTCGGCGTCTATGAGGCCGATATGATTTGTCTCTAGTATCTGCTGATTGGTTATGTTCATATTTGACTGAGATACAAAGCCCGACGATACGGCTGTTTATTACATAAGAAGAGTCAGCCTGAAAAATGGTGATTTTCGAAAAAGTTTTAAATTTCTGACTTTGACCAATTTATTCACCTATATGAAAGGCTTAAAAAGGTTTTGTGTCCTAATGAACTGATAGAAAATTTAACGCTCTTTCCAACGGTATACTCATATTTGAGTTTATCTAGTAAATTGAGGGAGTTATGGCCGTTTTAATGGCTCAAGATCGAAAACACGAAAAAAATCTTAAAAGTGAAAAAAGTATAATTTTAAAGCGTTTAAAAAAAAAATGTCAGGAGACAAAAAAGTTTGCAAATTAGTTGTAGAATCGATCCTTGAAGTTTGGTCCTCGAGTTAGGGTGACACCCTGTATAAGCACATATTTATTCGTGCCATGTAATTCAAAGCTAAGAATACATTGTGAACGCGTCTCGTTCAAACGTACTGCCATTTGATTGATTTGAGTTGATCCTTACTCAAATATGGGACGAACAAGAGACTTATTTAGGAGCCATATTGCTGTAAACACCTAGTAGTGCGCTTCAAAAAACCAAGAGCTCGCATGGCACTGACGGAAATGGCATCAATATGGTCGTTAAACGTTGGTTGCACATTAAAGTACACACCAAGGTCCCTCACAAAAATGTGGCTCGTGCCCGATAAAATTTTGACATGGATACGTCTTTTGGCTGGGGGTCAAGGAATTTTTCGCGACACTTTTTTTTCCCGACCGACACTTTTTTTCCCGACCGGCACATTTTCTATTGATTTTCACGTACAACCAAGGCGTTACTAGGGAAGAGTAACTCCCATGGTTTTCATAGTAGGAAAATCGTTCGCCACTTTTTTGAATGCTCTCATTTTACCACGACATTTCATGACCTCTAAGCCATTGTAGTGTCAAGGAATGCTGATTTATTACTCTAAGTTAAAAACTAATTTTGCCTTGTAGCCATAATGGAATAATCTTGTGAAAAGAAGGCACTATATGGTTGGTATACAATTGAGTAGTAGGTACCAACTGCTAAGCAGTAGGTACTAGACATATCCATGATCTTTTGTTTTTCCCATCAAGGGAGAAATTAAAATTCTTGATTTACACTTTACTTCTTCTTAAAGCGTTCTTTTTGTTTATTTTTTTATTCTCGTTTCCCCAAGAAAAGTTCTAAATTGATATAAGCACGTTTGTAAGAAAGCTCTTCAAGTAAACATTGGGAGAATTGAAACCATAGAATACTTATAGGTACTAACTATGTTGAAACGATCCAGGGGCATCGGGACATTGCCCCAGTACATTTGGGAAAAAAGTAACAAACTGGAATGAAGTCTTTACAAACAACACATCGTTTCAAATTAGAACGAAAAGCGAGGTGTGTAGCTCCATGCTGTGGCTCCAAGGTGGATGCTAGAAGGAATAGGTTTACGCTCCATCCAAGGAGGTTTAAGATCCATCTACCAGCGATCATATGATAATATCACTCTATTGAGAGGGAAATTTCGTCGATTCAGGTTAGACTGTGAAGGGAAAAAAAAGGGAAATAAAGGGCAAGAAACGGGAAATAAAGGGCAAGGAACGGGAAAAAGAGGTCATAAAGGGATATTTCTCATGATTTTGGGGGCTTTGCCCCAGAGAGGGTTTCCAACTTTTCTAAAGACCGTAGAATGAAATTACGTTATGAGTGGTCCACTAGAGGAGTTTCGGTTTATTCCATTAGCCAAACTGATTTCTTCTGGTCACTCCATGCTAAGAGTTCCCTGTTGGTAGTAATGTTTTGTTGTCTCTGCAGGTAAATATGACGTTTCTTTAAGTTCGTTCAGGCATGTTGTTGTTCCCAAGAATTTACCTTAAAGTAAAGTCCGTATTATAGCGTTGTGTTATAAGTACCTATTTTTATTCAGTCCCAAGTTGTTGAATACGTCTTTTGTAATAAAGTCCTTTGTATTGTTGGTCGAGTTGGAGTGCGTTGTTTGTGTAGAGCTACATAACCCTTTTCCGTCGGTAGTTACGAATAGTTACAAAAACACTTACAACGATCACTTTGAATAGAATTCGCACTGAAGGACGACGTTCATCGACGGATTTACGTAAGTTGAAGTTTAGTCAGGTACTGATTTTGAAATTTTTGACATTTTCATGTCTTTGCTTGGGCACATAAACTGAAAAATCGTCACGAAAACTTGCTCACGCGATACCAATAAATAAAATAGACTCACTGTGTTGCGTAGAGAACAATCAACTGTTTTCTTTATAATTGCTCACGAAAATATTTTGATGATTTCCGCTTACAACCGAGTTGTTGTTAGGGAAATGGTACTTCGTCGTTTTTCATCCCACAAATCGATTTATCCAACCATATTATGTTAACTACTGCGAAGTGCGTGGCCAACAAGCTGAGTAATGAGCAAGGTTATTTGAATAATTTATTGTGTACACTCAGGTGATCATTCTCAATAATTGATACTGTGAACATAGTAGGGTAAATAAATACCTTTCAGCGCAGGGGCCAACACGGGGCAGGGTATACTAACCCGCACGACACATTTTGTTTCTCTTATTTTAGCGACCGCGAGTTTATCCAGTCTGGAAGGGAGGAGGAGGAGGTTTTCGCATCGCTTATTTTAGTGATAACACCTATAATGATTAATTATTATTATTATCTTCTCGCATCGCTTATTTTAGCGACTTTGATTAGGTCTGGAAGGGGGAGGGAGGGGGAGGAGGGGGCCAACACTCGAATTTTCTGTAAGATCAAAAATAATAATGCGATGACCGGGAAGTGAACAGACGACCTCCTGGTCACCAGACAAGTGCAATAGCCAACTGAGCCATGACGCTAGTTTCATACGATGCAGCTTTTGAACACCCGCAGCCTACCTGCCTAGCCTGGTGGAGTGCTTAGCAGTAGCGGGGGCGGGGGCCGGGGACGCTAATGATAAGGAAATGTGGTTAGAAATGCGCGGTTAATTGTCTTATCGCCGGTTGTAACAACGTGCGCGGTAAATAAACTCATGGGAGCGGGAAGTAGATAAAGAAAGAGACGCGAGACAATTCAATTTCTTTTTATTCGAACATCATCTATTGATCCATTTTTCAAAGGTAAGTCATTTAATTCTTGAAAAAGCGTAATACCATCCCGTATTTGGTCATCATCAACATTTCGTACGATGTCAACGTCATCTTTCGCTAAATAGCCGTACTTTTGTAAATATTCTGACGGATTAATCGAATAAACAACATAATATAGGAAAAGAGGGGTCAAATATGCTCCCCGTATAACTATGGCTGAGTTTTCCATGTAAATCACAAATGTAAGCACTATTATTCCATTCTAAACCTCTGAACCTGATCTACCCAGTTCCTACATTGACCCTTTGTTTCTTTGTTTATCGTCTATTCTTCATAAAATTGTACACTAGAGATGTACTTTGTGCCTTTCTTAGTCAAAAGCTCCATCACCAACGTCAAGGTGAAGGCACTTCGATGGAGTCCTACATACTAAACATTCATACTGCTTAGGGGTCTTTACGACCACGCTAGAGGTCCATTCATACAATGTATTATAAAAAACGATGCAAGCCGTGTTTCCAGGAATATTATTAGTACCATTTTGGACAACATTGGGGACTTTGGAGGTTGTCGGATTTCCGGTAAAAACAATTCCTTAGATAGCCATTTTGGGCGATAAGTTAAGTGTTGTACCTGCAACGTAACTCGATAGAGTCCTACAACTAAAACATTCGTACATGTTCATCCAAAGTTACATAATTCGAGTATAAGTGGGGATGCCGTGTTTCCAGGAATATTAGTACCATTTTGGACAACATTGGGGACTTTGGAGTTGTCGGGTTTCCGGTAAAAACCATTCCTTAGATAGCCATTTTGGGGCGATAAAGGTGTTGTACATCTGCAACGTAACTCGATAGAGTCCTACAACTAAAACATTCGTACATGTTCATCCAAAGTTACATAATTCGAGTATAAGTGGGGATGCCGTGTTTCCAGGAATATTATTAGTACCATTTTGGACAACATTGGGGACTTTGGAGTTGTCGGGTTTCCGGTAAAAACAATTCCTTAGATAGCCATTTTTGAGCGATAAAGGTGTTGTACATCTGCAACGTAACTCGATAGAGTCCTACTTTCGTACATGTTCATCAATAACCAAAGTTACATCATTCGAGCATAAGTGGGGGATGCCATGTTTCCAGGAATATTATTAGCACCATTTTGGACAACATTGGGGACTTTGGAGGTTGTCGGATTTCCGGTAAAAACAATTCCTTAGATAGCCATTCCCACCATTTGGGCGATAAAGGTGTTGTACATCTGCAACGTAACTCGATAGAGTCCTACTTTCGTACATGTTCATCAATAACCAAAGTTACATCATTCGAGCATAAGTGGGGATGCCGTGTTTCCAGGAATATTATTAGTACCATTTTGGACAACATTGGGGACTTTGGAGGTTGTCGGATTTCCGGTAAAAACAATTCCTTAGATAGCCATTTTGGGCGATAAAGGTGTTGTACCTTAGAGAACCAAGGTTGAGGAGATAAATTTGTTACGGTTCACACCATAACATGTTTAAGGTTACATTGAACAGAAAAAAAATAAAAATAAAATAAACGAAAGGTAATAATAATAATTACTATACCTATATATATCTGTCGGTATGGGTTTATATTTTTTTTCTTTGTGTTATTCCAAGTACCCATGAGCAACTGTTGATACACCATCCTCTAATATTTTTCTTTTGGTATCAAATGGGGATAAAGCAATTTTGTTAACTTGCAATGTCAAAACATCGTGTTTTTTGGATTGGATATCAACCATTTGCTTTCTAACTATATTTTTCGAAAATAAGGAGTTGTAATAATCTTCGAATCTTATTTCATTTTCAACGACATTCCTCTTAATACCCTTGATTTTCTTGATCTCTCGCCCACTATTTGTTAAAATCTCATACATTTTGGCTCTCAGAGCTATAAACTCAGAAATTATTTCCCCATTCATTTCATCTTTGAATTTACCAAGAACTTTTTTGTTTTTAACAGAAAAGCATGGATGTTCTTGGGGATAATCAGATGTATCCATGTAGTCTATCATTTTTTGTATATCAAGCTGTAGATCGTCTGTTTTCATTGCATATATAAAACTATCCGTATCCATATAACACAGTTTCAAATTTTCAAGCCCGAATTTTGGTAGCATGACATCATAGTGGTACTCGTACATCGTAGTCTTCGAAATATCAAGTATACTCATACCTATGTATATGGGCTTATTGAACAAAATCGATTTTTTAGACATGTGTACCGCCACTAGATTTTCGCTGTATATTGTTCGATCTAGAAACTCAGGTTTAGCAATAAGTTTTTCCAACTTTTTAGTATCTGAGACAAGATGTATGGTAAGTCGGTTCCTAATGTTTTCCATCGTTTTTCCAAAAATGGCATTATTCATCAACTTGAATAGATCTTTTTCAAAATTGTTTTTAGCAGTTTTTCTCAATTCAGTGTTCAGGGATATGTACGGTTGCAACCACCGTGATTGTTTGAATTTTAACATACGATGGATTTTGGTGACTTTTAAGCCGTGAGCCACGGCTTGTTTGAGTGCCATATAATGCACTACATAGCGTTCACGATTTCCTAGATGAGGTGTTAATTTTGTAGTGGTATCTGCGGGAGGTACGATAGTTTCTGCGAGGAAGGGAAGATCGTTGTGTGATTTGTGTAGGTTTTTTGGATAATTGATATCAACTTCCATGATATATCCGAACTGGTCATCTTCATTCAAGCTTAATATATCGATGTCTTCTTAACACCATTTGAATCCACCGTAGGGTTGAGGTTTCGACATGGCGAATCCGTAAAGATTGTTACAGTCCTGGTAAGTGATAAAAGTTGATTCTTCTGTTTGGTTATAATCTTTTATATATTTATTATTAGCTTTGAAATATCGGTGAGAAGCTTGACAAATTCCGCCTCTTATCCCTCTTTCAATCATTAAAATCTGATCGTAATCCGTTAAAAGCTCCAATGACATTCTTGAGTACTTCAGCATAGCATCCCAAGACAATCCAGGTAACGTGAAGTAATGGGCAGGGTCCAGTTTATGGCTTCTATGGATTGTGTTTCTAAAATTTTCAAACACATCTGCTAGGAGGAGAACATCTGTCTTGAGGTAGTGGTCACTATACTCCCCAAGCGTCGTACAATTAAAGTGATTCCATACTGCTTTTGCATGTTGATAGTCTTCATCCGTAATATCACTTTTATGTAATCTGCTGTAGAAAGCTTCTTTAGGAGGTAAATTGGGTTCTTCTAGTTTTTCCCAGGATGAGACGTACTCATACGGGAACACTCCTTTTCGCTTCATTAGAGCTAGATCGTCTTGAGAATGGAACTTTTTCGTTTCTTTAAATTCGGGAAGATTTTTTACCAATGCGTCCAGGCTTGCTGACATGAACCTGAAGGTGTCAATGTATCGAATTTTGAACCCTCCTTTTACTTTTTTTGTGAACGAGATATACTTTTCTTCGGAGTTAGGAATAACCTCAATTTCCCGATCGTCGTATCCAAGCTCCTTCACGATGAAATGTGAGTCGTACCCTGACAGATTATGTATTAGGACTGGAATAAATGTGGGGTTCCTACATCTCAGATTACAGCTATTGTGCGCTGGACCCCTGTATTTACCAGTAATGTGACAATGATCACGCACTTTTCCGTCACTTTCAGTAAACTGTAAGTCGCATAAGTAACAGAGTTTTGCTGATCTGTAGATCATCTCTTCTCCTTCTGACAGGGGAGTCATTGGAGTATTTACCGAATAAGCTATCGAAATCGTCTCAGCTATCGTTTTAATTTGCTGAACAAAGTGAGAAACCGCATCCTTTCCCCTGTAGATGATCGGTTCTAATGGTATTTCTAACTTAACATCCACAACGTCATCAGATTTCTTGACATAGAGACAATAACTCATTGGTACATGCTTCTGAATTGCTTTGGTGCAGGATTCGGTTGAATTGTCTGCTACCGGTTCCAGTATTGCTTCAAATCAGCATATACAACGTAAGGAACTTTCAACATTCTCTCACAATGTTCAAACTCCACCTGCGGTTTTTTCGTAGGCATGTCTACACGAATTACCTTATTATCGACGCAGTATTTGTGGTGATCAGCTAATTTTTCCTTTTTTGGTTTACCGTGCTGATCATCAAATTTGGTGAAACATCTTTTGCCGATAACTATCTGCTCATAATTTTTCGTTAACTGCGTCACGACCAATTTTTCAAAATTCTTGATATATACGTAATGGTGAGCACCTAAATCATCGCTTATAAGAAGGAGATCGCGGTGATCGGGTAATTCCTTTTTGGTCACTTTAAGGGGGTATACTTTGTAATTGTCATCCAATCCATACACGTTTATAGAAATGTTGTTGGCATTCTCAAAATTTTTAATCTGCTTTAGAGGCGTAGGAAAATCTATGCAAGAAAAATCGTAAGGATGATCCAGGTCGACATATTTACTTGCACGTTGTGCATCCTTGGTAATAAACTTGGCTAGAATTGAATATTTAAAACAAAAATTATCGTAATTCTGCACATTGATACAAGCTCGTTTATTTTCGATTTGCGGAGGGAGTCGGATGTAAGTGCTCCCCTTTAGAGGAACATTTTTGTTAATCCTCAAACGCAACCCTTCAATACTAACCAAAGACCATCCGCTTTTTTTCAACTGAGCCTCTTCCATCTCATTTTTCAATGATTCGTTAAATTTTGTAACAACGTCATCGAGATTTGTATCAACTTGTATTGCTTTGTTCCTTGTTTTAAATGCTTTATCTTGTAACTCGCCAACCATATTTTTAAACGTACACTCCACAAGTATATTGACCTTGATTGATGTAAATTCGTTTAATGCTTCTCTTATTTTAAGCTTTATAACATCTTCTACATTTGAGAGAAAAGATGGTAAGTCCGAGGGCGAATCATTTCGAATAAACCAAGATTGTAATCGATTTTTAAAAGCTGTTTCATAACCATTAATCATACCATGTCCAATTTTTTCAAGTATTGCTTGCTTCTTGGGTTCCCACAGCTTAAGTTTTTTGAGTGGAGGTTCATCTCTGCATTTATCTTCATGTCTTTCAAAATTTGCTCGTTGTTGAAGTAGAAACTCTTTTCTACAATACCTACACTTCAGATTACCGTTTTAATAACAAAATGAAATCATCAGTTTTCACAAAAACATTTGGTTTTTACAATGTATGACTGAACTTTATTGACTCAACATGTTATCAACCGCCTTCCCAGCCACTGAATAATCAGATTTTGGTATACAGCCCGGTATTGTTAACCATATTAGCGGCACACACCCCTATCTCTCAGATATACTGAGGGAGGTATGGAACCCGAAGGTCACTGGAACTATGCCATCTGCGCGCTAGGCTAACGTACTGGATGCAACACAATATCTGGGGAACAGGACTCAACCGAAGTTGAATCTTTACAGATATGCTGAGTCATTAAAAATTCTCAAGTTAGACAGGGACTCGAACCCTGGACAACCGCATAGAAGGCGGATGTGCTGACCACTAGACCATGATTGCAGGGCTTTCAAACATTTTAAAATGAAAAAAATGTCAAAAACGTTTTCTTCATCGAAATCCGTTTTGAATCATTCTGAAATGATTCCTGGATTTTATCGCTTTTATATATATATATGTATGTGTCATTCCAGATTGTGATAAACACTTCGTTCTTACGTCAAACAATCTAGAATTCTAAAAGAAAGGATGATTTCGTTGGACAACACTTTTTGAGCACTAAATTAGTCAAATTTCAAAATTTACGCTAAAAAAATTGCTAAAAATGGTAAAAAACGGCTAAAAATCTACAAAATTGTGTATTTTTAGCAGAATACTACTAAAAAAAGTCAAACCAACATGAACTAAGACAAAACGCGCAAATTTCAACACAATTTTACAACAATGTAATAGATAATTTAGGAAAATTCGTTCATACGATCATGCTGCATACCGACGTGATTTATTAAATAATAGTGTGAGGAGGGAGAGCGCAGCTGCTGAATAAGGGAATGGCGGGCGGGGGCTTGGCTGACGATGTATATCAAAATGGAGTTTTAGCTCATCAACTTGGAGGAATTCACATCAATTTGATAGGTTTTACGTAAAACTAGACTTTTGCTCGTCAAATTGGAGGTTTTGCACATCAATTGAAGTTTTATACATCGAAAATGGCAGTTGGTCATTTAAAATTCTAGTTTTTTTTGTTTCAAATTGGGGGTTTTGGGAATCTAATTGGACTTTTATACATCAATTCGGAGGTTTTTGTACATCAAATTGGAGTTTTACACGTCAAATTTACCGTTGTTCGTGTCAATTTAGACGTTATCACACAGTATTGGAGGCTTGCACATCAAATTGAAGTTTTATACATCGAAATGGATGTTTGTTTTGTCAAATTGGAGGTTGTAACCATCAATTTGGAGGTTTTCTATTGGAGGTTTCATACATCAAACTGGAGTTTTACATATCAATTATACGGTTTTTGCGTCAATTTTGGAGGTTTTAACTATCAAAATGGAGGTTTTATATATCAAAGTGAAGGTTTACACCACCGAGTGGGCGGTTTATTCTCAATCTGAAAAATGTAACGAGTCATACTCCTAAAAGCTATTCTCTTTATTCCACATACCTACAATCAATTCCAATACTATTACTTGAACATAGCCTACATTATACTCCCCCCATCAGCGTAACGTCTACTTTGGTGAGTTTAATGGTTACAGTTGGGTAGGACATTATTGAATAGATGTAGGTACTTTTACCTGACAAAAATCATCAAAATTGTGTGAATATTGATGAAATCTGAATAATGATGTTTTAGGCTATCAAATTTTTTGATTAAAAACTAAATAAATAACTAAAACTCTCAGCTTTAGAAACTCTGAAAAACATATCTACACCTAAATACAAAAACATAAAAATCATTACATGCTTCTAATAATTGTAAATAAATGTAACTATAGTTCATGCTCTCTCTCGTTGTTTAAAGGATCTATATTCAATAATTCCTCATCTAAAGTAATTGATAGTGAGTTCCTTATTGCCTCATCTGATTCATTTATCAATGAGGTGTTACAGGAATCACATCTTGAAACGCACTGAGCCTCATAGAGAACTTCATTACATTCATAGCATGTTTTTAATGAATAACCCAACTCTATCGAATTGCTAGGGAGCAACATATGGTTAAAATGATATTTCCCAAGACGCTCATTGAAACTGAATTTATCATTACTACATGAATGACAATATGAAGCCCCATTTATTTTTAAAAAGTTTGACTTGATGCAAATATATAGTTTGTTAAAATTTACAGACTGGTTCATGCTTACCTTATGGGAGGGCCCGTAGACTAGAGGTGTAGGTGCAGAGAGAAATGAGAGAAGAGTGAGATGGTGAGGAGAAATTAACAAGAAATGATGAGGAATCACCTCACCAGTTTACGAAAGACAATAATCAATGTGGTCTGCTATTTCTTAAATGCATTACCTAACAATGATATTCCTGACCTTTAAAATATTTTTCTAACTATTAAATTCCACGGGTTCATGTCCCCGGTAAGATGGCAAGCCGCGAAAAAACGCGCTATTCTACAACCTTAAATCAACGTCCTCCACTATCTCCCCCGCTGTAGCTCAATCGATAGCGCGCCACCCTTCCGTCGCTAAGTAATATTTTTAATCTGATCGCTCAATTCAACCTTTGGACCTGTGCTAGAACCAACATTTTATACCTACTAATATGTCTTCAAATGGATCAAGTTTGTATAGAGAAGGTAAAAATAATCTGATTTTCTTAACTGGTTAAGGTCTATTAACTCATTGCAGTAAAGTCCTTGTAAAAAAAGGCGCGTATACATTTTTTATACATGTACATAGGTCATATTCTCATTAAAAATTGAGTTATAGGATGGGGGGAGATTCAATTGAGTGAGATGATGACGGAATTCTATGCGTTGAGAAATTGCGATAGCAGTAAGTTTTTCTAAACTAAAGGGAATCTTAAGGGTAAATTGAAGGGTAAATCTTCCCGTTTCATTGTTTAAAGTTCCATGATGCGTGTTGTTGATAAGAAGATGCATAACGTTGGAAAAAAAAACAAATTATAACGAGTACTTACAACGGTAAAAAAAATCGGGGCAAGTTTCGTGCCGTCCTTCAGAGACTATGATTGACAACGCCGTGACAGTGACTTTATACGTTGAGCGTAATCAGAAAACCAAAACCATACTAACCGCAGTTTCCTTCAGAAGAACGGCGTGAGAAAGGTTTTTCGGCTGAAATATCCTTAAAATCACTTCACCTAATCTTTGTGGTCCGCTATTTTGTTGTTTCGACCAACGTATCTACAAATACTCAAAGGATGATAATTAATATATAATTAAATCGGCGTACTCAATATATCTTAATCATTTCGTTACACGCAGTTGAAAAGTATTCCCTCTTCTTGTGGACATCTCAAAAATTTGTTTGAATTTCAAATTTTCAGAATTGTTCCTGAAAAAATTTCTATTTACCTCCCCCACAGTGTGGCTCAAACAATTCTGAAAACTCCCTCCTTTATGGGAAATTTAACACTGGTGACAGATATATAATAAACAAGGCCTAAAAGTCTTCATGAAAATTCGTTAAGGAATGATGTTTTTCGTAATTTTCTTTGTGAGTAAATTTAAGCCGAGCGATTTAAAAATGCGTAATAATATCACAATAGTTATTACCTTTTTAGTTGCCCTAAATGACAGTTTTCATCCTTCTCATCTCTTAAAATGTGATATTTTACTGCGAAGGTGATTAATAGGAAAGGAAAAAAGTTCCATTCATGCAGCATGATCGTATGAGCGAATTTTCGTAAATTATCTATTACAGTGTTGTAAAATTGTTTTGAAATTTGAGATTTTTGAGAGCAAGGAAATCGTTCACCATTGATTTTATGGCAAAAAACTCATTTTAAATAATAATCTGCAATTCATAATGAGATTTTGAATTTTTTTTTTTTTTTTGCAGTTTTATCGATTTTTTAACAAATTTTGATGAAATGTAAGTACATTTTTCAGCATAATTTTGTACATACATTTTTGAATGTTCTATTTTATAGTTAATAAACGTTATTTGGGCAATATTCTATCAAAAAATATAAATTCAACGATTTTTATCCGTTTTTCAGCCACTTTTAGAGATTTTTTGAGTACATTTTTTTGAAATTTGACTAATTTAGTGCTCAAAAAGTGTTGTCCAACGAAATCATCCTTTCTTTTGAAATGCTTGATTTTTTTTGATTTTTTGGCGAAAGAACGAAGTTTTTATCTCAATTCTATCGAGAGTTATTGTCTGGAATGACACATACATATATATATATATATATATACATAAATATATACATATAAAAAAGCGTTAAAATCCAGGAATCATTTCAGAATGCCTCAAAACAGATTTCGATGAAGAAAAGTTTTTGAAAATTTGTATTTTTAAATTTGTGGAGCCAATAGCTTCATTTTCTAAGAAAAAATTCGCTAAAAGGTAATATACGTAAAAAAATATATATAAAGTTCTTCGGAGTACTTTCTTCCTCAGAAGTTCAAAAACTGGACACAAGTTTCGATTGCTTTTTCTTATTTTATTCACACAAAAGAAATCGAAAACAAAAGTCTCAAATCCGGGAACTAGATAAAACAATTGGTAACTAGAGTGATACATACACGGCAAATAGAACTGGCTGATATCAGGTGGATATCAGGTGGACTAGTTCATCATAGTACTGAAGTTGGCGGGTAATGTTAAAGATGAGTACACATCTTTACATCCCCCCCTCCCAGTGAGCAAATTGGGAGAGACCCGAAAACCAATTTTGCTGGGCGATCAACCATTCCTTCCCGCCTTGATCATTTTACTGATGTGGTATAATCTCCTGTCGTGTCCACTCCTTCCTGTTTCCACCTCGTACACTGTGTTCGAGATTTTGTTGACAATATAGTAGGGTCCCACACGAATCTCATCTAACTTTTTCCTGTTCAATTTATTGCCATTCTCCACATAAATGCTATCGCCAATCTCAAACACCATATCGATTCTATTTCTATCATACATCTTCTTGTTTTTCTCATGACATCTGTTCGAATGCTCCAGTGCCTTTCTCCTGTCTTCCAAAAAATTGTTCGAATCCACAAACTCCGATGGTACGATTTCTGAATTGATCCCATTCATCAGATAGTTTGGTGTAAATCCTGTCGTTGAATGAATCGTATTATTATATTCTCTTGCACATTGAGCGGCTGTTGTAGACCATGCTGTGCTATTTCCCTTTTCATTTTGCCTGCATCGTATCCTGTTTACCATAGTCTGGCCTGTTCGTTCATTGAGTCCATTTGACGACGCGCTATCGATGGCTGTAAAAATATGATGGATGTTTTGTGTCTTTAAGTATTCCTGGAATTCACCTGAACTCAATCCGCCATATTGATCTGTCAAGAGTGTCTCGATTTGGTGCTCCTTCTGAATTCCTTCTATCAGCTTGATGAACTCACTCGCAGTTTGATTCTTCGATGCAAGAATGTAAATGTACCGCGTAAAATGGTCCACCAGCAAATGCAAATACTTTTTTGTAGATCGCTTCCCGCCAAAACCACCAATGGTATCAAGAGACATAATCTCGAACGGGCGAGATGCTGGTCCAAGGTGTCCCATATATCCATAGCGTCTTCCTCTACGACTTTTATTCTTGATACAGACCTCACACGAGGAGCAGTATTCGGTGACGCGTCTATGCATGTTCTTGAAATAATACTTTTCCACTATTAAGTTTGTCATTTGCTTCGCTCCGATGTGACCAAATGCATGGTGTATTCGATGTATTAATTCATTGGATACTCGTTCGTTCAACACTATTCTTTTCTTATTTTTCATTCTACGGAATATCACACCCCTTCTCATTTCATCATTCCTACCCAATTGCATTCCTTCCTGTCCGTCCTGAACCTCATTCAACTGCAGCACATTTACTGTCCTCAGCGGTTCCGTATCCCGATCCTCCTCATAGCCATCCAAAACTGGATTGCGGGACAAACAATCCGCTTCCGCATTTGATTTGCCGGGTCGGTACTCAATTTCAAAATCGTACTGCAAAAGGTAATTCGATATGTCTCCCAACTCCTCGTCCGTTCTCGCTTTTAGATTCATGTTTGCTAGGGGCTTATGATCAGTGATCACCTTAAATCTTCTGCCAATTAACCAGTATCTCCAGTACTTTACCGCTTCAACGATTGCCAAAATTTCTATGTAAATTGCTTTCTTCTTTTTCTGCCCTTCGGTTAATTTTTTTGAAAAATATGCTACCGTTTTTTCTTCATCGTCCGGCTGTACTTGTTTCAAAATCGCTCCCATTCCCTCAATGCTGGCATCAGTATACACATGAATTGGAAGGTCCGGATCAAAAATTGCCAAGGCGGGAGCAGAAACTAAATATTGCTTTAATCTCTCAAAGACGTGCTGACACTCCTCTGTCCAAACGAAATCTGCATCCTTCCGTAATAACCTATGTAAAGGTTCCAGCGTTTTGGTAGCCTGGGGTATGTATTTGTGGTAGAAATTTATCTTACCCAAAAATTGGCGTACATTCTTGCGAGTTTTTGGCGCTGGGAAATTTTTGATGGCAATTAAATTGTCTTTTAGTGGATGCACTGAGTTTCCTTTTATTATGTGACCCAAATATTGTACCCAGTTTTGTGCGAAACTGCACTTTACAAATTTTAGGCGAAAACCTTCTTTTATGAGTGCTTTCATTAACTCCCTCAAATGACCCAAATGTTCCTCAAAAGTCCTTGAAAAAATCAGAATATCATCTATATAATTGCAGCAGAAATCGCCCAAATTGTTTTTGCGAATAATCCCTGATAAGATTCGTTGGAAAATTGCAGGAGAGGTCTTCAAGCCGAATGGTAGGGAGACCCATTGCCAATGACCGTGCTGCGTGACGAACCCCGTTTTGTACCTATCCTTCTTCCTTATCGGTATAGCCCAGAAGGCGGAGTTTATATCCAAGGCGGAAAACCAACAACAATTTCGAGTTTTCGTTATTATGTCCTGTATAACCGGGAAGGGCTGACTTTCAGGTATTAGCAATTTATTTAAAGCCCTGAAGTCTATGCACATTCTTGTTTTTTCCTTCTGACCACCTTCTCCTGTCTTTTTGTACGCCAACGTAACAGGGGCGGCAAATGGGGAACACGACTCTTCTATACAACCGTATTTCAACAATTCGGCGACCTGTCTTTCAATCTCCTTCTGGTCCTCAATAGAACAGCGATACGGTTTCTTTGCGACATATTTATTCTCTGCGAGCCTGATACATGCCTCGTAGTCCGTGACCATACCAATATCGAACGGATGTTTCGCGAATACCGATCCATATTCATCCACCAGATCAAAAATCTTTTTTTGTTTTTCCTCATCTAAGTGCTGTGTTTTAATCTCAAAGTTTTCAATCGGTATAAATTCATTCCAATTTATTTCCATATTTCCCCTTTTTCCCTGTTCAATTTTGTTCGTTTTTTCTCCTTCTCTTTCAACAGGAACTTGTGATATCCTCCCCAAGTGGTCTTGGGCCAACCTGAACCGTAAGACCGCATCGAGACCGATTAGTAAATCATATTTAAAGTCTGTTCTGTCGACCACAAAGAGTCGTATTTTTTCCTCAATTGCAAACAATTTGACAGTTAGGAATACTGTTCCCATTATTTTATCCTCTCCCGACATTGTTTTGAAACGCAAGTTTTTGGTGTTATACATTTTTTTCTCTAGTTTTTTGAAAAATTTGTATGAAATAATTGTTACGTTCGCACCAGGGTCATACAAACCGTGAGCTTTTTTTCCTTCCACTTGCGCTTCTAGTCGAATGAGGGGAGGCAGTACTAGTTTTTTGAATAAGTTTCCTCATTAATTATCCGTTCCAACTCCGTATTATTTGCAATTTTCACATTTCCTAGTTTTTTACTATCATTATTCCCGTTTGTTTTGTTCGGGTTAAAATAACAAATAGCTTCCGGGTGCATCATCCCTCCTTTTCCTCTCTTTTTACAAAACGAGCAAGGTTCATGTTTCGAATTACTGCCCTTACGATCTCCAAAAACTTTCTCTCCAAATTGGTTGTGCTTCATTTTGAAGTTTGCGACTGTTGATTCCAGTTGATTTAATTCTATTAAAAGTTTCTTGAAAGTGTCGGTATTGGCCCTACTAATTTTAGACTGAATAAATGGTGGAAGTCCCACCACTACCAAATTGACACGCGATTTTTCCACTAACAATGGATCCGCGTCTAACAATAAATTTAATTTCTTAATTGCGTAATCACCCAACGGACCGCCGACATACCTATAATTATATGCAAACTGTACCTCGCTCCAGCCCTTATTACTGTATGATTCGATGAATTCCTGTCTCCATGTGTTCCAGTCTGCCGCTCCGATGATTTTCCTCGTCGCGTTGTACCATTCCAAGGGAACACCTTCCATGAACAGCCGAAGCACATCGCTGAATTGGCCCTCTTCAACCTCGACCCGTTCACATTCGGTTTCGAAGGTATCAATCCACACGCCCGCATTCTGATGTTTTCCGGAAAATTTGTCCAGTACGACTTCCTTCGCGATTGAATGCAGGGTACGACGCTTTCGTTCGATAGTGTGTGAGGAAGTATCGGTGGGCTCCGCCACTGCGCGCGCGGGTTCATTGACATTTAAGTAAATTCCATTGAACCACGGGTTTTCCTCCTCATCGAAGTAAACTTTTGTTGTACTGTCGTCTAACGTGACCCGAACTACCCGTTTTAGGTGTCGTTGCTTCATAGATGAAATCGCATGTTTAATCGGCGCCAACTTACCCAATTCGACGTGCTTGCTCACGAGCTGGTAGTCGGGCGGTATACCGTAGATTTCAGGCTCATCGCTTCGCTGTATACTTATAATATTCAAGACCGTCGTCTTGGGATCACTGAAAGAGGCTTCGGTAGCCAGAAAAACCTTGACCTTCATGTTTTCCCGATAGTTGAAGTCCGGTTTTCGATTTATAAAGTTCTTCGGAGTACTTTCTTCCTCAGAAGTTCAAAAACTGGACACAAGTTTCGATTGCTTTTTTTTTTAAATTTTATTCACACAAAAGAAATCGAAAACAAAAGTCTCAAATCCGGGAACTAGATAAAACAATTGGTAACTAGAGTGATACATACACGGCAAATAGAACTGGCTGATATCAGGTGGATATCAGGTGGACTAGTTCATCATAGTACTGAAGTTGGCGGGTAATGTTAAAGATGAGTACACATCTTTACATATATAGGATAAAAGTTTATAAAATTTTCAAATTTGCTTGAAAAAGTACCAGTAAAAATAACATATCACTATACAGGGGAAACCGGATAAGTGACGAACATTTTTTTGTATTGGTTTGCATAAAATGTAGTAAAATGCCTCCAACCGCATATTTTTTTAATCTCAATCCTTACTTACATGAGATGTGATTTTTAAAGGTTTTTTTTCCTCACGAAAACTGTGTTATTTTTCTTTTAAACATAAATTTCTCCACTTTGCCTCATTTAATTTTTTAACTTTTGACCAAACGGCGTTGAAATTCTTACAAGAATAGCGTACTTGGGTACTTTAAAAGTGGCATCCGAAGACCTTCACATCAGCTCAAACAGACGATTAAAAAAAAAATAAATAAATAAAATTTCTGAAAATCTTGCAAGCTTTACTACTTTTCCAAAAAAGATCCTGGAAACTGGTAAAACTCATGAAAACTGCCTCATCTAATACTATTTTCAACTCTTTTGTACGCAGACCATAGTATATACTGAGAAAAAAAAAAGAGGAAGAATAAAATAAGAAACAAGTTTTAGATACATAAACTTTTATTACCATATGCTTTTGTCTCTATAAAATTGTCCAAAATTATTCTTTTATCGTCATCAGCAGTTAAACACTTTTTATTCATTTTCACAGTATAATTTGTACGAAACGTTAAAAATGCTCCATGTATATATCTTTGTCAATATTGAATAAAACGTTATAATAATCTTGAAAACTGATATGTTTCTTTACATGCACCTCCTTTACACCTTTCGCTTTTTTGACTATCGACTTATCAGCCATCTTATAGGCGTACAACTTGGATTTCAGACCCACATATTCAGTAATTGGCACGCCTGCAATAGTTATTACCTTTTTAGTTGCCCTAAATGACAGTTTTCATCCTTCTCATCTCTTAAAATGTGATATTTTACTGCGAAGGTGATTAATAGGAAAGGAAAAAAGTTCCATTCATGCAGCATGATCGTATGAACGAATTTTCGTAAATTATCTATTACAGTGACGTCTTTGAATAATCCTACAACTTTTTTATTCATAGAACTGTAACATTCGTGATTAGCATCGTAATTTGAGGTGTCTAAATAATCCATATAGCGCAACATATCATGATAAGCATCGTTTGAGTCTATTTCAAATAAAAATGAATCAGTGTCCATGTACAACAATTTAATCTGATTGGAAGGATAGTGAGTTAACATACAATTATACAAAAAAATCATACATAATGATCTTTGAAAGTTCGAGACAGGTAAATCCTATGTATAACGGTTTATCAAGAACAACTTTTTCCTTATAGAAATGTACTCCTACGACATGTTCGTTGAAAATCGTACGATCCTTAAAATTAGATTTCCTAATGAGCGTGACTCATGAGCGCATAACTTTGAACGATAGATCAGTCACCATCATGATACCATCGTCAATGCATCATGGTATCATGATGGTAACTGATTTATCGTCTCATTGACGAAGTGAAGTCAGATAACCGGGCCAAATCTCTAATTTGCAGTCTGGAGTTTAATCTTAGCTTTCTCGTTGTAGTAGTCTCGAGCAACTAACTCATCGAGATTACTACAACGAGAAAAATAAAAAAAACTCACCAGGGCTGAACGGGGGAGCCTCAACCTGAGGAAAGTTGTCAACTCGCTCTCCATGATGATACTAACCCTCAGTTGGAAAATATTTCAGTTTTGAAATGGGATGTAAGAGAGAGGGGGGGTAAATGATGAGATATAACCGTGGGAATCGGCCGTCCCAGCAATTCAACAGGACGTATATTTTACGATAGCAAATATCTTCGTAATTTTTTTAACTTCGGGTTATCAACTTCGCGATAACAACTCGAACCTTTTCACACCCAAACTGTCCATTTACCGATACTTTATCATTTCCAAAACCGCTAACGTCAAGAAGTTCGTAAAATAACCTAAGCAATAGAAAAAACCGTTGCATAATATGCGTTACAAATAGGCGTTACTCAAATTTTCACTTTTCGGCCATCCAAAAAACATTTTCATCATAAAAATTCAAGTAGGTACGGGAGCCTTTTAGATTAGCGAATTCGGGTTTGGGACTGGTGCATCTCAAAGTACAGCAAAAATATATTCAAACCTATGACTTATCCAAAATTTGAAACATTATGCAGATTTACTTACGTTGTTAAGTTATTCCTCCAACTTGACGGCGTGATGACACCAAAGGAAGTCGGGAACAGCTCGATGAATTCGTGAGCGATGAATTAATGCAAAAAAACGGGTTTAAACGGGTTCTGAAGGAGAGCACTGGGACTGGCGTCTTGAGGTCTGAGCTCTTGTGGTTGTCGTGGCGTGGAGGGGGGTAGAAAAGTGTTACCATCCTGTAAGGTTATTTTACCCCAACGGCGAGACGTTACGTTCATGACCGTTATGACTGAGTACCGTTGTTTACCGGCCTAGTACGGTCTTAAGTTTAGCGCCAAAACGTAAATTCACACCGTTATAATGCGCATGCGTGCACGCATGCGCAGAACATACTCACTAACGTCGTTAGCTTCGCTGTACCGTTAAAATCGTCTTTAGAAACTCTCTAATGTAAGATTGAAACTGACCTAAAGAGTGAAAGCGAAGGCCGTTGTCACCATGGTAACACCAGCACTCTCGGATGTCAACACTAGAATATGACAGATGTTTTTTGCGCGAGTTGAATTGTCTCGCGCCTCTTTCTTTATCTACTTCCCGCTCCCATGAGTTTATCTTCCGCACGCGTTGTTACAACCGGCGATAAGAGAAGAGCCTTCACCTTGACGTTGGTGATGGAGCTTTTGACTAAGAAAGGCACAAAGTACATCTCTAGTGTACAATTTTATGAAGAATAGACGATAAACAAAGAAACAAAGGGTCAATGTAGGAAGTGGGTAGATCAGGTTCAGAGGTTTAAAATGGAATAATAGTGCTTACATTTGTGATTTACATGGAAAACTCAGCCATAGTTATACGGGGAGCATATTTGACCCCTCTTTTCCTATATTATGTTGTTTATTCGATTAATCCGTCAGAATATTTACAAAAGTACGGCTATTTAGCGAAAGATGACGTTGACATCGTACGAAATGTTGATGATGACCAAATACGGGATGGTATTACGCTTTTTCAAGAATTAAATGACTTACCTTTGAAAAATGGATCAATAGATGATGTTCGAATAAAAAGAAATTGAATTGTCTCGCGTCTCTTTCTTTATCTACTTTCCGCTCCCATGAGTTTATCTACCGCGCACGTTGTTACAACCGGCGATAAGACAATTAACCGCGCATTTCTAACCACATTTCCTTATCATTAGCGTCCCCGGCCCCCGCCCCCGCTAAGCACTCCTCCAGGCTAGGCAGGTAGGCTCCGGGTACCTAGGTGTAACTATATTTCATTGGGTGTTCAAAAGCTGCATCGTATGAAACTAGCGTCATGGCTCAGTTGGCTATTGCACTTGTCTGGTGACCAGGAGGTCGTCTGTTCACTTCCCGGTCATCGCATTATTATTTTTGATCTTACAGAAAATTCGAGTGTTGGCCCCCTCCTCCCCCTCCCTCCCCCTTCCAGACCTAATCAAAGTCGCTAAAATAAGCGATGCGAGAAGATAATAATAATAATTAATCATTATAGGTGTTATCACTAAAATAAGCGATGCGAAAACCTCCTCCCCTCCCTTCCAGACTGGATAAACTCGCGGTCGCTAAAATAAGAGAAATAAAATGTGTCGTGCGGGTTAGTATACCCTGCCCCGTGTTGGCCCCTGCGCTGAAAGGTATTTATTTACCCTACTGAACATGATTGCAACCGCTTGTTAATTTGATTTAATGACCCATCACTCGATTTTTTAGTGTGCGATAATGGGCGCAATTATTCCGCACTAAAAGTTCCAAAATTGTGAAATTCTGAGTTTTTGAAGAAATTCATTTATTAATATGTGCAACTCCAACTTGGGAAAACATCGAAAAAACTAAATTTTAGTACGCTTTGTGCTGTGCGGAAATGACTAAGAAAAGTGCGATTCTTATCAGTGTTTCGGTGTTTTCCCAAGTTAGAGTGGCATATATCAATAAATGAACATCATTACGAGGTTGGGCACGGAAAAATACCCCAATATCATATATATAACAATTAGCAATTAAATGTCTTCAAAAACTCAGTATCTCACAATTTTTGAACTTTTAAAGCGGAATTGAGCCCGTTTGAGGACACTTAAAAAATCGATCAATAGGTGATTTCTTCACTAAATTTCACTTGAAATTCGAATCTGCAATAAAAAATGGGGGGACCTCATTTGAAACAACAAAGTTGATGCGCGGATGACGCATTTTCGCGCATGCGCGATGAGCGCGAATGTGATATTTGAATTCCCCGTAAAAAATTAAGGGGGGTTACCCTTTAATTTTTGTTCTAACCCTTCAAATAACGGAGATAAAAACACATATCCATCCTTTAAGAAACGCCCGATATCAATATATATGTCATTCCAGACGATAACTACTCTCCTTAAGATTTAGATACAAATTTTGTCCTTGCGCCAAAAAATCAAGCCTCTCAAACAAATGGACAAGTTCGTTGACCTGCACTTTTTGAGCACATTAAATAGGTAAAATTTCAAAAATGTTCTAAAAAATCGATAAAAATGGCTAAAAACTGCTAAATATGGTTAAATTTAAAATTTTCAACAGAATTTTAGTCAATAGAAGTTTATCGACGATGAAGTAAAATATTTAAAAAATTATGTTCGAAATTGTGCTGTAAAATATATTTAATATGTATCGAGTTGGGTAGAGAGTTCCAGACCCGCGCCCCAGCAAATGACTTGGATTTGATTACAGTTCTATGGCGGGGAATCATCAAAGCATTGGATCTGTTGGAGGTTGCAAGTGTTAATAGAGATGTCAGGTAGGATGGAACATTACCGAGTTTAATTTGGAAGATGAGTTTGAGATGCCGGAGGATATAATATTTTTCTAATGGTTAACATAAAATGGTTTGTGAGCTTATAGAATGACGAGCTTTGATATTGTAAGCATAGCGAATAGATGCTCTGTATGCAACAAGAAGCCTTTTGTTGAGTGAGGAGGAAAGTGAGTATGAAAAAGAGCTTGCTGCATTGAAGAGGTGGGGGAGAACAAGGGCTTGGGCTATACCTAGGTACCTAGCGTAAAACGCTTGCCACAATGAATTGGTGTTCAACAATGGCTAAATGCGGAGCCCTAACCAGCTGATTGATGTTCGGAAATAGTAAGATAATTGTAATGCATCATGCATGTTCCATATTTAAAGCCACGGGACTTAATTTTCACAAGAAATCAATTCGTTCGGTGTACAGAAAAGAGGTACCTACACGTCAAAAGTGTGTAGCGAAAATTCGCTACACGTGGAGGCAAATTGGGTGTCGCAAACAAAACCATTTCCATAGCATTTCGATAAGAAACGAATATCTGTCGAGATTAGGCCGGTGATTTTTATCTTCAACGGTTTTGAAAGCATGACACGTTTGAGAACATTAAACGGACCAACTGCGCAGTAGTTCAACTATGTAGCATGGTAAGTCATAAACATCAGGAGAAAGGATTATTTATAACCTAAAAAATAAATCCGCAGGAACTAATCTTGGTCACGTGTAAGAATTTCACCTTCGCATTTTCCTTTTATGGGAAAAATAGCTTTAAATACGCCAATTTCTGAAACAATCTTTACTTTTTGTCTTCTGGTACAACTGTGATCAGTAAAGATGAGATTCGTTGCTGCTACTGTGCTTTTGGCACTATTGGGTAATTATATGTAGATATAAGATTTTAGGACTCACAGAATTGTGATAACTTTACAATGAGATTTGGAAAATGAAATGATTTCGTTCTTAATCAATTTTTTCTCTAGCATTTCGCATAATACAATTGAAGTAACTTACATGAATATTTATGATTGTTGTCTAGCCATGTGTTTCATAGTTTAATTTCTCGAGATCAATCGTTCATAAAGTTTTTGAAATCCCGTCAAGGAATTTCGGGCACATTCAACATTCGAATTTCTGACTTAATCGGAGACAATTAATTTATTGTTTACGTAACAACGTCTTATACTATAGGACGGATACTACCGGGTGTGGTGACAAAAAAAAAAATTGAATAAAATGACATATATAAAGTGGAGCAGATAGCCGCCAACCTTTCTACCTCAATCCGTTGCCGAGATATGATTTTTCAAACGGTTTTTCGACTTTCGCATTGTCTCCAAAATCAAAATTTCCTCTCGCATTTCACGTTTTCGACCATTTTGAACAACTTTGGTTCCGTGTCTGTTATACGTCCGCAAATCCTTGTAACAAGCTTATTTTCCACAGTTTTCATCCGATTTAAGCATGACTACGCTTTAGCCGTGACCTAACTACCGAAAAATGTCCCACGAGAGTGCAACGAAAGTAGCGCCAATAATTGTGATGATTTCCGCTTACAACCGAGTCGTTGCTAGGGATATGATACTTCGTCGTTTTTCATCTCACAAAATTCGTTGACCATTCGTTCGAAAGCTCTCGATTTATCCAACCATACTATATTAACTACTGCGAAGTGCGTGGCCAACAAGCTGAGTTATGAGCATGGTTATATGAATAATTGTTTACACACAGGTGATCATTCTCAATTATTGATATTGTGAACATGATTGCAACCGCTTGTTAATTTCTGATGATTTCATTGAGCTGGTGTTTCGATTATGTGATTCATAGCAGGTGATCCGAATATTGCGAGAACGGTTAGATTTGTGAAGCGGTGGTTAAATTATTTTAATAGGTAATTTCTATACTTTACACTATAGGAAGCTGTAATTTCGTATGTAGCCTCTTTAGCCTCTTTCTATAATAAAGTGAATGTTTACTCGCGAGTTTCTATTAGGAGATCATCATCTCACAAGAGCTCAATCGTCGTCATCATTTCTATAATAAAGTGAATGTTTACTCGCGAGTTTCTATTAGGAGATCATCATCTCACAAGAGCTCAATGGTCGTGATCATTTCTATAATAAAGTGAGAGCGAGGAGCTAAAACATTTGTTTGTTTTTTATGATAAACAGAGTTCAGAGGCCGATGGGGGGTCGGGTTCAGAGAATCGACGAGGAGTGAGTCGTGTACGGCTAAAGCATATTCATGTTTTTTAATTTTAGCCGTCAGGCTCAAAGGAACTGTGGTTTTTTTTTATTTGTCCAACAAAAAATTCTTAATGAGAGTTACAGCACTTTAAATTCATTTGCAAGAAGACGCCCCTGCCCTCTTGGGGGACACCCTCAGCTTCCTTGCACTACTGTCACGCGCGATCTTCCTACCTATCTATTGGCCAAACTTAACCGTATTTCGAGCTGAAAATTGGTTCTTCGGGGTTCCCAAGTGCGCTGAATCAGAATCTGAGGTCAAAAGTGTGAAATTCCAACATATGAAAGTTCCCCTTTCTTGCATCTCCACGTTGTTTAACAAAAGAAAATGGCTTCACTTTCTACGAAAATTCGCTATAAAAAGGACGTGTACCACCATCCCACTTCCCATTTTGACAAACAATGGTTGAACTGCCAGAAATCTAGTGGTACTTACCCATACTTGATCAAGATATTGCTGAATGGTACGAGGCAGACTGTGGCAAACTACACTTCTTTTTCATACTCAATTTTTTTCCCTTCTTGTCAAACGTATTTTTCAGTTTTCGACCGTTTTCTGTTTTTCCAACTTTACATTTCTATTGATATTACATGAAAAGTAATGAGAATGTGGTGTTTTAATTAAACAGCCCCAAAACCATTTAAAAATGGCCGTATCTCTAAAATGTAAGAGATATTCTCTAAATTTTATGGTCGTGGAAAGTTGGAAGGTGTGGTTTCCATCGAACATAGGCTAGGATATATCGAGAAGCATCCGCGATGTCTTTTAAGTCATACATATTTACTAAAGTGATTTTTATTGGTGACAAAAAAGATGATTTTTTAACATGAATTTTTTTTTTACCAATCTTAAAAATCGTAGGATTTTGTCACGCAGGTAAATCCCTTATGACATGCAACTTAAATTTTATTGTTATAGTTTCAGATTATTGCACTGCAGCATCTCTTGGAGGACCGAACCCTTCAAATGGGAAAAAGGTAAAAAAAAGTTTGAACAACTGATACATAGGTACGAAAATAAGCGTGATACAAGAATTTCACATTAGCGCATGCGCAGTAGCTATTAATTATACAATCATGTTGAAATTGAAAATAAGGTGATCTAATTGTCATTCCCCAACTATCTTCGAAATCTGAGCGAGATCGGACGACCAGGGCGTGAGAAAATGCTTGATAGAATTTACGTTTGCGTATGTGGAGAGTGAAGCATTGAGTGAGGAATGATGAAACTTATAGAAGACCGTCTACACCATAGCCCGCCCATTCCCTGGAAATTTCATCCAAATCGGATGAAGACTGTAGAAAATAAGCTTGTTACAAGGATTTGCGGTCACAGGACAGACACACACACAGACAGTCAGACACGGAACCAAAGTTGTTCAGAATGGTCCAAAACGTAAAACGCTAGTGGAAATTTTGATTTTGGAGAACAAAAAAATTTGTCTCCCAAAAGTGAAAACAATGCTTCTACTGGACTCGTAAGCAATAATTAATACACAAAATTCAAGAGACAGAATATTTTTTGCATTATAAAGAAAAAAAATCAACTTCGACTATGGATTATATTTATATCATACATTATATTCAAATATTCCTAGAGATTATATTCCAAGAGAGGAACAAAACATTGACCATATTGCTTCAATACTCATATGTTATGGTTGTAATTAATTTTTTACGTTCCACCTTTGCGCATATAGGTGCATACTAGCCATCAATCGCATTCTTCTTCACGATTGGAATGTCAAAATGGAAGATGCACCCTCGTCGAAACCATTGTGCAGCAGAACAACGATGAACCACCAACAGTAGAGAACAACGTACACTATGGACAGTACCCTGGGAGTTGGCCACGTCGGTCGCCACTGGGCTCTTCCTAGATGATTTTTGTTGGAGGTTCAAGATATCAATGTTATCTTTCTATAATTTCGAGTATATATACGCATGTTTACATTTCTCGATTTGAGCTCCTATCTATTCAAATAGTTATTGACTTAATAATATCATTATCTAAGTACGTACGAAAAGTCGAGGGTATATGTTATTAAATATGCGTAGGAAAAGCATTGGTATTAACACACAAATATGACCTAGAATAAAACATATTCATGCCTCGAAGGAACGCTGTACCCACCTCATAGTGCCGCGGTGCATTATATGGGTATAACACGTATAAGTAAAAAATATCCATTCTCCTACACCCCTCTGCTACGTCCCTGGTCATTCCAGCCACCACAAGATGCCGCGGCGCCTCCTCTCACTCCACCCCCCGCTCACCCACCTCACCACCCACCGTGACCCCCTGCCAAGCGTGCCAGGCGTGCGTCTAACACGTCTAACACTCAAAGCCTCGAAAAAGATACTTTTTCGCCCGTTTTTGGCCCATAGCATCTATGCGAGTAAAGCGATCGGGATGGTTAAACGTTAGGACCAACTAGACCCCAAATGGAGTCTATGTGCGAAAGAACGGGTTTTTTAAGTCAATTCTTAGGCCTTTTATGGCCCGGACGGCGAACGGCGGACGGACATTTCAAATTTGGATTCTACGCACCTTGAAACGTAAAGTGACAAAGTTTGAGGGGGGGTTATAAAAATTTTTTGCTACACGATCACATAGGCTTATTATTGGAAATAATAAACCAAAAACGGACGGTAGACCTACGGTCAGATCATTTAATATTGATCAATTTTACACATTAATAGTTCATTATGGTTACTTAGCAATATTAGTATCAAGAAATGGGGGTTTTTCAAATTATTATTAGTTCATTATCCCACCACGTCAGGCAGATGCAGGATAGGGATTGGTCTCAATCCATTCTAGTATACTTCATCACACTCCATGAAACCTGGTGATGTCAACCGCTCCATAAAGCCGGGATCTACTTCGTCATTACGCTGCCCATCAGATCGTCACTTGACTCGTTACGTTCTCCTGTGTTGGTAGAACTGCGTGGCCCTCTTCTGATTCGCTGGACCAGCCCGGCTTCACTTCTTGCTGCAGCTTCGGAGTTCTCTCTTACTGTTTCAAGCTATTTTTGCTCTTGCTTTTATAAAAGTCTTATACTCACAGTTCACTATAATAATAAAGTCAGTATTCAGTTCAGTTGTGATAATTCTAGTGAAGTTCATTTCGATTCACCTCATCAAAGTGAGTAACTTATTTAGTTAATACTATTTTCGATCAGTCTGAAAAAGCACGAATTCGTTAAACCTGCTCAGGTTTTTCAGCGAATGATCGATTTGTTCGACAACGATCCTCAGTAATTATAAAACAGCATCTTTGCTGCCCCGCAATCTTACGAAATGAGGACGCAAACATATTGTTGATTTTATGTATGTAATCCGCAAGGATCATGTAATATTCCTTCTTTTTAAAAGGGGGGAAGTCAGTTAGATTTCGTTCCCTTGTTCATGGTGACGCTTTCAAATCGACCGCCATGATGTTTTTTTCTTTTGTTACTTGTGCACAAACTTAGGTAGGCAGGTTAGGCGTCCCTCCGCGCGAAAAATGTACGATAGTTAGGGAGGGAAATTTTCCCCGCGGGGGAAATATTTCGCTCCGACCGACCAGCACTGATGTAATCTCTTATCAGTGTTAAGGTTACCCTTTCTTTAATTGCGCAATCGTGTTTTTGTATACAAATATTACGATCCATTTGCGAGTCTGAAGTAGAGCTCTACCTGGTTCAGTTGAATCAGTTAATGAATCAAAATCCTAGGTACAAATTATCCTCTGCCAAGATTCCAGTCCCCAGCATTCTGAGGAGAATGAAGTTCGGCCGTTCCTTTTGCCCACAAAGGCGGTATTCGGGCGCGAGTTCCGTTGATGGGGTTTTTGCTGTTAAACACCCAAAGTAAGTTGTCAAATGTACGAACCCTGGAGTTAAATATATGTAAAAAGCGCTTTACTCCAAAGTCAGGTGGTGCGTGTTTGCTTTAAGCAAACCCTTAAATAATAAATAGTTCTACATTAAATTGACTTTCTCGAGTTGCAGCCCTCGATAAGACAGATACCGAGAACTCATTAAAGTCTGATACGTTTTATAAAATAGAAAACGTCCGTAGGGCAATACTAAAGGGGTATATATAAAAACGAGACTGAATGTGTCCCCGTTACTGGATAGCAGAGAGGAATAATTAATTACAAAATCAACAATATGTCAGCTTACTAGGAATCCGAGCCAAGTGTAGGGGACTGTAGCATAAAGTGTTCTTTCTCTCAATTTGTTTGGAAAATGAATATGAACATAACATTAGAGTAAAATTTTAATATCTTTAATATCCTTCTAAGTAATTGTATATCTGACTTAATGTACTACCTTGCATATTTCATGCACAGTCTTTTCTCTTGAGTCGGATTCTTTGTTATGAACTGCTTAAAATCCCTCCAGGGCACTCCTACCTTTTTCACCAACCTTGGTTGGTTGATTTCTGGCGGCCCAATAACATGACAATGAGGAAATTAAAAATCAACCAACAACAGGGTGTCTTACGATGCTGAAACCTCGAACATACAGATTGGCTAGCTTGCCGTTTGTACTAATTAACCGACGCGTGAAGCATTGGAAACCTAGTCACGGTGAGGTGGCCTCTCTCTGTCGGAACTGAGGTTCTGGGTGCTCGAACATTAGCGAGTACCAGCCACACTGAAAAGAGATATATTTTGTGTCTAGCTTAATATAATTTCCCTTCCGTATTGACTCATTGAGTAGGCGGACACTGTCCGCTCTAAAACTAGGTTCACATGGGAAATTCTTCTTTCCCAAAAACTAAGCATTCACGCTTTCCAAATTACTACCGTCCTAATGGATGAATAATCTGTTGACTGTGTAACAGTGTGGAGCATCGACACCCTCAGTCAGACAAAAATTGGCTATAATCTAAAAGTTAGTATTTAGTCACAAGGTTGGTAGTTGTAAACAGAGATCAAAATATAATGAAAAAGGTAAAGGGTATTTCGTAATAAGTCAGTATCTGTCTGTGACGCAGGATGTCGATGTAAAAACAAAGTGCTACCAGAATTGCACCACAAGCACTCAAGTTCCAATAATGATGAGAGTACACTACAGTCAAGAATTTAAAATTATACCGAAGCTCTAGTTAAAAGAAAAGTCATTATGAAATTCTAATTATTTTTAATATTTCAGGATGTCTGGCTCTTCCGATCTCGATTTTGAGCGATCTGACTCTGAACTATCTGAGTCAATGGATCATCGTCCTGAGGATCGCCGCCGTCGCCCCAAAAGGCAATCCTCAGCCGCCCGTAAAACACGCTCAGAGCCCGACTTTGTTAAGATGATTGCTGATCTGGAGGCCAAATTAATGAGCTCCTTGAAGGAGGTAAAAGAGGAATTTTCTACTATTAAGGAGAAAGTGAACCATTATTCTGAGGTAAGAGACATAGATTTTCTCTTTGGTGACCGTTCAAATCATACCCAAATATCAGATAATGTGCCCGAACCTATGGATACCTCTAATGCTCTGCCTGTAGTTTCTGAAACCTCTGTTCTTCCCTCTATGTCAGCACCAAATGTAGCGACTTCTGCTCATACTGTCTCAGATCTAAACTTTGTAGTAAATAACAATCATGAGTCAGAGCAGGTGTCAAATCCTTGCCTTCCGCAATCACAAAGTAACAGCTTGCCAATATCAAGTAATCCTAGGAGACTTGATGGAGTACGGTATCGCCCCCTCTCAACAAAATTGGAGGAAAATTCCCAGTTTAAACTCTGGCGTCGGAATCTTGAAGCTGCCATTGATGCTCAAGAATGTGGCTTTTTGTTGAGAAGGGACGAGCCCGTGCCAGAAGGGTACACAGCTTTTGATTATAATACTGCTAAGAAAAGAACCAGATTTTTCCTTTTAGAGTCTATGTCTGACGACTATCATGAACTTGTTCAGGAAGTTGAACACCCATTAGATATGCTAACTTCATTAGAGAAAATCTGTGAGCCCTTCTCCCCACATCAAGTGAACCAAGCTGTACTTTATTTTAATACAATGTACTACGACTCATCAGCTGAGAGAGTCATTGACTTTCTGAAACGATTTGATGATGCTCAGCGCAAACTCGTGAAGCTCCATCCAACGATGATGTCCCCAACTTACATACGCCAGATCTTTGTCTTGTCAATTCGCGACACACAAACGTATGAAAAAGAACAGCTAAATCCCGGTAAATATACGGTGTCAGAACTGCGTGAAATGCTGTCTGATGAAGAGATGCGTCTTGAAAATTTAAACACCCTTTCTAAAAGATCAGACTCCGCAAAGTTGGCGAGGGCTTCACGTAGTACCTATTCTACAGGAGTCAGAGGAAGGGGAAAACGATCTGTAAACTCACGCGTTCCCTTTAGACAGAATAATATTCCCTTTAGACAGAATAATATGATCTTTAGTCAAAATAATCTCCCTAATTCCGTTTTTCCATCACAGAACAGAGGGAATACTTTCCGAGCTCAGAGCAAACCTAGACGCAGACCTCGATGCACTTACTGCCACCGTCTAGGACATGACAAGGAACGTTGTTTCAGTCTTCAGAAAGTTTGCTTCAACTGTGGAGGAGACCACTTGGTCTACATCTGTCCTAAACCCTCAAGGAAACAAATTCCCAATCCTCTTAAGAGAAAGTCTGAGGCCTCCACGTCCGCTACACCAGCACAAGATAGACTAACTAGAAATAAACGATTTAGGTCAATGTCAGTTAAGAAGCCAAATCTTGTTCGAATGCCCTTGGGACATGCTAAGTTGCTTCAGCGCCGATTGGCTGGGCATCAAGATGCTTGTTTTTCAATTGCTGGCAAATTGGATGGTCCCGATGACAAGGAGGTCTGGGTCACCATGGGTGACGAAGAGGAACAGGAGGTTGCTCACATAAACTATTGCTCTGAGAAAAACTCAGGCTCGAAAGCCCTTACCATCATCACTGGTAAGAATCCTAAGTATTTTAGGGCCATCGTAGACACAGGATGTACAGAGCACTTAGCGTCAGAAACAATCTGTCTCTCTAATCTGCGTCCACTTAAAAGTCCGAAAATTTTTAAATGCGCGAATAGTGATGAAAATGCAGATTTAGTCGGTACCATGTCAGGAACCTTAAATTTTGTTAACAATAATAAACCCAGAACACTAAGTGATGTGATGTACATCCCGGGTCTAGGCTCAAACCTGTTTTCTGTTAGAAAAATGACTGATTTAGGTTTTCATGTGTTATTCACTAATGAAAGAGTCGATTTTATACAACCTACCACAGGTAAAGTTTTCAAGTCCGGGTATTTTAAGAATAATCTATGGTACGTAGATCTAGAATTACTTGAAAAGAACCCTCTTAAAAGAAAGTCTGATCACTCTGTTTATGGAAACAAGAGAGTCAGACTTGATAATTGTTTTACTTCTATTCCTACAATAGATTCCCCATGTAATCAAGAAACTATCACTCTCTCCACCGATATTTTGTTGGGAGGGAGGGAAAATGGTAGTCCTAAAAATGATGATTCTTCCGAACTTCTAGGAGGGAGCGCTGCAAAGTCGCAGTGTTCCACTACAATTCAAGGGGAAAACACTAATAAAATTAATGCCAGTAAAAATCTTAGTGCCAGAAACCTATCAAATAGTGACAGTCTAGTACCTAAACATAATACAAAACAGAGTTCAATTCAAGTAGGACAACTTTCCAAAACTCCAGGAGGGAGCTCTACCTCTAGTGACAGTTCTAAAATTCCCACTTGTAGTAAAAACTTAGACAATGAAATTTCAAAATATGATAACAAAATGTTAAGTCAAGTCTACAAGGAAAGTCTGAGAGATAACTATGGTACGCTATGGCACATACGTCTAAATCACGCTTCAAAACATTACCTGGAAGCAGCCAGCAAATTTCTACCAGAACTAAAGTCAGTTAAATTTGGAAACGAAATTCTAGACTGTGTAGATTGTGCCCAAGCTAACACCAAAAGAAAATCACATAAAGAGGTCAGACATAGAGTCCAAAAACCCTTTGCAGTTTTACACTCAGATTTGATGGGACCTATTCGTCCGCATAACTTTAGAAATGGTGATTCCTATATAATAATCTTTGTATGTGATTTTTCCAGATATCTGTTTGCTTATTCCCTTGCAAACAAAAGGGAAGTCCATCTTGCTTTAAACAAATGTCTGAACGAAATAGCTACCATTAGTTTGCAACAAAATTCGGTGTTTAAAATTAGAGCTGACAATGGTCTTGAATATAAAACTTCCGAAATGAAAAGTCTGTTAAAATCCAAAAATATCACCCTAGAGACGAATGAACCATATACCCCACAACAAAATGGATGTGCCGAAAGAATGAACCAAGAATTAATACATAAAGTCCGTGTTAACTTGTTGTCAGCAAAAATGCCCTTGTCGTTTTGGGGACATGCTCTGAACTATGTAACCCATGTCTATAATCGAATGCCACACTCTTCAAATAATTTTAAAAGTCCATTTGAAAAAGTGTATAACTATTCACCTACCCTAAAATATATTAAACGCTTTGGTTGTCTGGTGCTAAGTGTGGATAACGAAAATACAAGTAAATTTGCTCCAAAAGCCAAACGCGGGTACCTACTCGAATGTACCAAAACAGGCTATGTAATTTTTAGCGAAAAACATAAAACTCTCGTAAACTCATGTAATGTAAAATGTATAGAATCACAAGTATATGGTGATCATATAAAGGATTATCCTCAACCACTTTCTGAAATCCTTGAAATAGGAGAAAACGTCGGCTCTTCTGAGGAAAGCCTAGGGGAAGTCGACAACTCAGAAAGTCAGCCTTCCGCTATTAATGAAATTTTATATGTTGAACCCTATTCATTCTCTGATGCAATGAAGTCACCTGATAGAGATCTATGGGAGGAAGCCATGCTTGACGAATTAGAATCCCTCTCTAATAAAAACACCTGGGAACTAGTACCAAAGTCAGAACTACCTCCTAAAACAAAAATCATAAAGTCCCGCTGGGTCCACAAGCGAAAAATGGAGGCTGACGGATCCTTTCGTTTTAAAAGTCGTCTAGTAGCTAAAGGTTTTGCTGACACGAATGATTATATACTGTCTGAAATATACGCACCTGTAGCAAGGCTAGGTGACGTAAGACTATTACTATCAATAGCAAACAAATTTAATTTACATTTGTATCAGTTAGACGTCAAGACAGCTTTTCTAAATGGAAAATTAGAAAAACCCGTTTTTATGGAAGTCCCTGAAGGTGTAGTAGAATTAACTGACGTCCCTGAATCTGTTCAGCAAACCCATGTCTGTAGATTAATTAGATCTCTGTATGGTCTAAAAGTATCTCCGAACTTATGGTTTAAAAGATTTACTGGACTAATGAGTAAAATGGATTTTGAAGAATATCCACATCAAAGATGCATTTTCAGATGGCAACAAGGAGAAAAGTTTGCCATACTTCTAGTTTATGTCGATGATATTTTACTAGGTTCTAACTGTAAAACGAAAGCCTGTGAAGTTATAGAATGTCTGAATCAAGAGATTGAAGTGATAAATCTAGGAACCCCAAAGAAATTTTTAGGTCTAGAAATAGAACGTAACCTTGAAAATCAAACTATCTTTATTTCACAAAAATTATTTATTCAATCTCTCTTGGATGAGTTTCTCCCACCTGATTTCCCAATCTGTGACATTCCAATGACAGATAGAATATGTACTCTAAAATTCCAGTTGGAACACCAGTCCGAAAGTACGTCACTCCCAAATGTTCCGTATCGCAAAGTCATTGGCTCATTACTCTACTTGCAAGGAGGTACGAGGCCAGATATTTCATATGCAGTAAATTTTCTTAGTAGAAAACAGGTCAATTATACGTCTTTTGATTGGGAGTGTGTACTAAGAGTCCTAAGTTATCTTAAGGGTACTATAGACCTGGGACTCTTATACACTGGGACAGGTGATACCATATTCAGTTATGCTGATGCCTCTCTGGGATCAAGTGATCTCAAAGGCAAGTCCACAACAGGATATACTGTTTCTGTATTTGGAGATCTAGTGACCTGGCGGTCGAAGAAACAGAATCATGTTGCCCGATCGACTTGCGAGGCTGAGTACATAGCAATGTCAACAGCTTGTACTGAGGTTATTAGCTTCAAAGAACTCGTAAAATTTCTAATTAAACTCGTGATAACTCCCACTATATATGGTGACTGCACCCCAGCAATAGCCCTAGCGATGACTGATGAATCTAGAACACTAAGACATATCGTTAAACTTAGCTATCACTTTGTAAAAAATGAATATAAAAAAAGGGGACAATAAAGTTGGAATGGGTACCTACCCAGGAACAGTTGGCTGACTGTCTCACAAAACCCCTTCCAAAAGGACTATTTACAAAATTTAGAAATGATTTATTGTTCTCTATGTAATTATATGCCACCTAAAGATGTATTACTGCATTCCTTTTCGTTTGTGTTTCAGATTCTGATGATGAGTGTTGGGCCTAATCAGTTCTGTATCTGCCTGCTTCTTTTACCATATAACTAATTGCCCAGAAAAAGAAAACAAAAAAAAAGGAGGAAAAAGAAATTCTTAAGTTGACTACTTAATTTTTGGTATGCCTGAATCTACACAACAATGTTCTCCACCAAGAGTGAGTCAGTTCCATGTATTTCCTATCAGTAGCTTCCTAGAAACAATTCTCACTTGCCTTCCATTTTTCGCGGAACTATCATACATGTAATCTAATATCGCGAAACCGTCTCGGGGAACAATAGCTCTTAAAGCGACTAATATACTCTTATCTTCCACAAGTCTGACCTATATAACTTACTGTGACAATCTGTCTGAAGGGCACATATTTCTTCTCTTTTAAAAAAATTTGAAAAGGAGGGAGTATCAAGAAATGGGGGTTTTTCAAATTATTATTAGTTCATTATCCCACCACGTCAGGCAGATGCAGGATAGGGATTGGTCTCAATCCATTCTAGTATACTTCATCACACTCCATGAAACCTGGTGATGTCAACCGCTCCATAAAGCCGGGATCTACTTCGTCATTACGCTGCCCATCAGATCGTCACTTGACTCGTTACGTTCTCCTGTGTTGGTAGAACTGCGTGGCCCTCTTCTGATTCGCTGGACCAGCCCGGCTTCACTTCTTGCTGCAGCTTCGGAGTTCTCTCTTACTGTTTCAAGCTATTTTTGCTCTTGCTTTTATAAAAGTCTTATACTCACAGTTCACTATAATAATAAAGTCAGTATTCAGTTCAGTTGTGATAATTCTAGTGAAGTTCATTTCGATTCACCTCATCAAAGTGAGTAACTTATTTAGTTAATACTATTTTCGATCAGTCTGAAAAAGCAATTAGTTTATAACTTTGCATAATAAATCAGCTTTCCTTGACATTGAAATGGCTTAGGGATCATGAGATGTGATAAAGTGGGAGCATTCCAAAAAGTGGCGCACGATTATCCTGCTATGAAAACTAAGGGAGTTACTCTCCGCTAGTAACGCATTGGTGTTACGTGAAAATCAATGGAAATAGAAAAACCTTTATATGAGGGGAAATATGCGGAAAATAACCCGTTTTTGACCCACTTACGGTTCCATAGCATTGATGCGTCTGAAGCGATCAGGCTGTCTAAATTCTAGGACCAACTAGACCCCAAGTGGAGTCCATGTGGGAAAGGGCGTGTTTTCTCATCAAGTTTAAGGCCTCTTATGGCTTGGACGGCTGACGGACATTGCAGTTTTGGATTCTACTCACCTTGAAACGTAAAGTGACAACGTTTGAGAGAAAATAATTGTTTTCCCTATCCGATTGCAAAGGCTTATTATTGGAAATAATAAACCAAAAAAGGATTTAGAAACAAAATCCACTGCTAATGAGGCCACTTATTTGAAGCAAAAACAACTCATCCTAATCATTTTTGAAATTTAGTGGCGATTGAATATTGCTCTTACTCAAAGTGCTAACGTATTCAGCAGAACATTGTTTCTAGGCATGCTTGAGATGTTTTTAATATCATTCCGAAATCTTGAGATGTTTTTCACTGAAAATGTTGGGTTTGTCAAAATGTCAAAAATAGTTTTCACTATTTTCCGATTGGAATATTCAACGTTTGACTTCACCATTGAAAAGAATGTAACAAAATTAATGGGAGTACGTCAAAACCCCTTTTTTGATAATTGTTGACTCTGGCAATTCGTGAGCACAGTAGAGTGGTCAAATAAAAAATTGTGCTTAAAAAATGGCTAAAAACTGCTAAAAAGCTAAAAATTGTTAAATTTATATATATTTTTTTAGCAGAATATTGCTCAAATAAAGTTTATCAACTATAAACTAGAAAATCAAACATTTAGGTACAAAATTATGCTGAAAAATGTATTTAAATTCATTAAATTTTGCTAAAAACGCTGCAAATTATTTCACAAAGGTTTATTATTTTTTCAGTTGAATATGATCGTAGTACTAGTTGGCTTGCGTACGTCATAAGGCCCCTCCAGACTCCTCGGCGTGTCCCATTTCGAGTGGCCACAACCTATACTTCTATAATTATATACGCATGTTTATATTTCTCGATTTGAGCTAATATCTATTCAAATAGTTATTGCCTTAATAATATCATTATCTAACCACGTACGAAAAGTCGAGAGGATATGTTATTAAATATGCGTAGGAAAAGCATTGGTATTAACACACAAATGTGACCTAGAAAAAAACATATATTCATGCCTCGAAGGAACGCCGTACCCACCTCATGGTGCCGTGGCGCCTCCTCTCACTCCACCCCCGCTCACCCCCCTCACCACCCACCGTGACCCCCTGCCAAGAGTGCCAGGCGTGCGTGCGTTCGTAAGTTTAACAAAGCCTTGAAATGACACTTTTTCGCCCGTTTTTGGCCCATAGCATCTATGCGAGTAAAGCGATCGGGATGGTTAAACGTTAGGACCAACTAGACCCCAAATGGAGTCTATGTGCGAAAGGACGGGTTTTTTAAGTCAATTCTTAGGCCTTTTATGGCCCGGACGGCGGACGGCGAACGGCGGACGGCGGACGGACATTTCAAATTTGTATTCTACGCACCTTGAAACGTAAAGTGACAAAGTTTGAGGGGGGGTTATAAAAATTTTTTGCTATACGATCACATAGGCTTATTATTGAAAATAATAAACCAAAACCAGTTTTACCGTTTTCGCGAATTTTCGTAGAAAATCAAGCTAATGCAATGGCTTCAATTTCTAAAATCAAAATTCGCCAACACACTTTCTTCGTTTTATATATTAATTGCTATGCAATTCTTAGGCGACCCCCAACAATTTTTTATGTAACGTCCGTGACGAAATTAAAGATGATTTTCAACGAGTAGTTGAGTAGTTGCTATAGATTGTGACACGTACAACCCAGCCGTTATTTGGGGAATGAAACTTCCGCGGTTTTCATCGCACAAAAATCGTTCGCCACTCGTTGGAAAGCGCTTGATTTATGTGATAAATGTTCACATTTCAAGCTACCAATTTCCCTCTCCTTACGTACCTGGCTACATTCCAAAACTACGTTGATTCAGGCTAAGAATTGCATAGCAAATTATCCTCGTTTTCTACGCAGTAGAAAAGAGAAAAGATCCGGCGAGGCGCGAAGCGCCGAGTATATATGTATATATATACTGGGTGTTTCTTTTAAAGGATGGATATGGATTTTTATCTTCGTTATTTGAAGGGTTAGAAAAAAACTACAAGCGGAAACCTCCTTCATTTTTTACGGGAAATTCAAATACGACATTTGCGCGGAAATGCGTGTTTTGCGCATCAACTTTGTTTTTGCAAATGAGAGCCCCCATTTTTTATTGCAGATTCAAATTTTAAGTGAAGGTTAATGAAGAAATGACCCATCACTCGATTTTTTAAGTGTGCAATAACGGGCGCAATTATTCCGCTCTAAAAGTTCCAAAATTGTGAAATTCTGAGTTTTTGAAGATATTCATTTATTAATATTTGCAACGCAAACTTGGGAAAACATCGAAAAAACAAAATTTTTTACGCTTTGTGCTGTGCGGAAATGACTAAGAAAAGTGCAATTGTTGTCAGTGTTTCGGTGTTTTCCCAAGTTGGTATGGCAAATATCAATAAATGAACATCATGTTACGAGGTTGGGCACGGAAAAATACCCCAATATCATATATATATATATATATATATATATATATATATATATATATATATATATATAGATTTATGAATAGACTGTTAGGCGCTCATTTTCACTTCTATACACTGTTATGCGTTCTCATTTGGCGCTCCCTGAGGAGAGCCTATTTCACCCTTCCAGACACTGTTAGGCGCTCCCTGAGGAGCGCCTATTTCACCCTTCCAGACACTGTTAGGCGCTCCCTGAAGGAGCGCCTATCGCACCTTCTCAGAGTCTGTTTGGCGCTCCTCATCATATTATTTTAGATTCTGTTACAAGCTCCTTCTTTAACGTCTATTCAACTACCACAGAGGCTGAAAGGCGCTTCTACATAATGGTAGCTCCTTCAAAAACTGAGCAGCACTTTTACCTACAGAAGTTATGCTAGATATAACACTCCAGTCCTACTTCAGACCCGAATTTCGGCAGCCCGATCCTCAGTCGCCCTTGTGAGTAAAAAGTCCAGTCATGCAGCATGACCCCATGAGCGAATTTTTGAAGAAATCTTCGATTATTTCGATTATTGACTGATTTTTCAACTTTGAAATTTTTCAAAACTCGATACATATTCTTATAGGAAATTTTATGCTGATTCCGAATATACCACAGTATGCTGAAAAAATTATTTCGCACAACAAATCGCAAAAAATAGGCTATTTTGAAAATTTTGACTACGTTTTTGAAAATTTCAACCCAAAGATGTAATCCGATCATGCTGGCCAACGAACTTGAACTTTCGTTTTGTGTCCTTAGCATTTTAAAATTTGTTTGAAGTTTCTAGCACAATTCTACGGACAGTTATCGTCTGGAATGACACATGCATACATATATACATACATACATACATACATACATACATACATACATAAAAAAATGCGTTAAACTTCAGAATATGATTCAGAATAGCCTGAAACGGATTTCTGCATACAATTTTAAAAAAAAATCACATTCTACAAATTTTGAGGCGAGAGCAATAGCTTAATTTTCTTCAAAAATTCGCTAATAAATTTAAAAAACTTGATCAGAAATGAGCTTTGGAATTGACCAGGAAGTTTTTACTGGTAGTTTTGGGACACCCAGTATATTATTATTCTAAATCCAAATGTATTTTGTTGGTATAGCGGTCCAGTCATGCAGCATGACCCCATGAGCGAATTTTTGAAGAAATCTTCGACATTTCAGTCGCTATTTACAACTAGCGAACGGCATTATTTCGATTTTAGACTGATTTTTCAACTTTGAAATTTTTGAAAACTTGATACATATTCTTATAGGAAATTTTACGCTGATTCCGAATATACCACATGTTAGTATGCTGAAAAAATTATTTAGCATACTACATACATACATACATACATACATTAAAAAATGCGTTAAACTTCAGAATATGATTCAGAATAGCCTGAAACGGATTTCTGCATAAAATTTTTTCAAAAAATCACATTCTACAAATTTTGAGGCGAGAGCAATAGCTTAATTTTCTTCAAAAATTCGCTATAACTGGCGACCAACAAAAAAGTCCAGTCATGCAGCATGACCCCATGAGCGAATTTTTGAAGAGATCTTCGACATTTCAGTCGCTATTTACAACTAGCGAACGGCATTATTTCGATTTTTGACTGATTTTTCAACTTTGAAATTTTTGAAAACTTGATACATATTTTTATAGGAAATTTTACGCTGATTCCGAATATACCACATGTTAGTATGCTGAAAAATTATTTCGCACAACAAATCGCAAAAAACAGGCTATTTTGAAATGTTTGACTACATTTTTGAAAATTTCAACCCGAAGATGTAATCCGATCATGCTGGCCAACAAACTTGAACTTTCGTTTTGTGTCCTTAACATTTTAAAATTTGTTTGAAGTTTCTAGCACAATTCTACGGACAGTTATCGTCTGGAATGACACATACATACATATACTATACATACATACATACATTAAAAAATGCGTTAAAATTCAGAATATGATTCAGAATAGCCTGAAACGGATTTCTGCATAAAAATTTTTCAAAAAATCACATTCTACAAATTTTGAGGCGAGAGCAATAGCTTAATTTTCTTCAAAAATTTGCTAAAAGTCTGCCAAGATTGGCAGTACCTATAGCTTCCTCAATTATATTAATATCGACATATTTAGAGATCAGCTTGTGACCAAAATGATAAATGAGTTCGTAGCTTGGGTATGTGGACACAATGCCGTCCTATAGGACACCGTCTACTGAGGCTAAACAGCATAATCTCCAAAAATTTAATCAATATTTGCCGACTCGTTTCTTATTCAGAATCCCTGATAATTTCATCACAATCGGATTGCGATTTCGTACAGTTTTGCCTGGGACAAGAAATTGACCATCGACAGACCGACAGACAGGCACGGAACCGAAATTGATGGGGAACCTGTGAAACGGAAAAAAAGTCCAGTCATGCAGCATGATCGTATGAGAGAATTTTCTTAAATCACACGTCATTGTACGTTAGTTGTATTGAAATTTGAATTTGAAATTTGTATTGATATATGTATGAAACAAAGTTTTGTGCAAATATTACCGATTTTTACAACTAACGAACGGCAGTATTTCGATTTTTGACTGATTTTTCAACTTTGAAATTTTTGTATACTCGATACATATTCTTATAGGAAATTTTACGCTGATTCCGAATATACCACATGTTAGTATGCTAAAAACTTCAGCTGCAAAAGGAGCAGGTGGCATTTTCGATTTATCACAACACAACTGACTGGAAGTCTCCTTGTGGTACATTTTTTAAACTGTATTCTGAACAGTGATTCAGTGTGTACTGAACAGTTTGAGGGGGGTTTTTTTTTTAAAACAACGATTTGGAAATTTTTTTTTAAATCGTAAGCGGTTCAAGTGTAATGTCATCCCCCTGATGTTGATTGTTGATTATAGACGCTGGGGTCTGATGATAGATAGTTTAATGCTGATTTCAAAAGTGCGGTGAACATCTCAAAAATTGAAGATAAAAATAGTGAGAAAGTGTTGGTAATGTCTAAAAGGAATCGGCGATTTTTTGTATTTCGCAAAAAGTGGAATAACTCAGAAACGAAGCCCCAAAAAGAAAATTTCATGGAGGCCTTTTCTGTTCCAAATTCAACCTAGAATCGGAAAAATCAATAAAAAAGGGGGGTCGAGAGGAACCGTAAGTTTCAATCAATGATTTGAGACCCTAAAACATGGAAAAATAAAAATCGGACTTCCGCATCGTGAAACTGAGTTGAAATACTATAAAAAAGGTCCAGTTCAATTTTTCGATAGCTAGCACCGTAAGGCTGTAATTTCCCGATGGGCCCGTTTAGATGGGACACCCTGTATACATACATACATTAACAAATGCGTTAAACTTCAGAATATGATTCAGAATAACCTGAAACGGATTTCTGCATAAACGTTTTTCAAAAATTCACATTCTACAAATTTTGAGGCAAGAGCAATAGCTTAATTTTCTTCAAAAATTAGCTAAAATAAGAGGAAATTCTGATTTTGGAGGACAAACAAATTTTTGACCTCCTGCACGAATACAAAGCTTTCCCAACTTCGGTAGTGTGGAAGCAATAGTTTGTTCACGTTCATCTATTCCGATTTTGGTTCATCGAATTTTATCAGCGCGTGTGTAGAAGGTGTGATAGAGTTGGAAATTTACCTACATATATTCAAACTACTAACACTACCCAATAATTCAATTAATTTGATTTCAAGTTGTTACACATTAATATATAAATGAATTAGGGAATTGGGTATTATGAAAAAGTCCAGTCATGCAGCATGACCCCATGAGCGAATTTTTGAAAAAATCTTCGAAATTTCAGTCGCTATTGATCGTGTTGAGAAATTTTAGTTTATGATTTTGATAGACAAGCATGGAATCAAATTATTAACACATGCACAGAGTAAACTCATCAGTTGTGATTACATTTTTTTTTTTTTTTTTTTTTTTTTTTTGCACTTACTAGGTACCTACGTTTTGAACAGCATGGTTCTAGGATTGGTTATACAGGGATACTTCCATAAGAGTAGTTCAATCTGAATTTGGACAATGTTTCATGCAAATATTACCGATTTTTACAACTAGCGAACGGCATTATTTCGATTTTTGACTGATTTTTCAACTTTGAAATTTTTGAAAACTTGATACATATTCTTATAGGAAATTTTACGCTGATTCCGAATATACCACATGTTAGTATGCTGAAAAAATTATTTCGCACAACAATTCGCAATAAACAGGCTATTTTGAAATTTTAGACTACATTTTTGGAAATTTCAACCCGAAGATGTAATCCGATCATGCTGGCCAACGAACTTGAACTTTCGTTTTGTGTCCTTAACATTTTAAAATTTGTTTGAAGTTTCTAGCACAATTCTACGGACAGTTATCGTCTGGAATGACACATACATACATACATATATACATACATACATACATACATACATACATACATACATACATACATACATAAAAAAATGCGTTAAACTTCAGAATATGATTCAGAATAGCCTGAAACGGATTTCTGCATAAAAATTTTTCAAAAATTCACATTCTACAAATTTTGAGGCGAGAGCAATAGCTTAATTTTCTTCAAAAATTCGCTAAAAGATAACTAACGAAGTTTGGTTTATATAGATTATAACTAGCCGATTTCCCGGGCGTTGGCCGGTTCGAGGTGTAAAGATTGCTGCTACACCTGGTCATGAGTTAATGTTAGTGTTGTTGTTTTGCAAAAAACAATCCATCAAAGTAAGACAATCGAATGCCTCAACTCGTTTTGCTGATGTCGGTAACTCCATGCCTCTTTTCATTTGTACCCAGTCGTCTCTGACAGGCTTCATTTAGATGTCAGTATCGCAGATCTAATAGGAAAGGATTCAGCCTCAAAGCTCTCAGCTGATCTAGGGGGCTCCATACCTTTTCATCGTTACTCCGTAGTCCCACAGAGCTTCCAATGTAAATTTAATTATCTTGGGTCAAAAAGGAAAGAGTTAACGTTTCAAAGCGCGCCCAGCGAATCTGGGTGGCTCGTTCATTCTTACCCAGAAACTTACGCAGTCGCGAGTGCACAGCTATTAATCGCTTAGAGAAGGTGATTAGGTACCATTTCAAATTAACTGCTTGTTGTCAGGTTGAAGGTGTATAGATTACGGTTACACCTGGTAAAATGGCAATTTAATTGTTTTGTTTTGCAAATTCGGGCAGCAAATATGAATGGCTTCATACCCTGTCTTTGTAATTCCGTCGTAGTTCCTTACAGGCTCCATTTCAATTGAGTTATTCAAATTAAATAGGAAGCGTGATGCAAATAGTTACATTTAGCCTCCGAGTCAGGAGATCTGTGGATCCATGCCTTTTCATTGTTACCCCGTAAAGCCAAAGACGTTCCATTTCGAAATTCAGTATTAGGTAGAATAGGGAGAAAATCAGTTTCAGAATTCGCTTAGCTAATCTGGGTGGCTCTCACATTCTTACTCAGAAAAATTGGCGGATGTGCGCACACAGATATTAATCGCAAGGTGGCTACCTGCACGCTACATTTATAATTTACATTCACTTTTATCACTTCGTTGGTGTTAAATTGATGTTACAATAATTAAACTCCAATTTTATTACTTAATATTAACTTCTAACACGTGGCTACTCACTTATTGCTCAATGCAATGTCTACGCATTGGAACAAAAAAATAATGTTAGTAAACAATTTGTCGCCAGGGTTCATGAGTTGTTTTTGATATCTATATTTGACGACCCTTTTCGACGTATAAACTGAGATCCACCTCACGAACGAGAATCGTTTTGGTTTCGTTGGAATCGTAGCGAAAATTTCTTTCCAGCAAACCATACTCGCCATAATTTTGATGTAAAAATGTTCACTGCCAAAGTCAAATTTGTGGGTTATTCCTTAAATACGAAGTTGTTTACTCGGGCGACACCGTTAGGGAAAGCCGATTCTTGATGAAAAAGGAAGTTTAGAGGATTCTGATATAGCCAAAAATTGCAACGCTCCGGCACTTTGATTATTATTAACTCGAAAAGTGAAGGCTAGGTAGAAATCAATGAGGTACTACCGCAATGAAGTACCTCCTCAGCAACCGACTTAGACTTCTATTTCGCATGGAACGAAAGTAGCGCGGGAGTTTTTACTTTCCCAACACCCCTACAGAGTGGAAAGTAATGTCCATTTTTACTTTCCCAACATCCCAACAGAGTGTAAAGTAATGTCTACAACTACATATCCATGATCTATTGTTTTTCCCCTCAAGGGAGAAATTTATATATGGGTTATTCTCACAAAAAAGTTTAACTTGATTTCTGTAGATTTCAATAGAAATAAATGTGGTGGTAGAAGAAAGAAGGGAACTTGGTACGGTAGTTGTTAAGACAACATCGAAATTCACCTTGGGTTAGGAGAATCTCATTCAGGAACTTCAACATAATCAACGATCAAGATGTAATTTCTCGTGTTTTCAACTATATATCACTAAAATAACCATAACTTCCTCAAATGACAGTGAACATTAGAAATGAGTACTTTTCCAACGGTTGTGTCGAGTTGGGCCGTATGTGGAGGCACTCGACACCACCGGTGGAAAAGCGAAACACCAAGTTTCGGAAGAACGGCGGGTCCAACTACGACTCCCTGATTTTCAATAATAAACCTTCTGAATCAAGATGTAATTTCTCGTGTTTTCAACTATATATCACTAAAATAACCATAACTTCCTCAAATGACAGTGAACATTAGAAATTAGTACTTTTTCAACGGTTGTGTCGAGTTGGGCCGTATGTGGAGGCACTCGACACCACCGGTGGAAAAGCGAAACACCAAGTTTCGGAAGAACGGCAGGCCCAACTACGACTCCCTGATTTTCAATAATAAATCTTCTGAATCGGCCAAGAAAGAAAAATGTTTAACCCCCCCTCTCAAAATTTGCTGTTTTACGTTTCATTATACGAAGATTGAGTTTAAAAAAATCCGTCCGTCCACCATACGCCGTCTGTGTGGTTTTTACCAGAAATACTTGACCGATATTTACGAAAATCTCGTCATAAATCGAGCACCAAGTCAGGATGATCCAGAAATCTATTTATCAAAATCACCTAATTTTAAGAGGTGGTATAGAAGGCCTGAAATTTTAATAAATTCGAAACACGATAGTTTTCAATAGTTTTCCATGAAAATTCCGTATAATCCCAGAAAATTTCATCAAGACTGGATGAAAAATATGGTACTTATGAGGCAAAAACTGAGAAAAGGAAAAAAACTCTTGGGACACAAGAATAGACAGACATGGAACCAAAATTGTCGTGAGGGGGGGGGGGGGGGGGGGGGATATTTGACGTAAAATGCGAGAGGAAATTCTGATTATGAAGCAAAAAAAAAAAAAAATAAAAAAATGAACCCAATGCTTTTGCTACCGTAGGTAGACGCGGAAGCGAAAGTCAAGGAATTTACCTATCATTCGGAAATGCTGTTTTTAAAGCTTGTTGTACCGAAAACGCATACCATCGCTTCATTTTGATATTTCTGGTGTGTGCTGAAAATATAAAAAGAGAAACCAAATACTCCGGAAAGAAAAACAAGGCAGACTGGAACTCGAGTACTCGGCCTCCTTGTCGTAGTAAGGGGAAAAACAATTCAAAGGGAAAACATTCAAGTTAGTACAAAAGTGTGGCAGTGTGTGTGTGAGATATCTTTACCTCATTTAGTTTCTAAATATGCAAGTTGTTCAACGATACTTCCCAGAAAAACTTTCGATAGCATTGTAGAACTTACGTAGAATTACTGTAACGTTTAAGATTATAATTATCCTGTAATGATTACGTTTAGTATGATTTTTAACATAGTAATTTACGTATTATACATAGGTAGTAGCATTGAAGAGCCTACGTTGGTACCTAGTACTGAAGAGCGCAAATTTTACTAATAGTGCTTCCAATTTTCAGAATCGTTTAACGAGCGTGGACCGTTGAGGAATAATAATAAACATCTGGTGCGAGGCTTCCCACTACTTCCCCTACTTGTCTTTATTACAGACGGATGCTATTACGATGGGCCTGTAATATAAGTTGGACAGACAATTATTTTTCATTAGCAACTATAGAGTGACTTTAATAGAAGGGACTGAAAAAATGGCTTTTTACTTGAATATTTAATAGTCACGGCTTTAAATTATGAATCTTAAAATTAAATTAAATCTCATCTCAACGTAGGTGCCGAAACCACGTGATCATTTTTGGAAGGTGAAAATTTGTGGTTCTTCAAAATGAAAACTATTTAACACTCGCTTTTTTTTTTTTTTTTTTTTATTTTTTTTTTTTTTTTTAAAGAGGTCTTTGAACAACATCGGCTCTGTACAAAATAAAGTGATCTCAATACTTTCGCTAATTTGAAGGACTCGCAAACAAAATTCCTACAATGTTTTAGTTGTGGAATTGACAATTTTAAAATATTAAGCCACTTCTCCCTATATGTATTTACCGATCTCTTGTTTTAAGTTTGGTTTATATTGAAAATGAATTCCTAATAGTCAAATTTAATTCAACATGAAAAACTCTTACAAAATATGAAAGTACTAGAAGAAATTTAACTTTATTTGACACGAATGGCTCGCTTCGTTTTCCTGTTTTATGGATATAATCTCCGAAACAGTTATGGCCAAAGCAACAGCATTTACTGGTGTTGGCATAAACGCTTCTAGCGCGTGGATTGTGCTTACTGCCAAAAATCTACTCACGACCGATTGTCTCGGCAACACCCGATCTTCCCGATGGTTTAAATTAGAAAAATTTCAAGCAGCCTGTGATTTAACTTGAACTGATACAAACATATTCATTCATATATCCAGTTTGTTCAGTAATGTCGAAGGTACCCCATTTATTCTCCCTATCCTCTTTTTAATTTAATTTAATTGTTTGTATTATAAATTTCTGTAAAACCATGTTATGGATTGTAAAAAGTTGAGGTTTACATTTTACTTCTCCTTCAAACACATGGCTAGGATTTGGAAATTTTCAACTGGACTGTGATTTAAATTAGCGTAATCGTATTCGACCTCTCGAACCACCGGTTTGTTCAGTGATGTCCGATATACCCCATTCCAACCCACCTTCTCCCCAAAAAACCCTCCATGAGTCAGATTTAAAGCCTGTGTATTTTTCCTGTGATTTGAAATACGGACAGAAAAATTGAGAATCGGTACCAATCATCTTCAAAAACCACGAAATAAAAAGGAACGCAAAATTTAATGATTTTAATCAACGTACAGACGTAGAAACTAACATTTTATAAATATAGGATATGAGTGTGAACCCCATCATCTGAGTGCAGTGTGCCAGTCCGGGTGAAATATTTCATGCCGTTTTCAATTTCAGACCCTTCCCTCGTCTAACAAATTTAGTTTTATGAGTTTAAACTTGTTTAAACTGACCTCATTCCATATTTTAATGGAAATATTGGTAATTTTTATTTTTTCAGTGCTTAATCACATAGTCAAACTCTTTAGGATTTCGAAATCGAATAAATTGCTACCTACCTCATGCAAGTGGGCACTTTCATATAAATATGAAAATTATAATTATTCATTACCTATTTTGAAACATTGAAATTTCTAATGTTGACTTCTGAGATATAAATCCGAAACTATTGAGCCACAGGGGTTATGCGGGCTTGACCCCAGACGGTCTCCTATAAATTTCATCACCGTCGGTTCAATAGGGGCTTTTGCGCATGCCCAAATGTGTATTTCTATTAACATTAATTCCTCCCTTTCTAATGGCCCGAATGTTTCGAAAATCCGTGGGTAGTTTAAGAATGGTCTCAAGGACATTGCTTATAGGTTTAATCTCAATCGGACCAGTAATGGCTACTGCGCATGCGCAAACGTAAAACTCTTTGTCAGGAACATAACTCCGAAACTATTGGGCGAATTTCAATTAAATTTTCTGGGGTTGAGCGGGCTACATCCTGAATGGTTCCTTATAAATTTAATGAATGGCCATCAGATCAGTTCGAGTGAGTGCTCATTCGCAAACGTGAATTTCCTTAAAAGTCTATTTCTCCGAATCCAACAGCCTGATTTCGATTGAAGAGGATAGGCCCAGAACGGTTCTATATCGTATGGTGGCGTATTTACATACCCTAACTACAAATTCAATACATTTTTGGTCACTAACTGATCTATAAATGAGTCCATGTTACCATAAGTGAGGAAGCTATATTGCTCACTCAACCTGCCAGGCTTTTTTCGATAAAACCAGTACTCAAGATAGAACCAACCTGATACTTGAAATCAAATTCAGGATGATTTTTCGAGATAAGTCTTTCCAAATTATAATTGTTATGCATATCGATAATCATCCCCACACAACAAACATATAAGTTTCGTTAGGTTCGTTCACTTCCGTAAAATAATACCGCTCTTCCCACTCTCGCTCCATCTTCCTTTTATGATTTCCGCTTACTCATTTTAGTGGTAAGTGAGAAATGATTTACACAAGGCTATAAAATCGTACTTACAAGCTGTCAGTATGATGAAAATGAGAAAGATAAGGAATGGCAATGAATTATGGAATAGAAGTGAGGGAAATGATCAAGAAGGAAGGTGGAGGACAGTAGTGAAAATAGGGGTGTACACGTGTCTATTGATTTAGGGAATAAATGTGAATGCTCTTTTAGCGAATTTTTAAAGAAAATTAAGCTATTGCTCTCGCCTCAAAATTTGTAGCATGTGAATTTTTGAAAAACTTTTATGCAGAAATCCATTTCAGGCTATTCTGAATCATATTGTCATTCCAGACGATAACTGTCCGTAGAATTGTGCTAGAAACTTCAAAAAATTTTAAAATGTTAAGGACACAAAACGAAAGTTCAAGTTCGTTGGCCAGCATGATCGGATTACATCTTCGGGTTGAAATTTTCAAAAATGTACTCAAAAATTTCAAAATAGCCTGTTTTTTTCCGATTTCATGTGCGAAATAATTTTTTCAGCATACTAACATGTGGTATATTCGGAATCAGCGTAAAATTTCCTATGAGAATATATATCAAGTTTTCAAAATTTTTGAAGTTTAAAAATCAGTCAAAAATCGAAATGATGCCGTTCGCTAGTTGTAAAAATCGGTAATATTTGCATGAAACATTGTCCAAATTCAGATTGAACTACTCTTATGGAAGTATCCCTGTATAAACAATCCTAGAACCATGCTGTTTAAAACGTAGGTAGTAGGTGCTTGTTAAAAAAAAAAGTAATCACAACTGATGAGTTTACTCTGTGAAATATTCCGTCCTCCGATTCTCTCGGTCGCTCTCTTTAATGTTTTACGCTCAACTGTTTTAGGACTTGATGTAGCTTTAATACTGACTGTGGCTTAGAAAATATCAGCCATGAAATTATGAAGAAGTTCTATTTATGTACGTACTAGCACGTACGTACATAAATCTCATGTCGAAGATCTCATGTCGAAGATCTGAAATGTCGAAGATTTCTTCAAAAATTCGCTCATGCTGTCATGCTGCATGACTGGACTTTTTTGTTTTGTCTTTTGCCGCCAGGGTCAGTCAAAGAGAGGTACCGTACTAATCCCTTTGATCACGCCGCCTTTCCTCTCTAGCCGAAAGTTGCCTTCTAGTTTCCCGAATCAATCTATGTTCGTGGACCGCATGCCACATTAATTCAGTTTCATTAAAATTTCCAACATTATAATACAATACATATTATCAATAGAAATCGGGATTTTGAACAACAGATTTTTTAAATATTCCGGATTTTGAGAAAACTTTTGAAAATGTCGAAAATTTGGATTCTGACAAAATTTTCGAGCTGGCCACGGGCCATGCTGAAAGGTGTCGCAGGCCACTGTTCGCCCGAGGGCCCCAGGTTGGCCCCCCCTGCGCCTTTAGGCGCTTCGTTTTATGTTAGGGCCGCGCTTTCTGCAAAATCAGTTCTGAAGAGGGATAAGTTCATGAGACGCTTTAGCGATTTTCGATAGTTCTTCTATCAGTGATTCATATAAATGATTATTCGTATGTATCATGTATGGATAGAGGGAATTTATTTGCAATGCGACCATTCAGATCAATAAACTACCCAATTCACTGATCTATAAATCTAAAGTAGTCAATATCTAGCCAATGTAGCAAGGTCTATTGAACTTACATTATATATATTTTTTTTCAAGAAAATAAAATAATAAAATGCAAGTAGGTACCTAACCGTAAATTAGGAGCACTAAAAATCTATCTTAAAAAAAAACTTATCGGATGCCAATAAGGCATCCTACATCGAAAATATATAGATAATGTAATACTATTTTTATTACCTATTTGAAATAATTATAAGTGGTCGGAAGAAATGTGTCTATTTTCACAATTATGAATTTTTCATGTACCTTATGTTTTTGTCAGCTGAATGTGTCGCGTTTGTTTTTCAGTAATTATGTACATTACCTATTTATGTACCCATTCCTAACATACATACATCCCTAACTTATGAAAGAAAAAAATTATAAACAATAATAATGTTAGATATATATCTACATCCGATTTGTAGAAGTTCGATATCAGCAATAGTTAGGTTCAATTTACGAATTGGAAAAAAAAAGAAATTGTTAGGTTTTGGAGTTGATTCTAGTTCAACGTTCAGTCAACTATTTGATAAACAAAAGCCCCTATCGCCACTTTCTGAGAGCTCCCAACAGTACATAGAAGCTAGTGATACCTTTGGTAGTGGGAAGGCGAAATGAGCGCCTTTCTGCCTCTCCGTGGATAAACAATACTGAGGGAGCGCCTAACAGACAGGAGCGCTCAACAGTCTCCCCGTAGATACACTCCTTGCCACGAGTTTATATACTATGAGCGCCTAACAGCCTCCTCATAGATATATATATATATATATATATATATATATATATATATATATATATATATATATATATATATAACAATTAGCAATTAAATGTCTTCAAAAACTCAGTAAGTATTTCACAATTTTTGCACTTTTATAGCGGAATTGAGCCCGTTTGAGGACACTTAAAAAATCGATCAATAGGTGATTTCTTCACTAAATTTCACTTGAAATTCGAATCTGCAATAAAAAATGGGGGGTCCTCATTTGAAACAACAAAGCAGATGCGCGGAAGACGCATTTTCGCGCATGCGCAAATGTGATATCTGAATTCCCCGTAAAAAATGACGTGCGGTTACCACTTGAAGTTTTTTTCCAACCCTTCAAATAACGGAGATAAAAATACATATCCATCCTTTAAGAAACGCCCGATATCAATATACTCGTACATGTCATTCCAGACGATTAATCTCCTTTGGATTGAGATAAAAATTGTGTCCATGCGCCAAAAAATCAAGCCCCTCAAACAAATGGACAAGTTCGTTGACCTGCACTTTTTGAGCACATTAAATAGGTAAAATTTCAAAAATGTTCTAAAAAATCGATAAAAATGGCTAAAAACTGCTAAATATGGTTAAATTTAAAATTTTCAACAGAATTTTAGTCAATAGAAGTTTATCAATGATGAACTAAAATACTTAAAAAATTATGTTCAAAATCATGCTGTAAAATGTACTTAAATTTCAATAATATTTGCTAAAAATCGAAGGGAAAATGAAACTGCAAAAAAGGCAACAAAAATCTTTTATGAATCACAGAATATGATTAAGAACGAGTTTTAGGTAATAAATCCGGGAGTGAACAATTTCTTTACATTCAGAGTGCTAAAATGTCAAAACAATGTAACATAATATAATAAAATAATAATCTACGAAAACTCGCTCACACGATCATGCAGCATGACTGGAACTTTATAGCTTAGCCACTGAAAACTCAGCTGGTGTATCAAATGAATATGAATGGTGTATCACCCATCAATCTCACCAAGGAGGTGGGCAGTATAAATCTCACCAAGGAGGTGGACAGTATAAATATCCCCGTTGGGGTGGGCAGTATAAGTCTTGCCATGAGGTGGACAGTATGGGTGATATTCTCGAGACTTGGACACTAGCGCATCCTTACATCGAGGCAAGGCTAAATCGAAGTTAGTTCACCTTGTTGTCATGGTGATGTGTAAACATATGCGAAAATGCGCCATTTGTAGCCACAGCTGGACAAGAGCATAACATAGTCTCACCTAGTTCCTAGTCAATATTTTCATTATTTGTAATATGCAAGGTGATAAATTGTATGCAAATTACATCAAGTTATTATCAGGTGTTGACCTCTAACGCTACGAACGCAAGATTAATTCTGTGGGGTAGAGATCCATATGAAATGTGTATTGGGGAGTTGACATACAAGTGTTCTAGATGATCCAGACATCAGCCGCAAAGATGTTGTGGATTAGGTACCTATCTAGTTTCCGAACTGTTCTTTGAATCAATTGAAACTAAAAATCTTTAGAGTACTGTGAAAGTGGTCTTGTGAAAGGATGTGTTATGAGAGCTCTGTTAGGCGGGAATAGTAAGTTGTATCACATGTGGAAAGGTAAGTATAGAGGTAAGGTATACCTAAGACATAGGTACTTTCCGTATATTATTACTTGTTCATGTAGGTACTTCATTGATCAAAACGAAAGTAGGTACCTAATTACTTTTTTGTCCCTAAAATTTGCGTAACTGCAAAACTTGCGCAACAACTGCACTGCCAATGCCGTCTTTATGAAATCTTACCTTCAGAGGAATGCATTTCAAGGTTTTTCCCTTGCAGCTGGTTTTTAATTCATGTTGCATATTCCCTGATTCGATATTTGACAAACTTCCTAATCAGCGGTTGTATTCGTCGGCAAAGCAACGACCCACCTACTTTGTTTAGGCAATTTAAACCAACAGCAAATCTGGCAGGCCGTACGTAGGTACCTACCTAAGTACTTAAGTTTCTTGGTGTAGCAACAACCTGCCTTGTTTATTTTGACAAACTATCAAATCTCTCATTTTATTCATTCCATATAACAAGTAAAGCTTCCTCAGTTAAGCATAGTACTACGAACTTATAATAAAACGCTGATGAAGCTACCTGAGCAATGCCTAGGTACCTACACAGCAGTACAGACACCTGAGGAATTTTCAATCATCTTTTCTTTACTATTTTTCAGGTTAATTATTCTCAAAGCCTAAACGAATAAAGTTCTTTAGTTTTCTGACACTGATTAACTACTATAGTTAGTAGGCTCCTAGTCCAAATAAAAACTCGTTCACGTTAGATTGGTATTGTTGACAGCAATCTACAATCAATTATTGCTCTGGCAGGTATGACTATTATAACATTTAGTCGAATTGAAACTTTGTATTGCTACAATATTATACTTTTTCAAAACAAAACTGTTGAAAAATGGCCTTATGGCCCATATTCTCGTGACGTCACACCTGGAGTAGGTTCGCGTTTCAGCCAAAGTCGGCCCTGAGACCGCCCTACGTCAATGAATCGCTACTCAACCAACATATTTCTCACAAGAAGTTTGCCGTCTCACGTCAACATAATTCGTGGTTATAAGGCCATTTTTCAACAGTTTTGTTTTGAAAAAGTATAATATTGTAGCAATACAAAGTTTCAATTCGACTAAATGTTATAATAATTATGCCTGCCAGCGCAATAATTGATTGTAGATTGCTGTCAACAATACAAATCTAACGTGAACGAGTTTTTATATGGACTAGGAGCCTACTAACTATAGTAGTTAATCAGTGTCAGAAAACTAAAGAACTTCATTCGTTTAGGCTTTGAGAATAATTAACCTGAAAAATAGTAAAGAAAAGATGATTGAAAACTCCTCAGGTGTCTGTACTGCTGTGTAGGTAGGTATTGCTCAGGTAGCTTCATCAACGTTTTATTATAAGTTCGTAGTACTATGCTTAACTGAGGAAGCTTAACTTGTTATATTGAATGAATAAAAGGAGAGATTTGATAGTTTGTCAAAATAAACAAGGCAGGTTGTTGCTACACCAAGAAACTTAACTACACTTAACAGCAAAAAAACCGGCGCAACCTACATTTTGTTATTTTTTCACCTTAGCTTCAATTGGTTATTTTTTATTTTTTATTTTTTTTGCATGTGCCAAGTAAAGTCGGTATCTTATGAGTGATCAGCAAGAAACAGAGTGGCAAATAAAAAATACCCGTTCGAAAAAATCAGCTTTATTCACAAAACTTCGATGTTTGGACAAAAGTAGCAAAACATTCTTCTGCAGTTCTCGTGTGAAATAAAATTGAAAAATTAAATTTTTTTTTTAAATAAATTTTTTTAATATTGGGTGGTACCGTCCCTTGCTTGTACCACCGCCTGCATTCTTCTCGCCATGCTGTTGATCAAATTTGAAACCGTTTCTTGTCTGATGAGGTCCCATTGTGCGACCACCGCTGTCCTGAGGTCTTGGAGGTTTACAGGAGGGTTCGGTCGCCTTCGGATGCACCTAGTCTCTAGCTCGTCCCGTAGATGTTCTATGAGATTGAGGTCGGGGCTGCGAGCTGGCCATTGTAGGGTGCGCATGCCAACCTCTTCGAGGTAGTCAGTAACCACGTTTGCTACGTGTGACCGCGCGTTATCGTCCTTAAAAATAAAATTATCGCCGGTTTAAGGGGCGAATGGCACTACATAATCTTCCAGGGTGTCATTAATGTACCTCAGTGTGGTTAGACTCCCTCGGGGGTACACATGGAGTTCCGTATTATCCTCTGAAGTGATTCGACCCCAAACCATTTCAGAACCTCCCGCGTAAGGCACCCTTTCAGAAATATTGCTCTGAGCGAAACGCAGCCCTTGTCTCCTCCACCCTCTAACACGACGATCTGAAGCGAATAGTGAGAACCTGGACTCATCGGAAAACATTAAGAGTGCTGAAAGGGTGCCTTACGGGAGTGGGTCTGAAATGGTTTGAGGTGGAATCACTTCAGAGGATAATACAGAACTCCATGTGTACCCCCAAGGGAGTCTAACCACACTGAGGTACATTAATGACACCCTGGAAGATTATGTAGTGCCATTCGCCCCTTAAACCGGCGATAATTTTATTTTTAAGGACGATAACGCGCGGTCACACGTAGCAAACGTGGTTACTGACTACCTCGAAGAGGTTGGCATGCGCACCCTACAATGGCCAGCTTGCAGCTCCGACCTCAATCCCATAGAACATCTATGGGACGAGCTAGGTGCATCCAAAAGCGACCGAACCCTCCTGTAAACCTCCAAGACCTCAGGGCAGCGGTCCTCGCAGAGTGGGACCTCATCAGACAAGAAAGGGCTTCAAATTTGATCAACAGCATGTCGAGAAGAATACAGGCGGTGGTACAAGCAAGGGAAGGTACCACCCGATAATAAAAAAATTTATTTTCCAAAAAAAAAAAATTCATTTTTCAATTTTTTTTCACACGCTAACTACAGAAGAATGTTTTGTTACTTTTGTCCAAACATCGAAGTTTTGTGAATAAAGCTGATTTTTTCGAACGGCTATTTTTTATTTGCCACTATGTTCCTTGCTGTTCTCTCATAAGATACCGACTTTACTTGGCACATGCAAAAAAAATTAACCAATTGATGCTAAGGTGAAAAAATAACAAAATATAGGGTGCGCCGGTTTTTTTGCTGTTAAGTTTACTTAGGTAGGTACGTACGTCCTACCAGATTTGCTGTTGGTTTAAAGTGCCTAAAACAAAGTAGGTGGGTCGTTGCTTTGCCGACGAATACGACCGCTGATTAGCAAGTTTGTCAAATATCGAATCAGGGAATATGCAACATGAATTAAAAACCAGCTGCAAGGAAAAAACCATGAAATGCATTCCTCTGAAAGTAAGATTTCATAAAGACGGCATTGGCAGTGCAGTAATTGCGCGAGTTTTGCAGTTACGCAAATTTTATGGACAAAAAAGGTAATTAGGTACCTACTTTCGTTTTGATCAATGAAGTACCTACATGAACAAGTAATAATATACGGAAAGTATGTAGGTATACCTTACCTCTAGATACTTACCTTTCCACATGTGATACAACTTACTATTCCCGCTTAATAGAGCTCTCATAACACATCCTTTCACAAGACCACTTTCATAGTACTCTAAAGATTTTTAGTTTCAATTGATCCAAAGAACAGTTCGGAAACTAGATAGGTAATCTACAACATCTTTGCGGCTGATGTCTGGATCATCTAGAACACTTGTATGTCAACTCCCCAACACACATTTCATATGGATCTCTACCCCACAGAATAAATCTTGAGTTCATAGCGTTTGAGGTCAACACCTGATAATAACTTGATGTAATTTGCATACAATTTATCACCTTGCATATTACAAATAATGAAAATATTGACTCGGAACTAGGTGAGACTATGTTATGCTGTTGTCCAGCTGTGCCTACAAATGGCGCATTTTCGAATATGTTTACTCGTCACCATGACAGCAAGGTGAAATAACTTGATTTCGCCTTGCCTCGATGTAAGGATGCGCTAGTGTCCAAGTCTCGAGAATATCACCCATACATGCTACCACGGTTAGTTAACTAGACGGTACCTGTCAATCTGAAGGTGCTTAGGGAAAACCCAAGGAGCGCTACGTCACTGGTCCCCTCTGCCACCTTTCACTCGCCCTGTGCATTGCGCTTATACCCTCATTCACGTTTCTAATTTTGTTGGTGAGTGAAGTTTTTAAAAATGGTTTGCTGTGCCATAGCGACTTGTTCGAACAAAGACAGTGAGAAAAATCCTGGACTCCATTTTCACCGGTTTCCGAAGGATAAGGAGACGAGATCTAAGTGGATTGTGGCGTGTAAGCGTGCAAATTCTTTCAAGATAGACAAAGCTCGGGTATGTTCTACTCATTTTGATCAGAGTTATTATAAGCGTGATTTGAGAGCTGAGTTATAAAAATTCCTCCGAAATTTGATTTGAAACCCGGCACAGTACCACACCTGCTTTTGGGTACAAATCTCCTGCGACAAAAACCATATCGACAGCTTTTCCTAACGATGATCGCAAAAATCGATCGGAAAAACGATCCATTCGCAAGGACATTCAGGCTGTTCTGAGTTCCGAAACGGAGACCGATTTAAAACTTGTTGATAATCCATAAAAATCAAAAAAATTCATGAACTGTGTACGGGAAATGGAAGACGAATTTCAAAAATTTTACGGGAATTTTTTGTCTGAACGCAGGAGTTTTTTTTCGTCTAATTTAAGTCGTAAAACATTAGAATCCCAAGATTGATGATTTCGTAGTTTCGTGCTTTGTTAGGACTCGAACATTTATCAGAATGAAGAATATGAATAAGTTACGAAAGGAGGAAAAACTTTTGAAATCAAGAAAACGGAGTGCCAGTGAAGACAGAAAAAATTCAAGAAAATGAAGAAACTAGTTGGATAAATTTGTATTTTTGTGTTGTTATTATTATTACCTAGGTACCTATTATGTACCTACAATCAAAGTTTACCAAGGAATTGTTATGTTTTACTTCTAATTTTTTGAAAATAATCAAAGTAAATAACTTACGTAGAATTAATGTAATTACCTATCTGTAATTAAATATTTTTATTTCATTCATTATTCTTGATATTCTCTTTTATATCCTAGATACCTACCTTGCAAACTCGTTTGCCTCAAAGTATCAATATATCTGTTTTTTTCTCCGTAGATAAATGAGGAAAAGATGATCTTTCTGTTTTTTTTTCCATCTAATTTCTAAAAAACCAAATTTTAAACTAGGTATAATACAGAAAATAGCTTTCAATAACAATTTATCGAAGAATAGTTGATGAAATCATCAGGAGAGTTACTTAAAACGTTTGTTTTGCACTGATTCCGTGCGTATTCGAGAGGCTCCCGCAATGGTAAAGGGACCATCTTAGTCATAGGCCAGGAGCCCCTTGCGTCGACAGGTACCGTCTAGTAAAGTAACCGTGCATGCTACTATATGCAGTCAGCAAAGTGAAATAAAACTACGACTATGTATATAAATATATCACAGATCAGATGTCACAGTTCATAGCAGTTCCTTGTCTGGTCCGGATAATACGTCAACCCACTGAGGGGGCTGATGCTGGACCCAGAGTTCCACAAGGGCTGGGCAGTCCTCCAGAATGTGGCTGATGGACAGATCACCCCCACACCTCCCACACACAACATCTCGAGCTTCTGCACTAAGCAGGTGTCTGTGAGTAAGACGGGTATGGTCAGTGGTAACCCAGTTGACCACTATTCGATCCCTCCTTGGAAGTTGGGTTACGAAAGGGCCCACCGGGCCCAAGTCCTGAAGGACCACGCAGACCAGCTGGTAACCCTGCCATTGATATTCTGCCATACCCTGCCATAGGCCCATATTCTCGTGACGTCACGCCTGGAGTAGGTTCGCGTTTCAGCCAAAGTCGGCCATGATACCGCCCTACGTCAATGAATCGCTACTCAACCAACCTATTTCTCACAAGAAGTTTGCAGTCTCACGTCAACATAATTCGTGGTTATAAGGCCATTTTTCAACAGTTTTGTTTTGAAAAAGTATAATATTGTAGCAATACAAAGTTTCAATTCGACTAAATGTTATAATTATCATGCCTGCCAGCGCAATAATTGATTGTAGCTGTCAACAATACCAATCTAACGTGAACGAGTTTTTATTTGGACTAGGAGCCTACTAACTATAGTAGTTAATCAGTGTCAGAAAACTAAAGAACTTCATTCGTTTAGGCTTTGAGAATAATTAACCTGAAAAATAGTAACAAAGATGATTGAAAATTCCTCAGGTGTCTGTACTGCTGCGTAGGTACCTAGCCATTGCTCAGGTAGCTTCATCAGCGTTTTATTATAAGTTCGTAGTACTATGCTTAACTGAGGAAGCTTTACTTGTTATATTGAATGAATAAAAGGAGAGATTTGATAGTTTGTCAAAATAAACAAGGCAGGTTGTTGCTATACCAATAAACGAAACTACTTAGGTAGGTATGTAAGTCATACCAGATTTGCTGTTGGTTTAAAGTGCCTAAACAAAGTAGGTGGGTCGTTGCTTTGCCGAAAAATACAACCGCTGATTAGCAAGTTTGTCAAATATCGAATCAGGGAATATGCAACATGAATTAAAAACCAGCTGCAAGAAAAAAACTTGAAATGCGTTCTTCTGAAGGTATGATTTCATAAAGACGGCAGTTATTGCGGGAGTTTTGCAGTTACGCAAATTTTATGGACAAAAAAGGTAATTAGGTACCTACTTTCGTTTTGATCAATGAAGTACCTACATGAACAAGTAATAATATACGGAAAGTATGTAGGTATACCTTACCTCTAGGTACTTACCTTTCCACATGTGATACAACTTACTATTCCCGCCTAACAGAGCTCTCATAACACATCCTTTCACAAGACCACTTTCACAGTACTCTAAAGATTTTTAGTTTCAATTGATTCAATGAACAGTTCTAAAACTAGATAGGTAATCCACAACATTTTTGCGGCTGATGTCTGGATCATCTAGAACACTTGTATGTCAACTCCCCAAAACACATTTCATATGGATCTCTACCCCACAGATTAAATCTTGCATTCGTAGCGTTTGAGGTCAACACCTGATAATAACTTGATGTAATTTGCGTACAATTTATCACCTTGCATATTACAAATGATGAAAATATTGACTCGGAACTAGGTGAGACTATATTATGCTGTTGTCCAGCTGTGACTACAAATGGGGTATTTTTGCATATGTTTACTCGTCACCATGACAACAAGGTGAAATAACTTCGATTTCGCTTGCCTCGATGTAAGGATGCGCTAGTGTCCAAGTCTCGAGAATATCACCCATAAACCGTAAAATTGTGGGGTCCTCTTCTGGGGGGCACGATGCGCCAAGTTGTCATCATTTACTATAATATACGGGGTTTGTAATATTTATAGACCAATGATCTGCATGGAAGGGCTATCTAATTCAGGAATAATAAACTGTTGTGTAATAATGTGCAGCGTTTTATAGACAAAATTCTACAATTGTTTGTCTTTTGCTTGAATGAATACCTAGGTACCTAGCGTAAAAGGCTTGCCACAATGAATTGGTGTTCAACAATGGCAAGGTGCGGAGCCCTAACCAGCTGATTGAATTTCGGAAATAGTAAGATAATTGTAATGCATCATGCATGTTCCATATTTAAAGCCACGGGACTTAATTTTCACAAGAAATCAATTCGTTCGGTGTACAGAAAAGAGGTACCTACACGTCAATAAAATGAACATTCGCTACACGTGGAGGCAAATTGGGTGTCGCAAACAAAAACATTTCCATAGCAATTCGTCAAGAAACGAATATCTGTCGAGATTAGGCCTGTGATTTATATTTTCGACGGTTTTGAAAGCATGACACGTTTGAAAACATTAAACGGACCAACTATGCAGTACCTAGGTAGAAAGTCATAAACATCAAGAGAAAGGATTATTTATTACCTAAAAGTGGAACCTAAAAAATAAATCCTCACTATCTAACTAATCTTGGTCAAAACGTGTAAGAATTTAACCTTGACATTTTCCTTTTATGGGAAAAATCGCTTTAAATACGCCAAATTCTGAAACAATCTTTACTTTTTGTCTTCTGGTACAAGTGTGATCAGTAAAGATGAGATTTGTAGCTGCTACTGTGCTTTTGGCACTATTGGGTAATTATACATCATACTTATTAGCTTTTCGAACTTACAGAACTGTGAAAACTTTACAATGAGATTTGGAAAATGAAATGATTTCGTTTTTAATCAATTTTTTCTCTAGCATCTCGCATAATACAATTGAAGTAACTTACATGAATATTTATGATTGTTGTTTAGCCATGTGTTGCATAGTTTAATTTCTCGAGATCAATCGTTCATAAAGTTTTTGAAATCCCGTCAAGGAATTTCGGGCACATTCAACATTCGAATTTCTGACTTAATCGGAGACAATTAATTTATTGTTTACATAACAACGTCTTATACAAGGCGGATACTACCGAGTGTGGTGACAAAAAAAATTGAATGAAATGACATATATATAAAGTGGAGCAGTAAGCCGCCAACCTTTCTACCTCAATCCGTTGCCGAGATATGATTTTTCAAACGGTTTTTCGACTTTCGCATTGTCTCCAAAATCAAAATTTCCTCTCGCATTTCACGTTTTCGACCATTTTGAACAACTTTGGTTCCGTGTCTGTTATACGTCCGCAAATCCTTGTAACAAGCTTATTTTCCACAGTTTTCATCCGATTTTAGCATGACTATGCTTTAGCCGTGACCTAACTACCGAAAAATGTCCCACGAGAGTGCAACGAAAGTAGCGCCAATAATTGTGATGATTTCCGCTTACAACCGAGTCGTTGCTAGGGATATGATACTTCGTCGTTTTTCATCCCACAAAATTCGTTGACCATTCGTTCGAAAGCTCTCGATTTATCCAACCATACTATATTAACTACTGCGAAGTGCGTGGCCAACAAGCTGAGTTATGAGCATGGTTATATGAATAATTGTTTACACACAGGTGATCATTCTCAATTATTGATATTGTGAACATGATTGCAACCGCTTGTTAATTTCTGATGATTTCATTGAGCTGGTGTTTCGATTATGTGATTCATAGCAGGTGATCCGAATATTGCGAGAACGGTTAGATTTGTGAAGCGGTGGTTAAATTATTTTAATAGGTAATTTCTATACTTTACACTATAGGAAGCTGTAATTTCGTATGTAGCCTCTTTAGCCTCTTTCTATAATAAAGTGAATGTTTACTCGCGAGTTTCTATTAGGAGATCATCATCTCACAAGAGCTCAATCGTCGTGATCATTTCTATAATAAAGTGAATGTTTACTCGCGAGTTTCTATTAGGAGATCATCATCTCACAAGAGCTCAATGGTCGTGATCATTTCTATAATAAAGTGAGAGCGAGGAGCTAAAACATTTTTTTGTTTTGAATGATAAACAGAGTTCAGAGGCCGATGGGGGGTCGGGTTCAGAGAATCGACGAGGAGTGAGTCGTGTACGGCTAAAGCATATTCATGTTTTTTAATTTTAGCCATCAGGCTCAAAGGAACTGTGGTTCTTTTTTATTTGTCCAACAAAAAAATCTTAATGAGAGTTACAGCATTTTAAATTCATTTGCAAGAAGACGTCACGGCCCCTGCCCTCTTGGGGGACACCCTCAGCTCCCTTGCACTAACTACGTCACGCGTGATCTTCCTACCCGTTTATTGGCCAAACTAAACGGTCTTTTGAGCTGAAAATTGTTCCTAGAGGGTTTTGAAGTGCGCTGAATCCGAATCTGAGGTCAAAAGTGTGAAATTCCCCTTTCTTGCATCTCCACGTTGTTTAACAAAAGAAAATAGCTTCACTTTCTACGAAAATTCGATAAAAAAAAAGGAACCCATAAAAACAAGTTTTTAATGTAACTCTTTCTTTTTCTCATGTTCTCGGTTAATTTTATTGTTGTTTCAATATTTGGTAGTTTCTTGGCAACAGTAAATTGAAACAAAATCACATTGTTTCAAAATCACATTGATAATAACTTAAATTAAATTGACAAGGAAAATTATTTAATATTTTATTGACCCTGGATTCGTTGACATTTTATGCAGACGTTCAATAGTATCCTTCTCCTCCCTCCTCCTCCTCCCTCCTCCTCCCCCTCCCTCCTCCTCCTCCTCCTCATCCTCCTCCTCCTCCTCCTCCTCCTCCTCATCGTAAATTTGTTAAAAGTATAGTTATTGGCAGACAGGTACTCTAAAAAAGTTTATCAACTATGAACAAGAACATTTAAAAATGTATGCACAAAATTATATTGTAATATGTACTGAAAACCAAGATAAAAACTGCAAAAAAAGAAGAAAAGAAAAGCTGAAAATCCACTCTTTTTCTTTGAATTGAGGCATATTATTCAGAACAAGTTGTTTTCCATTACATACATTGAATAGTTAGTAAATTCTTTGCACTCGAAGTGCTCAAATTTCAAAACAATTCATCTTAGATAATTCGATTATATATATTATTATACTTAGATAAAGATTGGTTCATACGATCATGCTAAATGACTGGACCTATATTAATTAATTAGTATTATGTTATCTAGGAGTATTTAATTTCTAACTGATATGGATGTGTTCTAACTAATAAGGTTAGAGACTGATAACATTATTTTCTTCTATCCATAGTTGGAGTAGTTCGTGGGAGTCATGAACGTGGAAGCGTTGATAGTGGGAAGAACTACAATACTGATCGCAGTGAAATCGGGGCGGACGACTTTGGAAGTGTAATGGAGCCCCTTAAGTCTCGAGCTAGACGAACCCCTCCTAGAGGAAAACCTTATTATGGCTTGCCACCGTGTCGTAAAAATGAATTTTGGTCTTGGAGTCTACACAAATGCCTGCCCTTGTTTCTCAAGAAATGTCCACAACGTCCACGCCCTATGACCTATGAAAGAAAAGCAAGGAAATGTGTGTTCAAAAATCGAGTCAAACCCAAGAATTAAAATATGACCTACAGAAAACTTCCTGATGTTGCGGTATACTATGCATGTTTTAAGCTTTGCAGTTCATTAATTCCAATGATAAATTAGCCAAAAATTAAGGGTTATATAGATAATTTTTCAACATTTGGGTACTTGATGGCTTTATTGGCACATCTGTGTATTACTTGAATAAACATTCTCTCGGACCTATCGTAGTTGATGAAAGATCTTTTCCCTTTATCCTTTCACGAATGTTATACGTAAACGTTAAATTAATTCTCAATCCAATAACACACTCGAAATAATGATACCTCTATAATTTCTTATCCTCCGGAATCGTATCGTAATTTTTGTAATATATAAGCACATATTAGCATGAATATGCTTTAGCCGTGACCTAACTACCGAAAAATGTCCCACGAGAGTGCAACGAAAGTAGCGCCAATAATTGTGATGATTTCCGCTTACAACCGAGTCGTTGCTAGGGATATGATACTTCGTCGTTTTTCATCCCTCAAAATTCGTTGACCATTCGTTCGAAAGCTCTCGATTTATCCAACCATACTATATTAACTACTGCGAAGTGCGTGGCCAACAAGCTGAGTTATGAGCATGGTTATATGAATAATTGTTTACACACAGGTGATCATTCTCAATTATTGATATTGTGAACATGATTGCAACCGCTTGTTAATTTTTGATGATTTCATTGAGCTGGTGTTTCGATTATGTGATTCATAGCAGGTGATCCGAATATTGCGAGAACGCTTAGATTTGTGAAGCGGTGGTTAAATCATTTTAATAGGTAATTTCTATACTTTACACTATAGGAAGCTGTAATATCGTATGTAGCCTCTTTAGCCTCTTTCTATAATAAAGTGAATGTTTACTGGCGAGTTTCTATTAGGAGATCATCATCTCACAAGAGCTCAATCGTCGTGATCATTTCTATAATAAAGTGAGAGGGAGGAGCTAAAACATGATTCCATGTTTTAGGATTCATGGCAGAATAATAAACAGAGTTCAGAGGCCGATGGGGGGTCGGGTTCAGAGAATCGACGAGGAGTGAGTCGTGTACGGCTAAAGCATATTCATGTTTTTTAATTTTAGCCATCAGGCTCAAAGGAACTGTGGCTTTTTATTCGTGCCATGTAATTCAAAGCTAAGAATACATTGTGAACGCGTCTCGTTCAAACGTACTGCCATTTGATTGATTTGAGTTGATCCTTACTCAAATATGGGACGAACAAGAGACTTATTTAGGAGCCATATTGCTGTGAACACCTTGTAGTGCGCTTCAAAAAACCAAGAGCTCGCATGGCACCGACGGAAATGGCATCAATATGGTCGTTAAACGTTGGTTGCACATTAAAGTACACACCAAGGTCCCTCACAAAAATGTGACGTTGAATGCGCTCGTGCCCGATAAAATTTTGACATGGATATGTCTTTTGGCTGGGGGTCAAGGAATTTTTCGCGACACTTTTTTTCCCGACCGGCACATTTTCTATTGATTTTCACTTACAACCAAGGCGTTACTAGGGAAAAGTAATTCCCATAGTTTTCATAGTAGGAAAATCGTTCGCCACTTTTAGCGAAGAAAATTAAGCTATTGCTCTCGCCTCAAAATTTGTAGGATGTGAAGTTTTGAAAAAAATTTATGCAGAAATCCGTTTCAGGCTATTCTGAATCATATTTTGAAGTTTAACGCATTTTTGTATGTATGTATGTATGTATGTATATATATATATATAAATATATATTGCAACATTTTGGCACCCATACAACATTGAAGTTAGGAGGCACCCTCCTTATCCGCTGGTGTATATATGTATTTTATGGTGTATATTGCTTCAAATGACCTCTAAAAACAGCAAGGTATACTTTTTATTTCATTTCAATGGTTATTTACTGAATCCCATAATGCTATACTTGTGGCACCATTCTTGAGAATTTCAAGTCACCGTCTTATGTGGCAACCATACAATATTGAAGTAATGTGGCACCCTCATTATTCCCTGGTGTATATGTATATAAATAAATATTCCAACATTGTGGCACCCATACAATATTGAAGTTAGGAGGCACCCTCATTATTCCCTGGTGTATATATTTATTTTATGGTGTATATTGATTCGAATGACATTTAAAAACAGCAAGGATATTTTTATTTCATTTTAATGGTTATTTACTGAATCCCACAATGCTATACCTGTGGCAATCTTCCAGAAAATTTCATATCACTATATATATATGTGCCAACCGAGATATACAATTACAAATCACGGACTAAGTGGCGACCACTTTGATATCTGCGACGTTGCCAAACCACCTTCAGAACAGCAGACAAATCAACCATTTTATAATAGCGGACAAACAAGAGCGAACCAAGAATTTCACAACTTCCATTGGTCTTCCTGGGTTCTGTTGAGGTAAACAAACTATGGTCAAAGATCCAGAGACTGAGCTTCAGGGAAGGAGAATGTTTAAATCTCGTAGACTTTTAGTTTTGCCAGCAGATTAGGTACCTAGATAATTTAATTTCGTAATTCTATATCTTCTTTTGTTAGTGCAGGTACTAAACACGCTGAATGTGGATATTGAAAAAACCACAACCAGCAAGCAAAATTTTTAATAAGCTTTGAAAAGGCGTAGGTATTAAATGTGCTCCAATTCTCTCAACAAAATGTGAATTATTTTTCCCACAGAAATCGTTTTGGGTTCTATGAAACCTGGATAAAAATTTCTTTTCGTGGAGCTACAGCAAGTAAGTGAAGGGTCTTTTTATACCTTCCACAGTTACGGCCAGATATAAGCAACTTTCGTCGTTAAGAATGTTTAAATCTCGTAGACTTTTAGTTTTGCCAGCAGATTAGGTACCTAGATAATTTAATTTTGTAATTCTATATCTTCTTTTGTTAGTGCAGGTACTAAACACGCTGAATGTGGATACTGAAAAAACCACAACCAGCAAGCAAAATTTTTAATAAGCTTTGAAAAGGCATTAAAGGTATTAAATGTGCTCCAATTCTCTCAACAAAATGTGAATTATTTTGCCCACAGAAATCGTTTTGGGTTCTATGAAACCTGGATAAAAATTTCTTTTTGTGGAGCTACAGCCAGTAAGCGAAGGGTCTTTTTATACCTTCCACAGTTACGGCCAGATATAAGCAACTTTCGTTGTTAAGAATGGCCCAGAACACCACGGAGATCACTCCGGAGGATTGACCAGTGCAGATTGTGTTTTCGAGTCGAAATGGGGAGGTATGTATCCCCTGATGATTTATACAAGAATTTCTCGTTTAAGAGTATAGGATAAGGGAAACAGTCGCGAAAGTCGTGAAGCAGTTGGGGGGGGGGGATAACGGAATAGCACCTGAGTACAATACTATGTAATCAATGTTATTTCTTGGTGTCATTCACCATAATAATTATCACTTATCAACTCCCTACCTATCTAATAAACCGTCTTTATGCGTTTTTCAGAAAAACATTATCTCGTTTAAGAGAATCGTTATTTTTTACGCGGAACCATCGTTGTATCACCATATAGTACATTGGTGCACAACTAAGTGCCGTCCTTCTCACCGGAGAGAAAGAGTTCATCCCCATCATTACGGCTCCAGATGTTTTCCATGGATCTCACAGGCATGTTTTTTACCTTGGTAATATGAACATTCCTCTTAAACGATGGAAATGGTAGCGCAACTACGAGGTTCTACCTCGGCCAAAAATTCTCTTACCCCAGCCCATCATTACACTTGCAATTTGTGTGTATTGCACAAAAGGTGAGAAGAAACATTCTCCTCCGTAACTTCAAGATGTCTAAAGAAATGGAAGTTTTAGTGGACAAAATCCTAACTTTTCAATTTGGAGTACACGACCTCATAACGAAAATGAAATAGTATATTTGTGGGTAGTTCTTGGTTGCTTAAGAACTAGTAGGTAACACTTAACCAGATATACGAAAGAAAATTGTCTATACGTTTCGAGACAATCGTTTGAAATTCCAAAAACACGTTCTGACATTGTAAAAAAAATATTTCAGTTCCACCTTTGCCGAATTCCCATCAATACAATCGTCCGTAGAACGTGATCAGCAATTTCTAACCCACAGGGGCTCCTAGAAAATCATCAAATCTATGAAAAAAACTGGAAGACACAAATAAAATAAAATGAGCAGTTCTAAAATTCCAATTCTTATCCGACCTTAAATATCCATGCCCTTTTTGTAAGAAGCCCTATGGAGCGAGAAAATGTCCCAGTTTCAAGGTATCAAGGTCATGATTAACGTAGTCAAGTGACCCTTTTGTATGGTTAATGTAAAAGCCGTCTACCGGCTGCCCACAAACTCGAAAACTGTCCTTCACTGACCGTTTGCATGTATTGTAAAAAGTTCCGCAACTTCCACCTTCAATATCATCCTGGACAAAAAAATGGAGATCGGCGTTTTTGACTTCGCTATCAGGGTTCAAGTTGATAACTGACACACCGTTTCGATCCGAATTTAAATCTGCATAACCATCGGAAGCAAAACTCATGGATCCCTCCAATTTCCCGTCTGGTTTGGATGCTAAGGACCAACCTCGATCGGGAGCATCTCCAACCTCATCTGCCCGTAATGCCAACATCTCCGGATGCAAAATCAGGCTCGACAAAGTTCATATATCTACTAAATTCTACGACGCACGATGTTATCTCCTTCAGCTAGATGACCGTGATCGCCCGAGGACAGGCGATATCAAAAGGATGGACATCAAAGTACTTTTGAGACATTAAAAAACTTAAAGAAGAGCATAGAGTTCTATGCTTGGTGTACTGTGGTCGAATGTGAATTACAAATTCATTTTAAACCCACCACAAACTCATAGGAATTATTTTGGCTGTTTCATCTAAATTGCTTTCAAGCATTAAACAGGTATTTCTTATGCCTACTGCAACATCCGCGTCACCTTCCACTTCCACCCTTATCAACTTCTTCACAACTGCGTGTAAATGCGGATGAGGACATGCACAACTAAAGGGAGGAGGCATCTACCGAGCATTTTGCTGGTTCGGGTGTTATCTTGCTGTCGATGCACCGGCCTAATTTTCCCCTTCGACACCGCCTCATCTTTTAATTCAGCCAATGTACAAGATATAGGTGTTAACCGTCAATGCCACTGGGAGCTCGGCTGAAAAGGGGAAACTGATCTACAGAAACGGACCAATTATTGAATTTGTTAGTATTCAATTGAGTTTGTATAAGATATGCACGTCTACTAGTCCAAAACCGATGGCGACAAGAAAAACAGATCTCAATTTGCGAAAATATGGCTTACAGCTAGAGGAGGAACCATATCGGCCCTTAACACTTTCATCCATGGCCAACTGAACCATGGTCGTCTGCTATCTCAAGGTGGATGGGTGTTACATGCAGATGTGGTTGAAATATAAGAGTTTGAGCGCCCAGAAACGACTGTTTTGTTGATCGCTGAAACTGTGGCCCATCATACCAGGATATTGATAGGTTACGTGAATTCAAGTCTGCTACCTTAGTATCGCTAGGTCTTTGCTACGGACGCAGTCCAAAAACACAAATTTTGGGTCAGCAATCGACTTATTGGTAAATAAATGAAATATGAGTCAGATGTACATGTAGATGTACTGTAGTTATGCAAATCTGCCACTCGAATATCGCCGGTTCGCCAATGTAGACGTCGTTCAAAAACACTGATTTGGATTGGGGTCTCGTAGGAATACTCGTTGGATTTGGAGAAACTCGTAGGTATACATATTACTCAAATTACGGCCAATATTAATTGGTTCAATAGGTAACTTAGAAATACACGTCTGCCATCGAAGCGTCACTGGCTTACTGGTGAAGATGAAGTCAAAACACTGTAAATCCTTGACACAAAGGTTTATTATTTTCCATTACAGATAACAAACCTGAGGCAGAATCCGTTGGTATCCCCCGGTCAAATACTGTGAATCTGATTGCGTACTATTAGAATGATATAATCAGTCGTTATTGTACTATATCTGATCTGATTTATATTTTGATTTGATTTTTAGCGCATTTTCTTTTAAGAAAGAAAAAATGAGCTATTGTGTTCACTTTGTTCGCTGATGCTGTATGTATGTCCTCTTAAAATCGTTTTAAATGCCACTTCCCGACGTCCGATTTTGATGAAACTTGGTATGGGTGTAATCTGTAACATTGTGGAAATGAAGATGTGCCAGGGGTTGATGACGACTAAGAGGTCATTGATCAGCTGATTGAGCTCCCAAGCCATTTTGTCTCTAATTCAACGCAGGAAACGTCTACTATTTCACGCGGATCTCCTTACAAGAAAATACGCCATCATGTGTCTCATTTTGTGAGCACTGATCTACTTGTTTATTATTTTTTAATAACACTATCCCCCTCCCCCCAAAAAATCAAGGTCATGCCCTCACGACACAGGTACTTGTCCTGGGGGTTAGTATTACTCCTTCTCAAAAAATAGACGTCTATGTGAAAAACGGGCTTCGGATTCGGGTTCAGTACCTTCAAAAACCCACAGTACCAGCTTCGCCTTCAATTTTTTTGCAGTGTAATAATTGCAGTGTAATAATTTAAATAATTTATAGTATTGACATGGGTTTCCACAACTTCACTGCTCTCCAGTCTGTGTGTCTTATCAAATGAAAGTCGTAGGACATCTAATTCTATATCTGAATTTTATATCACATGTCATTTTATTTCATTTTCATGTAATACATGTAATGAATTTCATCTCATATAATACATGTCATTTTATGACGGAAAATTCAAAATTGTCACTAGACCGCTCCTTCTCTAACACGTGATAGTTTTCTAAGGAAATTATTATTTCGTAAAATTATATTTAGGTAATTCACTAATAATAAAATTAGCGAGACTAATTGAATTCTGTATTATAAGGATATTATAATTAAATTGCGTTTAAGATTGAGTAGTCATGCCAAAATTAACCTTATTTAGAAGAACCACCTCAGGTGTACGACGGGAGTCGTGTGTGGACAATTTGTATTTTTTGTCATAAATGCGCTAAAAATAAATTAAATTTCCTATGTTTGGTACCCATTAGTTACAAAGTTAGACTATTTACGACTTTCATCTAATGTTTTTCAATTGGTGTGACAGTTTCTGAGACTAAAGCTCTTAAAAAATCCAAGTGAAACATTTCACCCAAATTGAAAAAAGTGCCGTTTTTTACAAGCGGTTGCATGATTACTCATATTTCAAATTTTAATAGGTTATTCTACGTAGAATTTAACTGCCGTGAATATTAGTAATAGATGTTTCCTTGGTGAAAAATCCGACCCCCACCTCCTCGTGGTTCACCCTGGGAAACGCCACTTTGTGGTAGGCCAACGGGCGGCGGTACATCTCGCTACAACCTGAATGGGAGGGGACGTCACTCCATCTCAGGGCTGTAGGAGTCTACTACCACCCAGGACTCTGAAGTAGCAAGGGGGTTAGCTTGGTAACCCTAAGGAGGCAGCCCCTCTTCCAAGCTAGGGCACTGTGGGCCAATCCCTCACATGCCTGAATACCACACTGATTAAAAGAAACCAAAGAGAGCAACCCGGACTGTTAAAACGATCGCGAAACTGGCATGGACATCGGACAACCCCCTTCGGAACATGGAATGTTAGAGGCATAAATGGGAAAGAGGTGGAGTTGGTGAAGGAGGTATCCACCACGAAAGTGCAATACTTAGCCATAACCGAAACAAAAAAGAAAGGTCAAGGCTGCGAAATGATGGACGACGGATTCGTCCTGCTCTATAGTGGGGTGGAGAAGTCGGATCGAGCGAGAGCAGGTGTGGGCTTCCTGGTCCACAGAGACAAAACCACAAACATCAGGGCGTGGAAGTTTGTAAATGAAAAAATTATGGTCGTTGATATTCTCGATGCTGAAACTCTCTTTTCCGTTGTAGTGGTGTATGCACCAAACGAGGACGAGAACCAGCAGACCAAGGATGAGTTCTACGAGCTCCTGCAAAGAACAATAGACGAGGCAAAGGGCGACCACAAGATCTTATTAGGAGACCTGAACGGTAGAATGGGGAATGATCCAGAGCCATGGCAAAACGTCATCGGGGCGTTCGGAGAGCCCATGCTGAACAACAACGGAGAAAGGATCCTAGAGCTCTGTGTCGCCAATAACCTGGTCATAACCAACACCAAGTTTCTTCACCGTGAGATACATATGTATACTCGAGCGGAACCATCAAGAAACGAGAAATCAATAATCGACTATATAATAGTAAGCCAATCACTCATGCCTTTTGTTCGAGATTGTCGAGTCAAGAGAGGTCCAGAAATTGGATCAGATCACTTCCTCCTCCAAATGGACTTGATTATGGAGACAATCCAGAGACGATCCAAGACTCGAAAGAAGAAGACACGAACTAGAAGATTAAAAACCCACAAATTGAAGGATGCCGTGAACCAGAAACTGTTCCAGGAAAAGGTCTCAGCAAAAGCAGCTAACTTTTCGACAAATCGATCAGATGACCTTGAAGTGGCATGGAACAACTTTAAATCCGTACTCCTCACGGCGGCTGAAGAAGTATGTGGCTCCAGTCTCCATGGAGCACCCAAAAAGTGTACCCGCTGGTGGAGTGAGGAGGTTGAAGCCCACGTCAAGGAAAAGAAGAGACTTTGGAAACATTACTTCCAAACAAAAACTCCAGAAGCTTGGGAAGCCTATAAGAGGAAGCGAAATGAGACTAAGCTCATAGTCCTGGCAGCTAAGGCGAAATCCTGGGAGGAATTTGGAAGGTTCATACAGGAGGCGTACGAGGGAAACCAGAAGCTGTTCTACAGAGTATTGAAGAACATGAGAAAGGAAAAAGACTGCCCTCTGAAGTTCATTAAAGATAAATTCGGCAACCTGCTGACGGGTGAAAATGAGATTATGGGCAGATGGAAGGAATATTTTCAAGAGTTGCTGGATTGTGGCCGAGCCGATCAACAAGCGAAAGAGGAGAGCGTGCAGGACGAGGAGGACGTCGGACCAACCATTCCAATGGAAGAGCTTCGGGAAGCCATAGGAAAGGTGAAACTTGGCAAAACAGCGGGTGAGGATCAGATTACCCCCGAAATGCTGAAGTATATGGGAAGGGGAGGGCAGGAGATGCTTCTGCACATCATGAATCTGGCTTGGAAGATGAAGAAAATCCCTTCCGACTGGGAGATCTCTGTCATTGTCCGATCTATAAGAAGGGGGACAATAGAGAGTGCTCCAATCATCGAGGAATCTCGTTGCTTAGCCTGCCGGGGAAGGTTTACTCCAGGATCCTGGAGACCCGCCTCAGGGAGGAGGTCGAGGATAAGTTGGAGGAAAGCCAGTGTGGCTTCCGTCGAGGAAGAAGTACACAAGACCTCATTTTCACCCTGAGGCAGATCACCGAGAAGGCCATTGACCGAAACGGTTCGGCGCACGTCTGCTTTTTGGACCTGGAAAAGGCCTTCGACCGAGTCCCGTGGGATGAGTTGTGGCGAGTTCTCCGGAAACGAGAGGTTTCGAGCCATTTGATCGGGGCGATTCAGAGTTTTTATCTGACCTGCCGCAATGTGATTCGGACTTCTGGGGCCACTTCAGAGGAATTTACTACAACGGCGGGAGTCAGACAGGGAGATATTCTGTCACCGTATCTTTTCATCAGCCTGATGGACGACATAATGAAAGAGTGTAAGCCTTACACTAAAAAGTACACCGTCGGGAATTGGAAGATGCGCCAGGTGAATATTTCCGAACTCGCATTCGCGGATGATGTGGCTTTGATAGCTGGGAGCAAACAAAAACCATGGTGATTTCCCGCACTCCAACAAAGCATTCTATACACCTTGCCGGAACTTAGCTCGAGCAGGTGGATAGCTTCAAGTATCTGGGAGCCATAATCAGACAGGATGGTTCAATTGACCAGGAGGTCGGTAATCGCATAGCTGCTGCTGGACGGCTGTACCATGCAATCAACAGGGGATTTATTGGAAAGAGGGAGGTCAGTAAGACCACGAAAATGGTTGTTTACCGGACCGTCTACTCTCCAATCTTGCTTCACAGTGCAGAGTCCTGGGCCCTTACCTCGAGGCACAGGAGCCGGCTACAGGCGGCGGAAATGCGCTTTCTCCGTAGAGTGGAGGGGAAGACAAGAAGAGACCGTGTGCGGAATCAAACCATCAGAAGCAGTCTGAGGGCTACGCCTCTTTTGGAGAGGGTTGAACAGGCCCAGATGAGATGGTTCGGCCATGTAGTCCGAATGCCTGAGACGAGATAAGCTCGCAGGGCATAGGAAGCCAGGTTCGTGGGAGGCAGAGCTCGAGGAAGACCGCGGACCAAGTGGGAAGACAACATCCGTGTCTCACTGGAGGGCCGTGGAGTACCCTGGAAACAAGGCCGCTCACGAGCATTGGATCGTAAAGGATGGAAAGCTCTCTGCAAAACCTCGACACCGCAAGGTACAAGAGGAGCGACAAAGTAAGTAAGTAAAATTATATTTAGGTAATTCACTAATAATAAAATTAGCGAGACTAATTGAATTCTGTATTATAAGGATATTATAATTAAATTGCGTTTAAGATTGAGTAGTCATGCCAAAATTAACCTTATTTAGACGAACCACCTCAGGTGTACGACGGGAGTCGTGTGTGGACAATTTGTATTTTTTGTCATAAATGCGCTAAAAATAAATTAAATTTCCTATGTTTGGTACCCATTAGTTACAAAGTTAGACTATTTACGACTTTCATCTAATGTTTTTCAATTGGTGTGACAGTTTCTGAGACTAAAGCTTTTAAAAAGATGCGTACGTGATCAATTTTTGACAGATGGTGAGGTTAAGCTTTAGTGATTAGTCAAAACTTTTTTGGTGGTCTGGATGCTCGCATCTCAAAAATACATTACATCAAGTAGTCAATCCCTTAGTAAATTCAGTCACGAACACAAAGCTTCCCTACCTTCGGTAGTGAGCAAGCAAACGATAATCATCAGTGAAGCTTGCATACTAGTCTGCAACACATTGGGACATTTCATGTCTTTAGTTGCAGACTCGTCTATTAAAATGATTACCTATTAAATGATTTAACCACCTCTTCACAAATCAAACCGTTCTCGCAATATTCGGATCACCTGCTATCTGGGATTGTGTTCAGAAGTCCCTCAAGGGCCCACATACCAAATCTCAGAATCGTGGGATCATTAGGGAAAAAACTGGATTCTAGAGCCACTCAGCTGATCCGGGATCGGTCAGTTGTGTTCAGAACTCCCTCAAGGGCCCACATACCAAATCTCAGAATCGTGGGATCATTAGGGAAAAAACTGGATTCTAGAGCCACTCAGCTGATCTGGGATCGGTCAGTTGTGTTCAGAACTCCCTCAAGGGCCCACATACCAAATCTCAGAATCGTGGGATCATTAGGGAAAAAACTGGATTCTAGAGCCACTCAGCTGATCCGGGATCGGTCAGTTGTGTTCAGAACTCCCTCAAGGGCCCACATACCAAATCTCAGAATCGTGGGATCATTAGGGAAAAAACTGGATTCTAGAGCCACTCAGCTGATCTGGGATCGGTCAGTTGTGTTCAGAAGTCCCTCAAGGGGCTACATATCAAATCTCAGAATCGTGGGATCATTAGGGAATCTCCGCGTAACGCTCTCCGCGTGACGCTCCCTGCGTGACGCTCCCCGCGTGACGCTCCCCGCGTGACGCTTTTTCATTTATGTGCCATAGTAAAGACATAAAATGTCAAAAACATTAAAAACCAAATTTCAGCTATAATCATATAGGTACCTACCTACCTCACTTCTACGAATCATAATAATCATTGAGCATATTTCGTTACGTAACATAACGAAAATTTGGTTGTGTGCCATAGCAAAGACATGAAATGTCAAAAATCCAAGTGAAACATTTCACCCAAATTGAAAAAAGTGCCGTTTTTTACAAGCGGTTGCATGATTACTCATATTTCAAATTTTAATAGGTTATTCTACGTAGAATTTAACTGCCGTGAATATTAGTAATAGATGTTTCCTTGCTAACTAGCTTAGTTTTGGCGTAAGATCAAAAATATAGAAAACAGTTCGAAAGTTGCGATGTTTTTTCGCAATAGCTTAGGTCGACCAAGTAACTGGAATAAGCACACTTGGGTTTTTACTATACATGTTGACTCTAAAACTACGAAAATCGAAACAATCCGACCTTATGTTGAATGTCGCATTTGGATTTATTATTTTCAATAATGAACCTTTGTATTTTGAAGATAAATCAACTTTTTTTTTCCTCTATTTACTAGACAATTTACTAGTAATGTGACATTTTCGGTTTTTTAAACATTATTATTACCTATACAATCATTTATTTATTTATAATTTTTATCACCATTTATCACATTCATTTGAAATTCCCAAATCTCGAGAAAAATAGGCAAGGAGACTAATAATTCCATACCACTTGACGATGAGAAACAAAAGAAATTGAATCTCAACTCAAACTCAAATATTCATAAGGCATTCATAAGACTTCAGATGTATAGATCCTGTAAAGTTAAGTTGGATCACATCCATCGAACTATAGGTATATCGAGGTATGTCGAATTAGGGTCCCTACAAACTCATCAACAGGAAACTCATCAAAAACGTGAGGTCGAGGCTTTTTGAGGAGTTTCCCCTTTGGGTGGGACACTCATCAAAACTGAATGGAAGGGAAAGTCGTCAAAAATAACTTCAAATAGAAATCAGATGTAAATTTGGAAGATTCAAAGTAGTTGACAATTATTTTTGATGACTTTCCTGTCCCCTGTGGAAACTCGTCAACCGCTCCTAAGGGGAAACTCATCGAAAGGAAACTCATCAAACCAAACCTTCGGAAGGCTTCACCGTGTGCCAGACCCAACCGTTATTAGTGAAGGAAGTAACCGGATTAGGAGGCCTTCAGACCCCAGGCCAGGTAATAGCCCGACCTGTAGTTCACAAATCTCTATCTCTATCTCTATCTCTACTATTAATAAGAATGAAACTCCGTCTGTCTGTCTGTCGCTCGTGCCTATGCACGGCCAAACGGCTGAGTGGGGGGAGTCTACGAGTGGGGGGATCTTTTTGGGATTTTCCGATAGGGTGTATAAGCGAATTTAAAATTTTCTAATCCCACCCGAACCATGGGCCGTAGGGCGGGAGGGGGGTCGAAGTAATAATTAATGTGCGCTTTTTGGACTTCCCCGCTTCCTCTACCCCTCTAAACGGCCGTTGACAATTCCGGAAAAATACGGGTTTCGTAGGTTTTCCTACGAGGAAGACGACGGCGCGATCGGATCGCGAAAAAAGTATCGGGAAATGCGTTAAAAAAATGCGAGAGTACGGACCCGTTTTCTCGAAAAGTCCGCCGAAAAACTTGGTTTTTTCCGATTAAAATATACCCCATAAAGGTACGTTTTTCGGAACGGTTTTCGCGGGCGAAATACAGCTTTGGGTCCGCCGAATCTGAATCCGAAATCGGATATCGAAAAAAGTGACGTTAAGTCGGTCAAATCGTCGAAGAAGCGAGAAGAAGCGTTTAACATCAGAAATTAAATTTGCCGTGTTCGCGAGAAGGCTCTACGAAGACGTCAAGGGGTTTGTCAGGTATTTCACAATGTTACCTGCAGGCCTATTTCAAAAGAATAAATACGGGTTTTTTCCTACCTATATACAGGTATACCTTGCGAGCGAAGCGAGCAACATCCCCAAATAATCTTTTTGTGGTTCCACGTAGTTTTATAAGATTTAATTTGTTTGTAAGAATTTCCAACAGAAAAAAACGTCTGCCAAGTTGGGTGGGCAGTATAACTCCCTCAAGCGAGCGAAGCGAGCAGCATCCCCTACAGAAGTTAAACCTACCCTTAGAGATCTACCGTTTGCGAGCGAAGCGAGCAACATCCCCTACACACGTTAAACCTACCCTTAGGGATCTACCGTTTGCGAGCAAAGCGAGCAACATGCCCTACATGCCACACTTTGCGAGCGAAGCGAGAGCCATGTCAACAGAATAAATTCGGATTTTTTCCTACAAATATACAGCAATACCTTGCGAGCGAAGCGAGCAACATCCCCGAATAAACTTTTTGTGGTTCCACGTAGTTTCATAAGATTTAATTTGTTTGTAAGAATTTCCAACAGAAAAAAACGTCTGCCAAGTTGGGTGGGCAGTATAACTTCCTCAAGCGAGCGAAGCGAGCAGCATCCCTTACAGAAGTTAAACCTACCCTTAGGGATCTATCGTTTGCAAGCGAAGCGAGCAACATTCCCTACATGCCACACTTTGCGAGCGAAGCGAGCAATATTCCCTACATGCCACACTTTGCGAGCGAAGCGAGCAATTGAATGGGGGGTCCGGGGGGCTTGCCCCCCGGCTGGACGTGGAGGCGAGCGTAGCGAGCCGGAGCGGCTAGTTATTAATAAGAATGAAACTCCGTCTGTCTGTCTGTCGCTCTGTCTGTCGTGTCTATGCACGGCCAAACGGCTGAGTGGGCCGGATCTACGAGTGGGGGGATCTTTTTGGGATTTTCCGATAGGGTGTATAAGCGAATTTAAAATTTTCTAATCCCACCCGAACCATGGGCCGTAGGGCGGGAGGGGGGTCGAAGTAATAATTAATGTGCGCTTTTTGGACTTCCCCGCTTCCCCTACCCCTCTAAACGGCCGTTGACAATTCCGGAAAAATACGGGTTTCGTAGGTTTTCCTACGAGGAAGACGAAGGCGCGATCGGATCGCGAAAAAAGTATCGGGAAATGCGTCAAAAAAATGCGAGAGTACGGACCCGTTTTCTCGAAAAGTCCGCCGAAAAACTTGGTTTTTTCCGATTAAAATATACCCCATAAAGGTACGTTTTTCGGAACGGTTTTCGCGGGCGAAATACAGCTTTGGGTCCGCCGAATCTGAATCCGAAATCGGATATCGAAAAAAGTGACGAGAAGCGTGACGAATTGCGAGCAGAAGCGAGCAAAGCGATTAAAATGATTCTGCCGTGGACGAGAGAAGGCTCAAGAATTGACGTGAAGGGTTCGATGTCACAACATTGCGAGGCGAGCAGGTATGCCTACATAGGTACCTACCTTGCGAGCGAAGCGAGAGCCATTTCAAATAATAAATACGGACTTTGTCCTACACATATACAGGTATACCTTGCGAGCGAAGCGAGCAACATCCCCGAATAAACTTTTCGTGGTTTTAATTTGTTTGTAATAATTCCCAACTGAAAAAAACGTCTGCCAAGTTGGGTGGGCAGTATAACTTCCTCAAGCGAGCGAAGCGAGCAGCATCCCCTACAGAAGTTAAGCCTACCCTTAGAGATCTACCGTTTGCGAGCAAAGCGAGCAGCATCCCCTACAGAAGTTAAACCTACCCTTAGAGATCTACCGTTTGCGAGCGAACCGAGCAACATCCCCTAAATGCCATACTTTGCGAGCGAAGCGAGCAACATTTTCTACATGCCAGACTTTGCGAGCGAAGCGAGCAACACATCCTACATGCCATACTTTGCGAGCGAAGCGAGCAATATTCCCTACATGCCACACGTTGCGAGCGAAGCGAGCAACTTAAAGGGGGGTCCGGGGGGCTTGCCCCCCGGCTGGACGTGGAGGCGAGCGTAGCGAGCCGGAGCGGCTAGTTATTAATAGGAATGAAACTCCGTCTGTCGCTCTGTCTGTCGTGTCTATGCACGGCCAAACGGCTGAGTGGGCCGGATCTACGAGTGGGGGGATCTTTTTGGGATTTTCCGATAGGGTGTATAAGCGAATTTAAAATTTTCTAATCCCACCCGAACCATGGGCCGTAGGGCGGGAGGGGGGTCGAAGTAATAATTAATGTGCGCTTTTTGGACTTCCCCGCTTCCCCTACCCCTCTAAACGGCCGTTGACAATTCCGGAAAAATACGGGTTTCGTAGGTTTTCCTACGAGGAAGACGAAGGCGCGATCGGATCGCGAAAAAAGTATCGGGAAATGCGTCAAAAAAATGCGAGAGTACGGACCCGTTTTCTCGAAAAGTCCGCCGAAAAACTTGGTTTTTTCCGATTAAAATATACCCCATAAAGGTACGTTTTTCGGAACGGTTTTCGCGGGCGAAATACAGCTTTGGGTCCGCCGAATCTGAATCCGAAATCGGATATCGAAAAAAGTGACGAGAAGCGTGACGAATTGCGAGCAGAAGCGAGCAAAGCGATTAAAATGATTCTGCCGTGGACGAGAGAAGGCTCAAGAATTGACGTGAAGGGTTCGATGTCACAACATTGCGAGGCGAGCAGGTATGCCTACATAGGTACCTACCTTGCGAGCGAAGCGAGAGCCATTTCAAATAATAAATACGGACTTTGTCCTACACATATACAGGTATACCTTGCGAGCGAAGCGAGCAACATCCCCGAATAAACTTTTCGTGGTTTTAATTTGTTTGTAATAATTCCCAACTGAAAAAAACGTCTGCCAAGTTGGGTGGGCAGTATAACTTCCTCAAGCGAGCGAAGCGAGCAGCATCCCCTACAGAAGTTAAGCCTACCCTTAGAGATCTACCGTTTGCGAGCAAAGCGAGCAGCATCCCCTACAGAAGTTAAACCTACCCTTAGAGATCTACCGTTTGCGAGCGAACCGAGCAACATCCCCTAAATGCCATACTTTGCGAGCGAAGCGAGCAACATTTTCTACATGCCAGACTTTGCGAGCGAAGCGAGCAACACATCCTACATGCCATACTTTGCGAGCGAAGCAAGCAATATTCCCTACATGCCACACGTTGCGAGCGAAGCGAGCAACTTAATGGGGGGTCCGGGGGGCTTGCCCCCCGGCTGGACGTGGAGGCGAGCGTAGCGAGCCGGAGCGGCTAGTTATTAATAGGAATGAAACTCCGTCTGTCGCTCTGTCTGTCGTGTCTATGCACGGCCAAACGGCTGAGTGGGCCGGATCTACGAGTGGGGGGATCTTTTTGGGATTTTCCGATAGGGTGTATAAGCGAATTTAAAATTTTCTAATCCCACCCGAACCATGGGCCGTAGGGCGGGAGGGGGGTCGAAGTAATAATTAATGTGCGCTTTTTGGACTTCCCCGCTTCCCCTACCCCTCTAAACGGCCGTTGACAATTCCGGAAAAATACGGGTTTCGTAGGTTTTCCTACGAGGAAGACGACGGCGCGATCGGATCGCGAAAAAAGTATCGGGAAATGCGTCAAAAAAATGCGAGAGTACGGACCCGTTTTCTCGAAAAGTCCGCCGAAAAACTTGGTTTTTTCCGATTAAAATATACCCCATAAAGGTACGTTTTTCGGAACGGTTTTCGCGGGCGAAATACAGCTTTGGGTCCGCCGAATCTGAATCCGAAGTCGGATATCGAAAAAAGTGACGGAAAGTAGGTCAAATTGGGAGGGGAATTGCGAGGGAAGCGTTTAACATCAGAAATTAATCGACCACGGGCCGCCGTTACACAACGTTGCTTACCTGAAGGGACCCTCACAGGGGGGTTCCCATTTGCACTTCTACGCAATACCTTGCGAGCGAAGCGAGAGCCATTTCAAATAATGAATACGGACTTTGTGCTACACATATACAGGTATACCTTGCGAGCGAAGCGAGCAACATCCCCGAATAAACTTTTCGTGGTTCCACGTAGTTTTCTAAGATTTAATTTGTTTGTAAGAATTCCCAACTGAAAAAAACGTCTGCCAAGTTGGGTGGGCAGTACAACATTCCCTAATAAACTTTTCGTGGTTCCACGTAGTTTTATAAGAATTAATTTGTTTGTAAGAATTTCCAACAGAAAAAAACGTCTGCCAAGTTGGGTGGGCAGTATAACTTCTTCAAGCGAGCGAAGCGAGCAGCATCCCCTACAGAATAAATACGGACTTGCGAGCGAAGCGAGCAACATCCCCTAATAAACTTTTCGTGGTTCCACGTAGTTTTATAAGATTTAATTTGTAAGTAAGAATTCCCCAACAGAAAAAAACGTCTGCCAAGTTGGGTGGGCAGTATAACTTCCTCAAGCGAGCGAAGCGAGCAGCATCCATTACAGAAGTTAAACCTACCCTTAGGGATCTATCGTTTGCGAGCGAAGCGAGCAACATTCCCTACATGCCACACTTTGCGAGCGAAGCGAGCAATATTCTCTACATGCCACACTTTGCGAGCGAAGCGAGCAATTGAGTGGGGGGTCCGGGGGGCTTGCCCCCCGGCTGGACGTGGAGGCGAGCGTAGCGAGCCGGAGCGGCTAGTTATTAATAAGAATGAAACTCCGTCTGTCTGTCTGTCGCTCTGTCTGTCGTGTCTATGCACGGCCAAACGGCTGATTGGGCCGGATCTACGAGTGGGGGGATCGTTTTGGGATTTTCCGATAGGGTGTATAAGCGAATTTAAAATTTTCTAATCCCACCCGAACCATGGGCCGTAGGGCGGGAGGGGGGTCGAAGTAATAATTAATGTGCGCTTTTTGGACTTCCCCGCTTCCCCTATCTCTATCTCTATTATTAATAAGAATGAAACTCCGTCTGTCTGTTTGTCTGTCTGTTTGTCTGTCTGTCGTGTCTATGCACGGCCAAACGGCTGAGTGGGGGGAGTGTACGAGTGGGGGGATCTTCTTGAGATTTTCCAAAAGTGGGAGCGAGCGAATTTAAAATTGTTTAATCCCACCCGAACCATGGGCCGTAGGGCGGGAGGGGGGTCGAAGTAAGAATTAATGTGCGCTTTTTGGACTTCCCCGCTTCCCCTACCCCTCTAAACGGCCGTTGACAATTCCGGAAAAATACGGGTTTCGTAGGTTTTCCTACGAGGAAGACGACGGCGCGATCGGATCGCGAAAAAAGTATCGGGATATGCGTTAAAAAAATGCGAGAGTACGGACCCGTTTTCTCGAAAAGTCCGCCGAAAAACTTGGTTTTTTCCGATTAAAATATACCCCATAAAGGTACGTTTTTCGGAACGGTTTTCGCGGGCGAAATACAGCTTTGGGTCCGCCGAATCTGAATCCGAAATCGGATATCGAAAAAAGTGACAAATCGCGAGCGGAAGCGAGAAGAAGCGTTTAACATCAGAAATTAATTTTGCCGTGTTCGCGAGAAGGCTCTACGAAGTTAGGGGTTCGATGAGGCGGGGCTTGCACCTGACGAAAACGGGTTGCGAGCAGGTACACGCACTTACGTCTTGAAGGGTATACAGGTATACCTTGCGAGCGAAGCGAGAGCCATGTCAACAGAATAAATTCGGATTTTTTCCTACAAATATACAGCAATACCTTGCGAGCGAAGCGAGCAACATCCCCGAATAAACTTTTTGTGGTTACACGTAGTTTCATAAGATTTAATTTGTTTGTAAGAATTTCCAACAGAAAAAAACGTCTGCCAAGTTGGGTGGGCAGTATAACTTCCTCAAGCGAGCGAAGCGAGCAGCATCCCCTACAGAAGTTAAACCTACCCTTAGGGATCTACCGTTTGCGAGCGAAGCGAGCAACATTTCCTACATGCCACACTTTGCGAGCGAAGCGAGCAATATTCCCTACATGCCACGCTTTGCGAGCGAAGCGAGCAATTGAATGGGGGGTCCGGGGGGCTTGCCCCCCGGCTGGACGTGGAGGCGAGCGTAGCGAGCCGGAGCGGCTAGTAACGAATACGTTTGGGTCGCTGCACATGTTCGAGTGAGACATCATTGTTTCTCAACGATTTTTTTTGTAACGTACTCGTATTTATTATAAATCAATTCATATATTTAGTTTAATATGACCACTAACATATCTATTTTCAATTTATATTATTGCAATTAGTGTCATATAATCTGTAGAGATCGCGCAGGTGGTTTTTTGAGTTGAAGTCATCATTTCGAAGTTAAGCCGGAAATTGTGGGTACCTTCACTTGTAGGTTTAAAGTTTCATTTCTTGCTATAATTTCTGCACAAGTATAATCTGGTTGACTTTATTAGTGTCGTGGGGTCAGTTGCATCCATTGGCCCAAATTCTCTAGGAGTCGGAACTTGATTTAGGGATCAACCTACCAAAATACAACTGCGTCCGCACTCCCCCAGATAATGACACACACCATGCTGATCGTATGGCCAAGCAGGAATATTATATGAAATTACGGAAAACGCTTTCTCTCAGCTGCAAGCAGCTTTTGACGCTTTGAAGGCTGTTGGGGTGGGGCTGGTTCTATATCCCAGTTCTTGGCCTGCTGCAATGAAATTGGTAAAATTCGTGATCGTTTCTATGGATATTGTGATGCACTCATTGAATATAATGTTATGTTGCCTTCAGAATATTACAGGGATAGCTAGCACATTGACTTCATTCGAAATAAAAGCTCTAGAGAATAATATTCGAGCGAAATTTGAAACGAAATTCGCTCCGATATCTGAAGTAAGATTACCAAGAAAGGATGGATGTGGGCGCTTTATAATTCCGATGTCCATAAGGGCGCTCATACAAACACGGCAAAATTTGCATACTCACGCTCACGAAACAAGGGAGATCTCCGATGCAAATTATTTATTAGCACTTAGTAAAATTTAAGAATCGTATGAAAATAAACATGTTTAAGCTTCATATCACGTTGATAGTATGCTTGATTTTAAAACGTAATCTAGAGAATCAGTTACTGATCTCCGACCGCTCTTGGCCGTGTTTGACGCCAATTATAAAGCATATCAAAATTGCGTACTACCACCCTCACTAGAATACTTTTCGAACGATTAATACCATCTAGAAACGGAGTACCAACGTTCTCGGATTTAATTAATTTCAGTTTATTGCACCGTTATAGGTTTTTGACATGTATGTCTTTGCTCTGGGGGGTCAAACAAAAATTTCCATCACGCGAAAGTTGATGTCACAATTTTCCAAACTAATGATTTTTACGTACAACCCAGCCGTTGCTAGGGGAATGGAACTTCCGCAGTTTTCATCGCACAGAAATCGTGGAGTGAAGTAATTTCAAGCTACCAATTTTATTTGTGTTTTCATCTTTAATCAAAAATGTACTTCATTCATTTAATTTCATCGTGAGTGTTTATTAAAAGGTTTTTTACTTCTACAGTAAATTGAAAAAATAAAGAGTATATTATTATTTAATTCTGTGTTTACAATATAAGTGTATAATTTATAAATAATATTACATCACGAGGACTGAAGTTCTCGAGCGCTTCATGTTCCATTCCCTGCCTTTTTCGATATAAATTTGCCAATAAAATTACTTAGGTACCTATAATCACTTTATATTTTGTTAATTTTGTTTTTTATTTATTTATTTTTGTGTGTATATGGATGTTTGGTAACCAAGCTAAAATTTGTGCAAATAATAATTATGTTTTCATGTTAATTTTTACATACTTACCTGATATAAAGTGCGGGTCTATAACCATTAAAACCTATAGACCATTTTTGGTTGACCCCCCAGAGCAAAGACATATGTAACATGGTATCTGTTTATAAAGCAGATAGAGGAACTCGTTTACAAGTTTCTTTCTGAAACAAAATAAGGAAACGTCACAAAAAAATGTGACGCAATATCGTTTATTGGTCCACTTGAGTAAAGATTTGTAATGAATACTTTCACATAATTTCAAGCTACCAATTTCCCCCTCCTTAGTTACATTCCTAAACTAAGTTGAGTGGATTATAAAAATTTTCGTTTGGCGGAAACTAAATAGCGTCTGTATTGGAGAAATAACTTCAATAGTATTTATAGTATGCTTTTGTGCTTCCAAGAATGATAAAATAAATTCTTTATCCTACAGTTGTATTGTATACAGTCCAAAGTTAAAGGATTTGTTTACAACTCTCGAGGGCAACCGTTATGAAATCCCCAAACAAAGACTTATCCGTGTAACATGGTATCTGCTTGTAAAGCAGATAGTGGAACTCGTTTACGAGTTTTTTCAATAATGAACCTTTGTAATCGACCAAGAAAAAAAATTTAAAACCCCTGGAAATTTTGTCATGACCCCCAGCCAAAAGACATATTCAGACAAATGTTGACATTCATTCGAGTTTACAGAGTGTAAACTACGTAATTTAGTTGATAAGTACCGGATTCCTTGTGTATATACTATTAGATTTGGACAAATAAAGTAAAACGTAGATATTTTCTATCATATGTTCGCTTGGGCGTTATCATTAAAAATCGCTCAACATTCATGTGGTAGCGGAGATCTGTCGTTCTATCACAAAGGAAAAGCCTACACAAGCATGGTGAGAAATTAATATTTGTAAAGATATCGAACAATTTCTATGAGATCAGAGAGACTAGGTAATTGGAGCCTTTGTCATCATAAAGAAGGGTACGTACGTCTCGGCTATTATTTGGAAGGTTAGGTTTTCGGCCAGGTTGACGTTGAGCTGTAACAATGGCAGGTAGTTGACCCAAAGGAGACCAATATCCGTCTACTACTACCACCATTTTTGAGGAGTTTCCCGTCAGCTCCTTTTCGATGAGTTTCCTTCAAGGTAGTTTTTGAGGAGTGTCTCGACAGTGCTGGATTCTAGTCGAAAAAAATTTATACTGACTCATAACTGAATTAAACGGATAAATTTATTGGATTCCATTTTTCGATGAGTCGCTCGTTCATGAAGAGTTGAGGAGTGTCCACCCCGCGTGGGAAACTGATCAAAAATGGGGTTCTACGATTTTTTTGATGAGTTTCCTGTTGATGAGTTTCCTAGTTCCCGTCGAATTATAGGTAGGTATCAACACATAATTGAAGAAATAGTAAGAGCAGCTATGATCAAGTAGGCACTGCACAGGTACCTACATACCGACATTTCTTAAAGTATTGTTATACATTTTAGTAACATTTTAAAATTTTATTTATATTATTCTTTTCCCCAAAATTTTAGAATTGAAACATTATTTGGAGCACTGACACAGTACAAAGCATGAAACGTCACTTGTCCGATAAGTGCAATCGACCGTTCCATCACACATTCCTTTGCACAAACAAGACGGTATGGAGTCTTTGGGCATTGCTGATTTCGTCACGAAACGAGGTGATAAGTTGCCGTTTTTGATTTACTATTTATTCAAAAGCGGCAGGATCCAATTTTGAGTGTAGTCCCAACTGCCAACACAAAAACGTGTTATTTTTAATACATCACTTTTCATTAATTTCTCTTCTCATGTTCACAGAATAGCTTTTGTTTTTGACTGGTACGATGAATTGTCCATAAAATATTTTGAGTTCAAATTTTGATCGAAAGGCTACGAAAGTAAATAAGTAAAAATAGTAAACCCACGTAGAAAATCCCTAAAATCATTAGTTCATTTCTATATACTTAGCGAGTGAACAGAACTTGACCCGGTGAATCGTGACAGTTAGTACCTACTCGGAAACCAGGGACAAAGTGAAAAGTCACGGATCCAGGGGTCTATCGTTAAATATCAAAACCACGAGTGATTGGCTGAAAGCTTATGCCGCACAGCTCACAGCGGTCAGGAACTTGACAAAAGTTCGGCTGCGATGCCGACGAAAACCCATGGTGAATAACGATAAGAACTTCGCCTAAGAACCAACCACGGTATATGTGACGCCTATTTGTTCAAAATCGGACAACGGGAATCCCCACAATGTGGAAAATGTGGTCATCCAGATGGAACTCTACGTCACCTGATAATGGATTGTCCAGACCATGAACGGGAGAGACACCTTTTTTTTAATATTTTAGCCACGAAAACAAATGTAAATTTGGAATTTTTATCCATTTTATCATCAAGGAATATCATAATTTATAAAGAACTTTTTAAATTTATGTTAAATTGTAGTATTAATATATGAAAGAAAATTGTTTTACTTACTACAAGCCTTAAATTGTAAATAAAAATATGTATGGCTGTATACAGAACGTAATGCCAAATAAATAAAATAAAAAAAAAAAAAAAAATAAAAAAAATAAAGTACCAGAAAACCAAAAATTCAAACCCCAAAATCAAAGCGGTGCATCTCCAAAAACGGCGCATGAATTGAGAATGTATCGGTTACAACATTTTTTGACGTTCGATTATGACCCAAGCACAACGATAGGGTGGTTCAAAAAAAAAAAAAAAAGGTTTGGGATTTCTTGTCCCCATTGTTTTTTTTTTTTTTTTTTTTTTTTTTTTTTTTTTTTTTTTTTTTTTTTTTTTTGCTTCCTCGCTATGTCAGGTGCTATGACACTCCTAAATTTTTAACAAGAAATATTAATCCTAATCACTTTACCTGGGTCGATTTTGGCCAGTTATCGACCGCTTTCGTAAATCAACCTCTAAATTGGTGGCGAGGTGGTGATTTGAAGGACGGATTTCAATTTTTTTTAGGTCAATTTATGGATTTTCGCATGCGCTGAACACGATGAACTTATTTATTTTACGCTCCGTCCACTAGTTATCCGGTAAACTGGCAGAGGGCGCTGCTTGAAGATAAGTAAAAATCGAAAATTTCACCGAAAATACTGTCCCCTGGTTAAGAATTGTGTACTAGAAACATGCTATTATGGTCGGACAATATGCTTTGGCATGTTCTGAACATGATTCCGTTTTTTACTATACTTTTCCGCCGATGATTGCTTCGTTTATCGGCCATAAACCTCAAATTAATTGTAGGGTAATAGACAAATTCACCCTAATTTCACCGGAAATTATGTCGCGTTGATAATTTAAGGTTCTGAAATACCTTGTGCCGATAAAATTTGGTATTTTCCAGGATACTCGGTACAAAGCCGTTGGTAATTTGGCAAGGACTTGAACCGGCATTGTACTTATTCGCTTAACGACCCGATACCATTGTACAAGCTTTTACACGTGACCGATACCGCTGACAATAGGTAACCCTACGCTCAAACGATCCAATCACAGTTCAGACAATTCAAAACTTCGAATTTGACACCGGAAAACCGATGGAACTAAGGAATTTTACAGAAAAATTGGAATTTTTTAAACTATTTTCTCCATTTTGCCGCTATAATTGGCAAATAAGTACAATGCCGGTTCAAGTCCTTGCCAAATTACCAACGGCTTTGTACCGAGTATCCTGGAAAATACCAAATTTTATCGGCGCAAGGTATTTCAGAACCTTAAATTATCAACGCGACATAATTTCCGGTGAAATTAGGGTGAATTTGTCTATGACCCTACTATTAATTTGAGATTTATGGCCGATAAACGAAGCAATCATCGGCGGAAAAGTATAGTAAAAAACGGAATCATGTTCAGAACATGCCAAAGCATATTATCCGACCATCTTACCATGTTTCTAGAACAATTCTTAACCAGGCGACAGCATTTTCGGTGAAATTTTCGGTTTTTACTTATCTTCAAGCAGCGCTCTGGGGACAAGAAATCCCAAAACTTTTTTTTTTTTTTTTTTTTTTTTGAACCACCCTATCGTTGTGCTTGGGTCATAATCGAACGTCAAAAAATGTTGTAACCGATACATTCTCAATTCATGCGCCGTTTTTGGAGATGCACCGCTTTGATTTTAGGGTTTGAATTTTTGGTTTTCTGGTACTTCAGTATCGTTTTTCACCATGGGTTTTCGTCGGCATCGCAGCCGAACTTTTGTCTAGTGAGCTACAGCGGTTTTCCCTGCCCTTCATGCTTTCACAGGGTGTGTGTGACACCACAAGCAAAATTTTGACTAAAATATCTGAGGTGATTACCTTAAAACACTATAAACCAATAGACGCCTAGCCTCACTTGGAGTTGGAAGACAAATTACAGAAACTCGGCTAAAAAATCTTGAGCATTTGTACTTAACGTTGATTAAAAAAAAAAAAAAAAAAAAAAAAAAAAAAAAAAAAAAAGAGAGAGAGAGAGAGAGAGAGAACAGCGCAGATGAGGCTAGATTCAATTGGCTGACGAACTCTCTCAGTATAATTGTAAACTTTTCCTGTGTACCTTGCACTTTAGATGCTTCATTGTTTGACGTAATTATTACTTACATATTTTTGGTTGAGTGCTTTCGATTGTCAACTCTCAAAACTGGATCCTGCCTTGAGTAAATATGAAATCCAAAAAGGCAATTTATCACCACACCACTTTGTTTATGCAAAGGAATGTGTGGAACGTTCTCTTACTCTTGTCGAAAAAGTTACTTTTCATGCGTTTTTCAGCGTCAGTTCTCCGGAGAATGTTTCAATTCTTAAATTTTATTAAAAAGAATCATTTAAATAAAATTTAAAATGTAATTAAAATGTAGAACAATGCTTTACTACATAGTGGCACGTAGACGGTACCTATGCAGTGCCTACTTGAATATTTACAAGCATGTTCTTATTATTTGATCAATTATGTTATGTTGATACCTACCAATGCATGTGGTCGAACTTTCCTATAGGTACTCAGTGAATCCGCATTTTCGGCTAATTGTTCGTCTTGTAAATTTGGATCGGAAAGCGGGGGTCAAACCTGCTTCCTTCGTCAATAACTATTTCATAGCAATTTTCACAGATAAACGCAGTTATATCATTGTCATCAATAAAAGATTTGGTTGATTTGCTACATGCTTTGTGGATACTGGTTCCGCAATTTATCATTTAATAATGATTAACAGGACGTTTCCATTTTTTCCTACCGTTACGTTACGGCGAAAATATTGATTTTCATGTACAACCAATGCGTTAGTAGGGAAGTGTAACTCCCTTAGTGATAGCAAGAAAACAATCGCCACTTTTTGGAATGCTCTCATTTTATCACAACATCTCATGATCCCTTAGCCTCTGTAGTGTCAAGGAAAGCTGATTTATTACGGTAAATTATAAACTAATATTGTTAAGTAACCACATTGAACTAATAATGTGTAAAATTAATCATTATTAAATTATGTGACTGTAGAACCGTAAGTCTATCGTTCGGTTTTTTTTTTTTTTTTAATACATGGTTTAATGTCGTTCTTACGTATTCCTTCTGTTATTTTCTGGCAAAAAAGAGTAGGCACTGATCAAGAGTTACATTTCCAGGTTGATCCCTAGGGGGTATTATCACATTAAATCTCGATTTCGGAGAAAATAAATTATCGTAGTTCATAAAAACTATATCCACGATGACCAAACTGTTTTGCAAAAGAAAACCCGTACATTTTATAGAAAAAATGGGAATATTTCGAACTACTTCCGAAAAGTCGACTGCAGATAAACAACATTCACAGCAGGTTAACACAAATGAATGTGATAAATGTGAATGAATAAATTAATGTGGTAATTGGTGATGAGAATTATAAATAACTGATTAAGATATTATTAATAATAATAAAATAATAAAAACGGAAAGTTTCACATTACCTGTCTCTAGTTAACAGAGGAGAAGAAAAAAGAAATTTTTTTCAGTTTTTACCTTATTTTAAATTAAACCTGATAATTTTAAAAGTATTTTGCTAATAACCAAAATATAGCTGGTTTAAAAACGAATAATTTGAGCCTAAAAACGATTGTTTGCGTTGGGCCATTCGTAAACTAGTGGGGTCAAAATGAAACGCGCTCCCATGCGCTCTTGTATCCCCCCTACTTTCCGCGACCACTCGCGGCGCATCATCCATTTTTGAGCAGCGTATAACTAGGTACTGGAATAATGCATAAAAGATGTTACTTCATCACGTATGTACCATCTTGAAATACTTCTGTGGAGATGATCTTGAATTTTATTTTACTTATTGTTGCTTTCTATTCCATTCCAGATTTTCTAAAGTCCCAAAAATTCGCCTAAATGGATGATATTACGTAAAAGAGGACTATAAAAGATCATCTAGGGTCCCCTAACACTCCTTGAGAGTATTCGGTCAATTAGATTCAGAGTTTCTCGTGTGTTAACCAAGTTGATATCAATAAGGCGATAAAATGCATGGCAAACCTTCCTAGAAACCTCTACCCAACTACCCTCCAAGTTTGAACATAATCAGACCAATAGATCGTAAAAAATCGACGTTGTTAGAATCTGACGTTTGCGAATGCGCGCACCCTATTATTGATCCGACAACTATGCAATTTAAAGGGAACCATCAAGAAGCTAACCCACACAAAACCAGTAAATTCCATAAAAATCAGTCCCTTAGTCTCCGAGTTTCACAAGTGTCAAACAATTTTATTTTTGCGCATGTACAATGGTCATTACTCAATCAATCGCAATAAAACTCATAGAGCATATTTCTGATACGTATAGCCAACTACCCTCCGGGTTTGAACAAAATCAAACCTATAGATCGTAAAAAATCGACGTTATTTTATGAATTCACGTTTGAGCTTGCTCACACGTCATTATTGATTCGATTGTAATGAAATTCATAGGGGAACATAAAGAGGCTAACCAACACAATCCCTGAAAATTTCATCAAAATCGAACGAAAATTTAGATTTTCCTGTGCTTTTGACTGGGAGTAGTTGTGTAGTCGTCCAACACATGGTCGGTGAGGCTCTCAAGCCGCCCGACCGCACGCCCAACCCTGAGACAGCGTTCCAGTTGTTTTAGTTCTTTGCTTTTTAAAAGAGAAGAGGTGGGAAGAAGACGAGGTTATTTAGAGCAATGGCCGACCCTGCCAGATCTCCGGTAGCCATTCAGTAAGCAAAATAGAATGTGTATATTATTATGTATATTATAATATACACGAAACACCCGACAGCGGCGAAGCACGCGGAAAAACGATGAACTACAGCTGTATATTTGTGATCCATAATCCATTCAACTGGCACCCACCTCTCAAACTTCAAAGGCTCTTTGTTCGTCACTGAATCAATGTAACATTGTGATTATGAATCCTTATCATCCAGTAGAGCCTAAATTAAATAGAGAAAATCGTTTGTGTGTTTATTGTTGAAGTTAAGGTAAGATATGAGGGGTTGACAATGTGGCACCCTTATACGGGTGCCATAAAAATGAGGGTGCCACTTCGTATGCTGTTTTCATTGTTTCGGGTGCCACAGAGCTGGAATATATATATATATATATATATATATATATATATATATATAAATATATATTGCAACATTTTGGCACCCATACAACATTGAAGTTAGGAGGCACCCTCCTTATCCGCTGGTGTATATATGTATTTTATGGTGTATATTGCTTCAAATGACCTCTAAAAACAGCAAGGTATACTTTTTATTTCATTTTAATGGTTATTTACTGAATCCCATAATGCTATACTTGTGGCACCATTCTTGAGAATTTTAAGTCACCGTCTATGTGGCAACCATACAATATTGAAGTAATGTGGCACCCTCATTATTCCCTGGTGTATATGTATATAAATAAATATTCTAACATTGTGGCACCCATACAATATTGAAGTTAGGAGGCACCCTCATTATTCCCTGGTGTATATATTTATTTTATGGTGTATATTGATTCGAATGACATTTAAAAACAGCAAGGATATTTTTATTTCATTTTTATGGTTATTTACTGAATCCCACAATGCTATACCTGTGGCAATCTTCCAGGAAATTTCATATCACTATATCTATGTGCCAACCGAGATATACAATTACAAATCACTGACTAAGTGGCGACCACTTTGATGCCTAGGTGGTATCTGCGACGTTGCCAAACCACCTTCAGAACAGCAGACAAATCAACCGTTTTATAATAGCGGACAAACAAGAGCGAACCAAGAATTTCACAACTCCCATTGGTCTTCCTGGGTTTGTTGAGGTAAACAAACTATGGTCAAAGATCCAGAGACTGAGCTTCAGGGAAGGAGAATGTTTAAATCTCGTAGACTTTTAGTTTTGCCAGCAGATTAGGTACCTAGATAATTTAATTTTGTAATTCTATATCTTCTTTTGTTAGTGCAGGTACTAAATACGCTGAATGTGGATATTGTAAAACCACAACCAGCAAGCAAAATTTTTAATAAGCTTTGAAAAGGCGTAGGTATTAAATGTGCTCCAATTTTCTCAACAAAATGTGAATTATTTTTCCCACAGAAATCGTTTTGGGTTCTATGAAACCTGGATAAAAATTTCTTTTCGTGGAGCTACAGCCAGTAAGTGAAGGGTCTTTTACGGCCAGATATAAGCAACTTTCGTCGTTAAGAATGTTTAAATCTCGTAGACGTTTAGTTTTGCCAGCAGATTAGGTACCTAGATAATTTAATTTTGTAATTCTATATCTTCTTTTGTTAGTGCAGGTACTAAATACGCTGAATGTGGATATTGAAAAAACCACAACCAGCAAGCAGAATTTTTAATAAGCTTTGAAAAGGCGTAGGTATTAAATGTGCTCCAATTCTCTCAACAAAATGTGAATTATTTTGCCCACAGAAATCGTTTTGGGTTCTATGAAACCTGGATACAAATTTCTTTTTGTGGAGCTACAGCCAGTAAGCGAAGGGTCTTTTTATACCTTCCACAGTTACGGCCAGATATAAGCAACTTTCGTCGTTAAGAATGGCCCAGAACACCACGGAGATCACTCCGGAGGATTGACCAGTGCAGATTGTGTTTTCGAGTCGAAATGGGGGGGTATGTATCCCCTGATGATTTATACAAGAATTTCTCGTTTAAGAGTATAGGATAAGTGAAACAGTCGGGAAAGTCGTGAAGCAGATTGGGGGGGGGGGGGGGGGGGATAACGGAATAGCACCTGAGTACAATACTATGTAATCAATGTTATTTCTTGGTGTCATTCACCATAATAATGATCACTTATCAACTCCCTACCTATCTAATAAACCGTCTTTATGCGTTTTTCAAAAAAACATTATCTCGTTTGAGAGAATCGTTATTTTTTACGCGGAACCATCGTTGTATCACCATATAGAACATTGGTGCACAACTAAGTGCCGTCCTTCTCACTGGAGAGAAAGAGTTCATCCCCATCATTATGGCTCCAGATGTTTTCCATGGATCTCACAGGCATGTTTTTTACCTTGGTAATATGAACATTCCTCTTAAACGATGGAAATGGTAGCGCAACTACGAGGTTCTACCTCGGCCAAAAATTCTCTTACCCCAGCCCATCATTACACTTGCAATTTGTGTGTATTGCACAAAAGGTGAGAAGAAACATTCTGGTCCGTAACTTCAAGATGTCTAAAGAAATGGAAGTTTTAGTGGACAAAATCCTAACTTTTCAATTTGGAGTACACGACCTCATAACGAAAATGAAATAGTATATTTGTGGGTAGTTCTTGGTTGCTTAAGAACTATTAGGTAACACTTTCCCAGATATACGAAAGAAAATTGTCTTTACGTTTCGAGACAATCGTTTGAAATCCCAAAAACACGTTCTGACATTGTAAAAAAAATATTTCAGTTCCACCTTTGCCGAATTCCCATCAATACAATCGTCCAAAGAACGTGATCAGCAATTTCTAACCCACAGGGGCTCCTAGAAAGTCATCAAATCTATGGAAAAACTGTAAGACACAAATAAAATAAAATGAGCAGTTCTAAAATTCCAATTCTTATCCGACCTTAAATATCCATGCCCCTTTTGTAAGAAGCCCTATTGAGCGAGAAAATGTCCCAGTTTCAAGGTATCAAGGTCATGATTAACGTAGTCAAGTGACCCTTTTGTATGGTTAATGTAAAAGCCGTCTACCGGCTGCCCACAAACTCGAAACCTGTCCTTCACAGACCGTTTGCATGTATTGTAAACAGTTCCGCAACTTCCACCTTCAATATCATCCTGGACAAAAAAATGGAGATCGGCGTTTTTGACTTCGCTATCAGGGTTCAAGTTGATAACTGACACACCCTTTCGATCGGAATTTAAATCTGCATAACCATCGGAAGCAAAACTCATGAATCCCTCCAATTTCTCGTCTGGTTTGGATGCTAAGGACCAACCTCGATCGGGAGCATCTCCAACCTCATCTGCCCGTAATGCCAACATCTCCGGATGCAAAATCAGGCTCGACAAAGTTCTTATATCTACTAAATTCTACGACGCACGATGTTATCTCCTTCAGCTAGATGACCGTGATCGCCCGAGGACAGGCGATATCAAAAGGAGGGACATCAAAGTACTTTTGAGACATTAAAAAACTTGAAGAAGAGCATAGAGTTCTATGCTTGGTGTACTGTGGTCGAATGTGAATTACAAATTTATTTTAAACCCACCACAAACTCATAGGAATTATTTTGGCTGTTTCATCTAAATTGCTTTCAAGCATTAAACAGGTATTTCTTATGCCTACTGCAACATCCGCGTCACCTTCCACTTCCACCCTTATCAACTTCTTCACAACTGCGTGTAAATGCGGATGAGGACATGCACAACTAAAGGGAGGAGGCATCTACCGAGCATTTTGCTGGTTCGGGTGTTAACTTGCTGTCGATGCACCGGCCTAATTTTCCCCTTCGACACCGCCTCATCTTTTCATTCAGCCAATGTATAAGATATAGGTGCTAACCGCCAATGCCACTAGGAGCTCGGCTGAAAAGGGGCAACTGATCTATAGAAACGGACCAATTATTGAATTTGTTAGTATTCAATTGAGTTTGTATAAGATATGCACGTCTGCTAGTCCAAAACCGATGGCGACAAGAAAAACAGATCTATATGGTTTACAGCTGGAGGGGGAACCATATCGGCCCTTAACACTTTCATCCATGGCCAACTGAACCATGGTCGTCTGCTATCTCAAGGTGGATGGGTGTTACATGCAGATGTGGTTGAAATATATGAGTTTGAGCGCCCAGAAACGACTGTTTTGTTGATCGCTGAAACTGTGGCCCATCATACCAGGATATTGATAGGTTACGTGAATTCAAGTCTGCTACCTTAGTATCGCTAGGTCTTTGCTACAGACGCAGTCCAAAAACACAAATTTTGGGTCTGCAATCGACTTATTGGTAAATAAATGAAATATGAATCAGATGTACATGTAGATGTACTGTAGTTATGCGAATCTGCCACTCGAATATCGCCGGTTCGCCAATGTAGACGTCGTTCAAAAACACTGATTTGGATTGGGGTCAAAAAGAAACTCGTATACACATTACTCAAATTACGGCCAATATTAATTGGTTTAATAGGTAACTTAGAAATACACGTCTGCCATCGAAGCGTCACTAGCTTACTGGTGAAGATGAAGTCAAAACACTGTAAATCCTTGACACAAAGGTTTATTATTTTCCATTACAGATAACAAACCTGAGGCAGAATCCGTTGGTATCCCCCGGTCAAATACTGTGAATCTGATTGCGTACTATTAGAATGATATAATCAATCGTTATTGTTCTATATCTGATCTGATTTATATTTTGATTTGATTTTTAGCGCATTTTCTTTTAAGAAAGGAAAAATGAGCTATTGTGTTCACTTTGTTCGCTGATGTTGTATGTATGTCCTCTTAAAATCGTTTTAAATGCCACTTCCCGACGTCCGATTTTGATGAAACTTGGTATGGATGTAATCTGTAACATTGTGGAAATAAAGATATGCCAGGGGTTGATGACGACTAAGAGGTCATTGATCAGCTGATTGAGCTGCCAAGCCATTTTATCTCTAATTCAACGCAGGAAACGTCTACTATTTCACGCGGATCTCCTTACAAGAAAATACGCTATCATGTGTCTCATTTTGTGAGCACTGATCTACTTGTTTATTATTTTTTAATAACACTATCCCCCTCCCCCCAAAAAATCAAGGTCATGCCCTCACGACACAGGTTCTGGTCCTGGGGGTTAGTATTACACGTCCACCTCCTCAAAAAATAGACGTCTATGTGAAAAACGGGCTTCGGATTCGGGTTCAATACCTTCAAAAACTCCCAGTACCAGCTTCGCCTTCAATTTTTTTTTTTTTTTTTTTTTTTTTTCCAGTGTAATAATTTATAGTATTGATATGGGTTTCCACAACTTCACTGCTCTCCAGTCTGTGTGTCTTATCAAATGAAAGTCGTAGGACATCTAATTCTATATCTGCATTTTATATCACATGTCATTTTATTTCATTTTCATGTAATACATGTAATGAATTTCATCTCATATAATACATGTCATTTTATGACGGAAAATTCAAAATTGTCACTAGACCGCTCCTTTTCTAACACGTGATAGTTTTCTAAGGAAATTATTATTTCGTAAAATTATATTTAGGTAATTCACTAATAATAAAATTAGCGAGACTAATTGAATTCTGTATTATAAGGATATTATAATTAAATTGCGTTTAAGATTGAGTAGTCATGCCAAAATTAACCTTATTTAGACGAACCACCTCAGGTGTACGACGGGAGTCGTGTGTGGACAATTTGTATTTTTTGTCATAAATGCGCTAAAAATAAATTAAATTTCCAATGTTTGGTACCCATTAGTTACAAAGTTAGACTATTTATGACTTTCATCTAATAAGTTTTTCAATTGGTGTGACAGTTTCTGAGACTAAAGCTCTTAAAAATCCAAGTGAAACATTTCACCCAAATTGAAAAAAGTGCCTTTTTTTACAAGCGGTTGCATGATTACTCATATTTCAAATTTTAATAGGTTATTCTACGTAGAATTTAACTGCCGTGAATATTGGTAATAGATGTTTCCTTGCTAACTAGCTTAGTTTTGGCGTAAGATCAAAAATATAGAAAATAGTTCGAAAGTTGCGATGTTTTTTCGCAATAGCTTAGGTCGCCCAAGTAACTGGAATAAGCACACTTGGGTTTTTACTATACATGTTGACTCTAAAACTACGAAAATCGAAACAATCCGACCTTATGTTGAATGTCGCATTTGGATTTATTATTTTCAATAATGAACCTTTGTATTTTGAAGATAAATCAACTTTTTTTCTCCTCTATTTACTAGACAATTTACTAGTAATGTGACATTTTCGGTTTTTTAAACATTATTATTACCTATACAATCATTTATGTATTTATAATTTTCATCACCATTTATCACATTCATTTGAAATTCCCAAATCTCGAGAAAAATAGGCAAGGAGACTAATAATTCCATACCACTTGACGATGAGAAACAAAAGAAATTGAATCTCAACTCAAACTCAAATATTCATAAGGCATTCATAAGACTTCAGTTGTATAGATCCTGTAAAGTTAAGTTGGATCACATCCATCGAACTATAGGTATATCGAGGTATGTCGAATTATAGGTATCAAAACATAATTGAAGAAATAGTAAGAGCATCTATGATCAAGTAGGCACTGCACAGGTACGAAACGAAACGAGGTGATAAATTGCCGTTTTTTATTTACTATTTATTCAAAAGCGGCAGGATCCAATGTTGAGTGTAGTCCCAACTGCCAACACAAAAACGTGTTATTTTTAATACATCACTTTTCATTAATTTCTCTTCTCATGTTCACAGAAAAGCTTTTGTTTTTGACTGGTACGATGAATTGTCCATAAAATATTTTGAGTTCAAAATATGAACGAAAGGCTACGAAAGTAAATCAGTAAAAATAGTAAACCCACGTAGAAAATCCCTAAAATCATTAGTTCATTTCTATATAGCGAGTGAACAGAACTTGACCCGGTGAATCGTGACAGTTAGTACCTACTCGGAACCAGGGACAAAGTGAAAAGTCACGGATCCAGGGGTCTATCGTTAAATATCAAAACCACGAGTGATTGGCTGCTACATCGTTACTGAAAGCTTATGCCGCACAGCTACAGCGGTTTTCCCTGCCCTTCATGCTTTCACAGGGTGTGTGTGACACCACAAGCAAAATTTTGACTAAAATATCTGCGGTGATTACCTTAAAACACTATAAACCAATAGACGCCTGGCCTCACTTGGAGTTGGAAGACAAATTACAGAAACTCGGCTAAAAAATCTTGAGCATTTGTACTTAACGTTGATTAAAAAAAAAAAAAAAAAAAAAAAAAAAAAGAAAAAGAGAGAACAGCGCAGATGAGGCTAGATTCAATTGGCTGACGAACTCTCTCAGTATAATTGTAAACTTTTCCTGTGTACCTTGCACTTTAGATGCTTCATTGTTTGAGGTAATTATTACTTACATATTTTTGGTTGAGTGCTTTCGATTGTCAACTCTCAAAACTGGATCCTGCCTTGAGTAAATATGAAATCCAAAAAGGCAATTTATCACCACAACCACTTTGTTTGTGCAAAGGAATGTGTGGAACGTTCTCTTACTCTTGTCGAAAAAGTTACTTTTCATGCGTTTTTCAGCGTCAGTTCTCCGGAGAATGTTTCAATTCTTAAATTTTATTAAAAAGAATCATTTAAATAAAATTTAAAATGTAATTAAAATGTAGAACAATGCTTTACTACATAGTGGCACGTAGACGGTACCTATGCAGTGCCTACTTGAATATTTACAAGTTTATACATGTTCTTATTATTTGATCAATTATGTTATGTTGATACCTATCGATGCATGTGGTCGAACTTTCCTATAGGTACTCAGTGAATCCGCATTTTCGGCTAATTGTTCGTCTTGTAAATTTGGAACGGAAAGCGGGGGTCAAACCTGCTTCCTCCGTCAATAACTATTTCGTAGCAATTTTCACAGATAAACGCAGTTATATCATTGTCATCAATAAAAGATTTGTTTGATTTGCTACATGCTTTGTGGATACTGGTTCAGCAATTTATCATTTAATAATGATTAATAGGACGTTTCCATTTTTTCCTACCGTTACGTTACGGCGAAAATATTGATTTTCATGTACAACCAATGCGTTAGTAGGGAAGTGTAACTCCCTTAGTGATAGCAGGAAAACAATCGCCACTTTTTGGAATGCTCTCATTTTATCACAACATCTCATGATCCCTTAGCCTCTGTAGTGTCAAGGAAAGCTGATTTATTACAGTAAATTATAAACTAATATTGTTAAGTAACCACATTGAACTAATAATGTGTAAAATTAATCATTATTAAATTATGTGACTGTAGAACCGTAAGTCTGTCGTTCGGTTTTTTTTTTTTTTTTTTTTTTTTTTTATACATGGTTTAATGTCGTTCTTATGTATTCCTTCTGTTATTTTCTGGCAAAAAAGAGTAGGCACTGATCAAGAGTTACATTTCCAGGTGGATCCCTAGGGCCTCGTATTATCACATTAAATCTCAATTTTCGGAGAAAATAAATTATCGTAGTTCATAAAAACTATATCCACGATGACCAAACTGTTTTGCAAAAGAAAACCCGTACATTTTATAGAAAAAATGGGAATATTCCGAATTACTTCCGAAAAGTCGACTGCAGATAAACAACATTCACAGCAGGTTAACACAACTGAATGTGATAAATGTGAATGAATAAATGAATGTGGTAATTGGTGATGAGAATTATAAATAACTGATTAAGAAATAATTAATAATAATAAAATAATAAAAACGGAAAGTTTCACATTACCTGTCTCTAGTTAACAGAGGAGAAGAAAAAAGGAATTTTTTCAGCTTTAACCTTATTTTAAATTAAACCTGATAATTTTAAAAGTATTTTGCTAATGACCAAAATATAGCTGGTTTAAAAACGAATAATTTGAGCCTAAAAACGGTTGTTTGCGTTGGGCCATTCGTAAACTAGTAGGGTCAAAATGGAGCGCGCTCCTATGCGCTCTTGTATCCCCCCTACCTTCCGCGACCACTCGCGGCGCATCATCCATTTTTGAGCAACGTATAACTAGGGACTGGAATAATGCATAAAAGATGTTACTTCATCACGTATGTACCATCTTGAAATACTTCTGTGGAGATGATCTTGAATTTTATTTTACTTTTTGTTGCATAACTGGAACTTTCTATTCCATTCCAGATTTCCTAAAGTCCCAAAAATTCGCCTAAATGGATGATATTACGTAAAAGAAGACTATAGGAGATCATCTAGGGTCCCCTAACACTCCTTGAGAGTATTCGGTCAATTAGATTCAGAGTTTCACGTGTGTTAACCAAGTTAATATCAATAAGGCGATAAAATGCATAGGAAACGTTCCTAGAAACCTCTACCCAACTGCCCTCCAAGTTTGAACATAATCAGACCAATAGATCGTAAGAAATCGACGTTGTTAGAATCTGACGTTTGCGCATGCGCGCACCTTATTATTGATCCGACAACAATGCAATTTAAAGGGAACCATCTAGAAGCTAACCCACACAAAACCAGAAAATTCCATAAAAATCGGTTCCTTAGTCTCTGAGTTTCACAAGAGTCAAACAATTTTATTTTTGCGCATGTACAATGGTCATTACTCAATCAATCACAATAAAACTCATAGAGCATATTTCTGATACGTATAGCCAACTACCCTCCGGGTTTGAACAAAATCGAACCTATAGACCGTAAAAAATCGACGTTATTTTATGAATTCACGTTTGAGCTTGCGCACACGTCATTATTGATTCGATTGCAATGAAATTCATAGGGGAACATAAAGAGGCTAACCAACACAATCCCTGAAAATGTCATCAAAATCGAACTAAAATTGAGAATTTCCTGTGCTTTTGACTGGGAGTAGTTGTGTAGTCGTCCAACACATCTCAACCCGCCCGACCGCACGCTCAACCCTGAGACAGCGTTCCAGTTGTTTTAGTTCTTTGCTTTTTAAAAGAGAAGAGGTGGGGAGAAGACGAGGTTATTTAAAGCAATGGCCGACCCTGCCAGATCTCCGGTAGCCATTCAGTAAGCAAAATAGAATGTGTATATTATTATGTATATTATAATATACACGAAACACCCGACAGCGGCGAAGCACGCGGAAAAACGATGAACTACAGCTGTATATTTGTGATCCATAATCCATTCAACTGGCACCCACCTCCCAAACTTCAAAGGCTCTTTGTTGGTCACTGAATCAATGTAAAATTGTAATTATGAATCCTTATCATCCAGTAGAGCTTAAATTAAATAGTGAAAATCTTTTATGTGTTTATTGTTGAAGTTAAGGTAAGATATGAGGGGTTGACAATGTGGCACCCTTATACGGGTGCCATAAAAACTTGGGTGCCACTTCGTATGCTGTTTTTATTGTTTCGGGTGCCACAATGTATGGAATATATATATATATACATATATATATATATATATATATATACATATATATATATATATATATATATATATATTCCAGCTCTGTGGCACCCGAAACAATGAAAACAGCATACGAAGTGGCACCCTCGTTTTTATGGCACCCGTATAAGGGTGCCACATTGTCAACCCCTCATATCTTACCTTAACTTCAACAATAAACACACAAACGATTTTCTCTATTTAATTTAGGCTCTACTGGATGATAAGGATTCATAATCACAATGTTACATTGATTCAGTGACCAACAAAGAGCCTTTGAAGTTTGAGAGGTGGGTGCCAGTTGAATGGATTATGGATCACAAATATACAGCTGTAGTTCATCGTTTTTCCGCGTGCTTCGCCGCTGTCGGGTGTTTCGTGTATATTATTATATACATAATAATATACACATTCTATTTTGCTTACTGAATGGCTACCGGAGATCTGGCAGGGTCGGCCATTGCTTTAAATAACCTCGTCTTCTCCCCACCTCTTCTCTTTTAAAAAGCAAAGAACTAAAACAACTGGAACGCTGTCTCAGGGTTGGGCGTGCGGTTGGGCGGGTTGAGAGCCTCACCGACCATGTGTTGGACGACTACACAACTACTCCCAGTCAAAAGCACAGGAAAATCTAAATTTTCGTTCGATTTTGATGAAATTTTCAGGGATTGTGTTGGTTAGCCTCTTTATGTTCCCCTATGAATTTCATTACAATCGAATCAATAATGACGTGTGAGCAAGCTCAAACGTGAATTCATAAAATAACGTCGATTTTTTACGATCTATAGGTGTGATTTTGTTCAAACCCGGAGGGTAGTTGGCTATACGTATCAGAAATATGCTCTATGAGTTTTATTGCGATTGATTGAGTAATGACCATTGTACATGCGCAAAAATAAAATTGTTTGACACTTGTGAAACTCGGAGACTAAGGGACCGATTTTTATGGAATTTTCTGGTTTTGTGTGGGTTAGCTTCTTGATGGTTCCCTTTAAATTGCATAGTTGTCGGATCAATAATAGGGTGCGCGCATGCGCAAACGTCAGATTCTAACAACGTCAATTTCTTACGATCTATTGGTCTGATTATGTTCAAACTTGGAGGGTAGTTGGGTAGAGGTTTCTAGGAAGGTTTGCCATGCATTTTATCGCCTTATTGATATCAACTTGGTTAACACACGTGAAACTCTGAATCTAATTGACCGAATACTCTCAAGGAGTGTTAGGGGACCCTAGATGATCTCCTATAGTCCTCTTTTACGTAATATCATCCATTTAGGCGAATTTTTGGGACTTTAGGAAATCTGGAATGGAATAGAAAGTTCCAGTTATGCAACAAAAAGTAAAATAAAATTCAAGATCATCTCCACAGAAGTATTTCAAGATGGTACATACGTGATGAAGTAACATCTTTTATGCATTATTCCAGTACCTAGTTATACGTTGCTCAAAAATGGATGATGCGCCGCGAGTGGTCGCGGAAAGTAGGGGGGATACAAGAGCGCATGGGAGCGCGCTCCATTTTGACCCTACTAGTTTACGAATGGCCCAACGCAAACAATCGTTTTTAGGCTCAAATTATTCGTTTTTAAACCAGCTATATTTTGGTTATTAGCAAAATACTTTTAAAATTATCAGGTTTAATTTAAAATAAGGTAAAAGCTGAAAAAATTCCTTTTTTCTTCTCCTCTGTTAACTAGAGACAGGTAATGTGAAACTTTCCGTTTTTATTATTTTATTATTATTAATAATATCTTAATCAGTTATTTATAATTCTCATCACCAATTACCACATTAATTTATTCATTCACATTTATCACATTCAGTTGTGTTAACCTGCTGTGAATGTTGTTTATCTGCAGTCGACTTTTCGGAAGTAGTTCGGAATATTCCCATTTTTTCTATAAAATGTACGGGTTTTCTTTTGCAAAACAGTTTGGTCATCGTGGATATAGTTTTTATGAACTACGATAATTTATTTTCTCCGAAAATTGAGATTTAATGTGATAATACGAGGCCCTAGGGATCAACCTGGAAATGTAACTCTTGATCAGTGCCTACTCTTTTTTGCCAGAAAATAACAGAAGGAATACGTAAGAACGACATTAAACCATGTATTTAAAAAAAAAAAAAAAAAAAAAAAAAAAAAAAAAAAAAAAACCGAACGATAGACTTACGGTTCTACAGTCACATAATTTAATAATGATTAATTTTACACATTATTAGTTCAATGTGGTTACTTAACAATATTAGTTTATAATTTACCGTAATAAATCAGCTTTCCTTGACACTACAGAGGCTAAGGGATCATGAGATGTTGTGATAAAATGAGAGCATTCCAAAAAGTGGCGATTGTTTTCCTGCTATCACTAAGGGAGTTACACTTCCCTACTAACGCATTGGTTGTACATGAAAATCAATATTTTCGCCGTAACGTAACGGTAGGAAAAAATGGAAACGTCCTGTTAATCATTATTAAATGATAAATTGCGGAACCAGTATCCACAAAGCATGTAGCAAATCAACCAAATCTTTTATTGATGACAATGATATAACTGTGTTTATCTGTGAAAATTGCTACGAAATAGTTATTGACGAAGGAAGCAGGTTTGACCCCCGCTTTCCGATCCAAATTTACAAGACGAACAATTAGCCGAAAATGCGGATTCACTGAGTACCTATAGGAAAGTTCGACCACATGCATCGGTAGGTATCAACATAACATAATTGATCAAATAATAAGAACATGTATAAGCTTGTAAATATTCAAGTAGGCACTGCATAGGTACCGTCTACGTGCCACTATGTAGTAAAGCATTGTTCTACATTTTAATTACATTTTAAATTTTATTTAAATGATTCTTTTTAATAAAATTTAAGAATTGAAACATTCTCCGGAGAACTGACGCTGAAAAACGCATGAAAAGTAACTTTTTCGACAAGAGTAAGAGAACGTTCCACACATTCCTTTGCACAAACAAAGTGGTGTGGTGATAAATTGCCTTTTTGGATTTCATATTTACTCAAGGCAGGATCCAGTTTTGAGAGTTGACAATCGAAAGCACTCAACCAAAAATATGTAAGTAATAATTACCTCAAACAATGAAGCATCTAAAGTGCAAGGTACACAGGAAAAGTTTACAATTATACTGAGAGAGTTCGTCAGCCAATTGAATCTAGCCCCATCTGCGCTGTTCTCTCTCTCTCTCTTTTTTTTTTAACACTGCGATGACCTACCGAAAAAAAAATCGTCACAAAAAACCGACAGAAAAAACCGTTATGCGCCTTTTATAATGATTTTCACGTACAACCAAGCCTCTTCCGCAATTCTAATCGCACAGAAATCGTTCACCATTCGTTGGAAAGCTCCTGATGTTAACTACTGATGTTAACTCCTGCGAAGTGCGTGGCCATCAACCTGAGTTATGAGCATGGTTATTTGAATCAATTGTTTACACACAGATGATCATTCTCAATAATTGATATTGTCAACATGATTGCAACCGCTTGTAAATTTTCTTATGATTTTCACGTACAACCGAGCCGTTGGTAGGGAAATGGAACTTCCGCAATTTTAATCGCACAGAAATCGTTCACCATTCGTTGGAAAGCTCTCAATTTATATAGTATTTTTCTTGTAGTTACATATTTATTTATATAATATTTATAGGGTTTTAGACCAAATTAACTGTCTAACAATTATTTATTTTATTATTGCCAAATATTGTTATTATTCACGTGCAACCAAGCCGTTGGTAAGGAAATAGAATCATCGCAAAAACACATTCTGTGTTCCTATGATTTCATACAGAGTATGGAAAAAGAAATAAACCGGGGGGTGCAGGGGGGCGGAGCCCCCCGCCGAGGCGCAAAGCGCCAAGTTTTTTTTTTTTTTTTTTTTTTTTTTTTAAATCAACGTTAAGTACAAACGCTCAAGATTTTTTAGCCGAGTTTCTGTAATTTGTCTTCCAACTCCAAGTGAGGCTAGGCGTCTATTGGTTTATAGTGCTTTAAGGTAATCACCGCAGATATTTTAGTCAAAATTTTGCTTGTGGTGTCACACACACCCTGTGAAAGCATGAAGGGCAGGGAAAACCGCTGTAGCTGTGCGGCATAAGCTTTCAGTAACGATGTAGCAGCCAATCACTCGTGGTTTTGATATTTAACGATAGACCCCTGGATCCGTGACTTTTCACTTTGTCCCTGGTTTCCGAGTAGGTACTAACTGTCACGATTCACCGGGTCAAGTTCTGTTCACTCGCTATATAGAAATGAACTAATGATTTTAGGGATTTTCTACGTGGGTTTACTATTTTTACTTATTTACTTTCGTAGCCTTTCGTTCATAATTTGAACTCAAAATATTTTATGGACAATTCATCGTACCAGTCAAAAACAAAAGCTATTCTGTGAACATGAGAAGAGAAATTAATGAAAAGTGATGTATTAAAAATAACACGTTTTTGTGTTGGCAGTTGGGACTACACTCAAAATTGGATCCTGCCGCTTTTGAATAAATAGTAAATCAAAAACGGCAATTTATCACCTCGTTTCGTGACGAAATCAACAATGCCCAAAGACTCCATACCGTCTTGTTTGTGCAAAGGAATGTGTGATGGAACGGTCGATTGCACTTATCGGACAAGTGACGTTTCATGCTTTGTACTGTGTCAGTGCTACAAATAATGTTTCAATTCTAAAATTTTGTGGAAAAGAATAATATAAATAAAATTTTAAAATGTTACTAAAATGTATAACAATACTTTAAGAAATGTCGGTATGTAGGTACCTGTGCAGTGCCTACTTGATCATAGATGCTCTTACTATTTCTTCAATTATGTGTTGATACCTACCTATAATTCGACATACCTCGATATACCTATAGTTCGATGGATGTGATCCAACTTAACTTTACAGGATCTATACATCTGAAGTCTTATGAATGCCTTATGAATATTTGAGTTTGAGTTGAGATTCAATTTCTTTTGTTTCTCATCGTCAAGTGGTATGGAATTATTAGTCTCCTTGCCTATTTTTCTCGAGATTTGGGAATTTCAAATGAATGTGATAAATGGTGATGAAAATTATAAATACATAAATGATTGTATAGGTAATAATAATGTTTAAAAAACCGAAAATGTCACATTACTAGTAAATTGTCTAGTAAATAGAGGAGAAAAAAAGTTGATTTATCTTCAAAATACAAAGGTTCATTATTGAAAATAATAAATCCAAATGCGACATTCAACATAAGGTCGGATTGTTTCGATTTTCGTAGTTTTAGAGTCAACATGTATAGTAAAAACCCAAGTGTGCTTATTCCAGTTACTTGGGCGACCTAAGCTATTGCGAAAAAACATCGCAACTTTCGAACTATTTTCTATATTTTTGATCTTACGCCAAAACTAAGCTAGTTAGCAAGGAAACATCTATTACCAATATTCACGGCAGTTAAATTCTACGTAGAATAACCTATTAAAATTTGAAATATGAGTAATCATGCAACCGCTTGTAAAAAAAGGCACTTTTTTCAATTTGGGTGAAATGTTTCACTTGGATTTTTAAGAGCTTTAGTCTCAGAAACTGTCACACCAATTGAAAAACTTATTAGATGAAAGTCATAAATAGTCTAACTTTGTAACTAATGGGTACCAAACATTGGAAATTTAATTTATTTTTAGCGCATTTATGACAAAAAATACAAATTGTCCACACACGACTCCCGTCGTACACCTGAGGTGGTTCGTCTAAATAAGGTTAATTTTGGCATGACTACTCAATCTTAAACGCAATTTAATTATAATATCCTTATAATACAGAATTCAATTAGTCTCGCTAATTTTATTATTAGTGAATTACCTAAATATAATTTTACGAAATAATAATTTCCTTAGAAAACTATCACGTGTTAGAGAAGGAGCGGTCTAGTGACAATTTTGAATTTTCCGTCATAAAATGACATGTATTATATGAGATGAAATTCATTACATGTATTACATGAAAATGAAATAAAATGACATGTGATATAAAATGCAGATATAGAATTAGATGTCCTACGACTTTCATTTGATAAGACACACAGACTGGAGAGCAGTGAAGTTGTGGAAACCCATATCAATACTATAAATTATTACACTGAAAAAAAAAAAAAAAAAAAAAAAAAAAAAAAAAAAAAAAAAAAAAATTGAAGGCGAAGCTGGTACTGGGGGTTTTTGAAGGTACTGAACCCGAATCCGAAGCCCGTTTTTCACATAGACGTCTATTTTTTGAGGAGGAGACGTGTAATACTAACCCCCAGGACCAGTACCTGTGTCGTGAGGGCATGACCTTGATTTTTTGGGGGGAGGGGGATAGTGTTATTAAAAAATAATAAACAAGTAGATCAGTGCTCACAAAATGAGACACATGATAGCGTATTTTCTTGTAAGGAGATCCGCGTGAAATAGTAGACGTTTCCTGCGTTGAATTAGAGACAAAATGGCTTGGCAGCTCAATCAGCTGATCAATGACCTCTTAGTCGTCATCAACCCCTGGCACATCTTTATTTCCACAATGTTACAGATTACATCCATACCAAGTTTCATCAAAATCGGACGTCGGGAAGTGGCATTTAAAACGATTTTAAGAGGACATACATACAACATCAGCGAACAAAGTGAACACAATAGCTCATTTTTCCTTTCTTAAAAGAAAATGCGCTAAAAATCAAATCAAAATATAAATCAGATCAGATATAGAACAATAACGACTGATTATATCATTCTAATAGTACGCAATCAGATTCACAGTATTTGACCGGGGGATACCAACGGATTCTGCCTCAGGTTTGTTATCTGTAATGGAAAATAATAAACCTTTGTGTCAAGGATTTACAGTGTTTTGACTTCATCTTCACCAGTAAGCCAGTGACGCTTCGATGGCAGACGTGTATTTCTAAGTTACCTATTAAACCAATTAATATTGGCCGTAATTTGAGTAATATGTATACGAGTTTCTTTTTGACCCCAATCCAAATCAGTGTTTTTGAACGACGTCTACATTGGCGAACCGGCGATATTCGAGTGGCAGATTTGCATAACTACAGTACATCTACATGTACATCTGATTCATATTTCATTTATTTACCAATAAGTCGATTGCAGACCCAAAATTTGTGTTTTTGGACTGCGTCTGTAGCAAAGACCTAGCGATACTAAGGTAGCAGACTTGAATTCACGTAACCTATCAATATCCTGGTATGATGGGCCACAGTTTCAGCGATCAACAAAACAGTCGTTTCTGGGCGCTCAAACTCTTATATTTCAACCACATCTGCATGTAACACCCATCCACCTTGAGATAGCAGACGACCATGGTTCAGTTGGCCATGGATGAAAGTGTTAAGGGCCGATATGGTTCCCCCTCTAGCTGTAAGCCATATTTTCGCAAATTGAGATCTGTTTTTCTTGTCGCCATCGGTTTTGGACTAGTAGACGTGCATATCTTATACAAACTCAATTGAATACTAACAAATTCAATAATTGGTCCGTTTCTATAGATCAGTTGCCCCTTTTCAGCCGAGCTCCTAGTGGCATTGGCGGTTAGCACCTATATCTTGTACATTGGCTGAATTAAAAGATGAGGCGGTGTCGAAGGGGAAAATTAGGCCGGTGCATCGACAGCAAGATAACACCCGAACCAGCAAAATGCTCGGTAGATGCCTCCTCCCTTTAGTTGTGCATGTCCTCATCCGCATTTACACGCAGTTGTGAAGAAGTTGATAAGGGTGGAAGTGGAAGGTGACGCGGATGTTGCAGTAGGCATAAGAAATACCTGTTTAATGCTTGAAAGCAATTTAGATGAAACAGCCAAAATAATTCCTATGAGTTTGTGGTGGGTTTAAAATAAATTTGTAATTCACATTCGACCACAGTACACCAAGCATAGAACTCTATGCTCTTCTTTAAGTTCTTTAATGTCTCAAAAGTACTTTGATGTCCCTCCTTTTGATATCGCCTGTCCTCGGGCGATCACGGTCATCTAGCTGAAGGAGTTAACATCGTGCGTCGTAGAATTTAGTAGATATAAGAACTTTGTCGAGCCTGATTTTGCATCCGGAGATGTTGGCATTACGGGCAGATGAGGTTGGAGATGCTCCCGATCGAGGTTGGTCCTTAGCATCCAAACCAGACGAGAAATTGGAGGGATCCATGAGTTTTGCTTCCGATGGTTATGCAGATTTAAATTCCGATCGAAACGGTGTGTCAGTTATCAACTTGAACCCTGATAGCGAAGTCAAAAACGCCGATCTCCATTTTTTTGTCCAGGATGATATTGAAGGTGGAAGTTGCAGAACTGTTTACAATACATGCAAACGGTTTGTGAAGGACAGTTTTCGAGTTTGTGGGCAGCCGGTAGACGGCTTTTACATTAACCATACAAAAGGGTCACTCGACTACGTTAATCATGACCTTGATACCTTGAAATTGGGACATTTTCTCGCTCCATAGGGCTTCTTACAAAAGGGGCATGGATATTTAAGATCGGATAAGAATTTGAATTTTAGAACTGCTCATTTTATTTTATTTGTTTCTTGCAGTTTTTTCATAGATTTGATGATTTTCTAGGAGCCCCTGTGGGTTAGAAATTGCTGATCACGTTCTACGGACGATTGTATTGATGGGAATTCGGCAAAGGTGGAACTGAAATATTTTTTTTACAATGTCAGAACGTGTTTTTGGGATTTCAAACGATTGTCTCGAAACGTATAGACAATTTTTTTTCGTATATCTGGTTAAGTGTTACCTACAAGTTCTTAAGCAACCAAGAACTACCCACAAATATACTACTTCATTTTCGTTATGCGGTCGTGTACTCAAAAATTGAAAAGTTAGGATTTTGTTCACTAAAACTTCCAATTTTTTTTTTTTTTTTTTTGACATCTTGAAGTTACGGAGGAGAATGTTCTTTCTCACCTTTTGTGCAATACACACAAATTGCAAGTGTAATAATGGGCTAGGGTAAGAGAATTTTTGGCCGAGGTAGAACCTCGTAGTTGCGCTACCATTTCCATCGTTTAAGATGTTTTACCAAGGTAAAAAACATGCCTGTGAGATCCATGGAAAACATCTGGAGCCATAATGATGGGGATGAACTCTTTCTCTCCGGTGAGAAGGACGGCACTTAGTTGTGCACCAATGTACTATATGGTGATACAACGATGGTTATGCGTAAAAAATAACGATTCTCTTAAACGAGATAATGTTTTTTCTGAAAAACGCATGAAGACGGTTTATTAGATAGGTAGGGAGTTGATAAGTGATAATTATTATGGTGAATGACACCAAGAAATAACATTGATTACATAGTATTGTACTCAGGTGCTATTCCGTTATCCCCCCCCCCCCCCCCCCCCCAATCTGCTTCACGACTTTCGCGACTGTTTCACTTATCCTATACTCTTAAACGAGAAATCATTCTTGTATAAATTCTTGTATAAATCAATTTTGTTGAGAAAATTGGAGCATATTTAATACCTACGCCTTTTCAAAGCTTATTAAAAATTGTGCTTGCTGGTTGTGGTTTTACAATATCCACATTCAGCGTATTTAGTACCTGCACTAACAAAAGAAGATATAGAATTACAAAATTAAATTATCTAGGTACCTAATCTGCTGGCAAAACTAAAAGTCTACGAGATTTAAACATTCTCCTTCCCTGAAGCTCAGTCTCTGGATTTTTGACCATAGTTTGTTTACCTCAACAGAACCCAGGAAGACCAATAGAAGTTGTGAAATTCTTGGTTCGCTCTTGTTTGTCCGCTATTATAAAATGGTTGACTTGTCTGCTGTTCTGAAGGTGGTTTGGCAACGTCGCAGATACCACCTAGGTATCAAAGCAGTCGCCACTTAGTCAGTGATTTGTAATTGTATATCTCGGTTGGCACATAGATATAGTGATATGAAATTTCCTGGAAGATTGCCACAGGTATAGCATTGTGGGATTCAGTATATAACCATTAAAATGAAATAAAAATATCCTTGCTGTTTTTAAATGTCATTCGAATCAATATACACCATAAAATAAATATATACACCAGGGAATAATGAGGGTGCCTCCTAACTTCAATATTGTATGAGTGCCACAATGTTAGAATATTTATTTATATACATAAACACCAGGGAATAATGAGGGTGCCACATTACTTCAATATTGTATGGTTGCCACATAGACGGTGGCTTGAAATTCTCAAGAATGGTGCCACAAGTATAGCATTATGGGATTCAGTAAATAACCATTAAAATGAAATAAAAAGTATACCTTGCTGTTTTTAGAGGTCATTTGAAGCAATATACACCATAAAATACATATATACACCAGCGGATAAGGAGGGTGCCTCCTAACTTCAATGTTGTATGGGTGCCAAAATGTTGCAATATATATTTATATATGTATGTATGTATGTATATATATATATATATATATATATATATATATATATATATATATGTATGTATATATATATATATATATATATATATATATATATATATATATATGTGTCATTCCAGACGATAACTGTCCGTAGAATTGTGCTAGAAACTTCAAACAAATTTTAAAATGTTAAGGACACAAAACGAAAGTTCAAGTTCGTTGGCCAACATGATCGGATCACATCTTCGGGTTGAAATTTTCAAAAATGTAGTCAAAAATTTCGAAATAGCCTGTTTTTTTTCGATTTGTTGTGCAAAATAATTTTTTCAGCATACTAACATGTGGTATATTCGGAATCAGCGTAAGATTTCCTATAAGAATATGTATCAAGGTTTCAAAAATTTCAAAGTTGAAAAATCAGCCAAAAATTGAAATAATGCCGTTCGCTAGTTGTAAAAATCGGTAATATTTGCTTGAAACATTGTCCAAATTCAGATTGAACTACTCTTATGGAAGTATCCTTGTATAACCAATCCTAGAACCATGCTGTTTAAAACGTAGGTAGCAGGTGCTTGTTTAAAAAAAAAAAATGTAACCACAACTGATGAGTTGTGATTACACAATAAATTTCTCTACACGATCAATAGCGACTGAAATGTCGAAGATTTCTTCAAAAATTCGCTCATGGGGTCATGCTGCATGACTGGACTTTTTTTGAATGCTCTCATTTTACCACGACATTTTATGACCTCTAAGCCATTGTAGTGTCAAGGAATGCTGATTTATTGCTCTAAGTTAAAAAATAATATTGTTTTGTAACCATAATGGAATAATCTTGTGAAAAGAAGGCTCTACATAGTTGGTATACAATTGAGTAGTAGGTACCTACTGGTAAGCAGTAGGTACTAGACATATCCATGATCTTTTGTTTTTCCCATCAAGGGAGAAATTAAAATTCTTGATTTACACTTTACTTCTTCTTAAAGCGTTCTTTTTGTTTATTTTTTTATTCTCGTTTCCCCAAGAAAAGTTCTAAATTGATATAAGCCCGTTTTCAAGAAAGCTCTTCAAGTACACATTGGGAGAATTGAAACCATAGAATACTTATAGGTACTAACTATGTTGAAACGATCCAGGGGCATCGGGACATTGCCCCAGTACATTTGGGAAAAAAGTAACAAACTGGAATGAAGTCTTTACAAACAACACATCGTTTCAAATTAGAACGAAAAGCGAGGTGTGTAGCTCCATGCTGTGGCTCCAAGGTGGATGCTAGAAGGAATAGGTTTACGCTCCATCCAAGGAGGTTTAAGATCCATCTACCAGCGAAAAAGTACGTAGATTATGATTCTATTGAGAGGAAAATTTCGTCGATTTAGGTTAGACTGTGAAGGGGAAAAAAAGGGAAATAAAGGGCAAGAAACGGGAAATAAAGGGCGGGAAAAAGAGGTCATAACGGGATATTTCTCATGATTTTGGGGGCTTTGCCCCAGACAGGGTTTCCAACTTTTCTAAAGACCGTAGAATGAAATTTACGTTATGAGTGGCTTCCACTAGAGGAGTTTCGGTTTATTCCATTAGCCAAACTGATTTCTTCTGGTCACTCCATGCTAAGAGTTCCCTGTTGGTAGTAATGTTTTGTTGTCTCTGCAGGTAAATATGACGTTTCTTTAAGTTCGTTCGGGCATGTTGTTGTTCCCAAGAATTTACTCTAACGTAAAGTCCGTATTATAGCGTTGTGTTATAAGTACCTATTTTTATTCAGTCCTAAGTTGTTGAATACGTCTTTTGTAATAAAGTCCTTTGTATTGTCGGTCGAGTTGGAGTGCGTTGTTCTATGTGTAGAGCTACATAACCCTTTTCCGTCGGTAGTTACGAATAGTTACAAAAAGAAATAACGACACTTACAACGATCACTTTGAATAGAATTCGCACCGAAGGACGACGTTCATCGACGGATTTACGTAAGTTGAAGTTTAGTCAGGTACTGATTTTGAAATTTTTGACATTTTCATGTCTTTGCTTGGGCACATAAACTGAAAAATCGTCACGAAAACTTGCTCACGCGATACCAATAAATAAAATAGACTCACTGTGTTGCGTAGAGAACAATCAACTGTTTTCTTTATGTCTTTGCTATGGCACATAAACTAAAAAAACGTCACGGAAAATTGCTCACGAAAATATTTTGATGATTTCCGCTTACAACCGAGTTGTTGTTAGGGAAATGGTACTTCGTCGTTTTTCATCCCACAAATCGATTTATCCAACCATATTATGTTAACTACTGCGAAGTGCGTGGCCAACAAGCTGAGTTATGAGCAAGGTTATTTGAATAATTTATTGTGTACACTCAGGTGATCATTCTCAATAATTGATACTGTGAACATGATTGCAACCGCTTGTTAATTTCTGATGATTTCATTGAGCTGATGTTTCGATGATTTGATTCATAGCAGGTGACCGAATATTGCGATAACGGTTTGATTTGTGAAGCGGTGGTTAAATCATTTTAATAGGTAATTTCTATACTTTACACTCTAGGAAGCTGTAATTTCGTATGTAGCCTCTTTAGGACATTTACTTGACGATGCCCAGGGTGCGGATCCGATGAGATACTTAGTAAGTAGGTACCTAAGATAGTATTTTTAATTTAATTTGTTTATCAAATTAATTTATATTTAATTTATCAATACTATTTAATGATGATGATTGATTATTATTTAGTAGCCATACTTTCATAACAGTTGCCCAAGGCATGACATGACCCAAGTGGGATTTATGTATCATGTGTTTAGGTCAAAGTTAATTCACACTGAAAACAAAACAAATGGAAGAAAAACCTCAATGCTCTCCTTGACTGTCAAATAGGTGAATATTTTTGTGCCCCACTCCTTTTGCAGACCACCGGCCGCCACTGAAACGATCCAACATAAATTCCTTAGTTACGCAGCCTTTGAAAGAACTTACTGCTCGAGGATGTTGTATACGAATCGTTAATGGATGAATGTGGTCTGATGTCGTTGGAGATTAGATCTGTAAATGACATGCTATTGCTATAAAAATATTCAACAACACCATATATACCCCATTATTACTTTCTTATTTTGATTTCTTCGTCCCCGGTTATTCAACAAGAAATTCCAATTAAGTTTTCGTTTCCTATGTGCCTTCCAATCATTTAGTAAATAACCCAATTTTAAAAATGTAATGATAATTAAATTTAGCTTCTTCATGGATTCATTTCATGGTAACAAATTAGTATTTAGGAATCATATTAAAGCATTGTGGTTAGATCCTCATTAAAATTCAAAATTATGTTTACATTTTGACATGGATATGTCTTTGCTCTGGGGGGTCAACCAAAAATTTTCGTAACGCAAAAGTTGATGTCACAATTTCTAATGATGTACCATGTAACATAGTATCTGCTTGTAAAGCGGATAGTGGAACTCGTTTACGAGTTTCTGAATTTGTTGTAAATAATGTACCTACCTAACTATAAATATGGACAATAAAGATTTATTCATTCATTTTGATATGTATATTTACAATATTTATTTCATTTTGTCAGCTGTACTATTACTATATAAATTTTGTATACTGGGATTTTCTCAGCACGTTCTAAATAAAATAAATAAATGTATACAAAATTAAAAAAAAAATTAAAATGTAATTAGCATGTGAGAGCTATACTGCCCATACAACTTGGCAGTTTTTTTCTCATATACTTGGAACATTTTTTCTGACAAAAGTGATCTCTCATCAATTTTTAAAAAATGTATTCTAGTAATTTATTTATTCAAGTAGGTATTTCAATTTTTTCTGAAAGCCTCCATGCAAGGAGAATTTAACGAAATTCATTTCAGTTAATTGTTTGTGTAGCAGTTTAAAATGTTGTTCAACATGGAGAAAGCTAGGATATATCGTGAAGCATCCGCAATGTCTTTTAAGTCATACATATTTACTAAAGTGATTTTTATTGGTGAAAAAAAAGATGATTTTTTAACATGAATTTTTTTTTTACCAATCTTAAAAATCGTAGGATTTTACGCAGGTAATTCCCTTATGACATTCAACTTAAATTTTAATGTTATAGTTTCAGATTGTTGCACTGCAGCATCTCTTGGAGGACCGAACCCTTCAAATGGGAAAAAGGTAAAAAAAAGTTTGAACAACTGATACATAGGTACAGTTTGTTATGGTATTAACAACCAACCATTAATATTAAATCATTAACTGATCACAGGATTTTATGATTTGATATTGATGCACAGGTAGGGGCCATCCTAGCCCTCACATCAGCAGGTAATTTCATCCAGATCGATTGGAAACTGTGAAAAATTAACTTGTTACAAGGATTTCATATTGGCGCATGCGCAGTAGCTAGTAATGATACCATTATGTTGACATTGATATGGGTTGATCAAATCGTGATCCCCGAACCATCATCCGAATTTGAGAGAGATCGGACGACTAGGGCATGAGAAAATTATGCTAGGTAGAATTTACGATTGCGCATGCGCAGAGTGAAGTATTGATTCGACAACAATGATAGGGGACCGTCTTCACCCTGGCCCGCAAATTCCCTTAAAAATTCAACCAGATCGGATGAAAACTGTGGAAAATAAGCGTGATACAAGGATTTCACATTAGCGCATGCGCAGTAGCTATTAATTATACAATCATGTTGAAATTGAAAATAAGGTGATCTAATTGTCATTCCCCAACTATCTTCGAAATCTGAGCGAGATCGGACGACCAGGGCGTGAGAAAATCATGCTAGGTAGAATTTACATTTGCGCATGCGTAGAGTGAAGCATTGAGTCAGGAATGATGAAACTTAGAGGGGACCATCTACACCATGGCCCGCCCATTCCCTTAAAATGTCATCCAAATCGGATGAAGACTGTAGAAAAAAAGTCCAGTCATGCAGCATGACCCCATGAGCGAATTTTTGAAGAAATCTTTGACATTTCAGTCGCTATAGATCGTGTAGAGAAATTTTAGTTTATGATTTTGATAGACAAACATGGAATCAAATTCTATCTACAGCATGGTTCTAGCCTTAAACAGCATGGTTCTAGGATTGGTTATACAGGGATACTTCCATAAGAGTAGTTTAATCTGAATTTGAACAATGTTTCATGCAAATATTACCGATTTTTACAACTAGCGAACGGCATTATTTCGATTTTTGACTGATTTTTCAACTTTGAAATTTTTGAAAACTTGATACATATTCTTATAGGAAATTTTACGCTGATTCCGAAGATACCACATGTTATGCTGAAAAAATCATTTCGCACTACAAATCGCAAAAAAATGGCCATTTTGAAATTTTTGACTACATTTTTGAAAATTTCAACCCGAAGATGTAATCCGATCATGCTGGCCAACGAACTTGAACTTTCGTTTTGTGTCCTTAACATTTTAAAATTTGTTTGAAGTTTCTAGCACAATTCTACGGACAGTTATCCTCTGGAATGACACATACATACATACATACATACATACATAAAAAAATGCGTTAAACTTCAGAATATGATTCAGAATAGCCTGAAACGGATTTCTGCATAAAAATATTTTCAAAATTTCACATTCTACAAATTTTGAGGCGAGAGCAATAGCTTAATTTTCTTCAAAAATTCGCTAATAAGCTTTTTACAAGGATTTGCGGTCACAGGACAGACACACACTCACAGACAGTCAGACACGGAACCAAAGTTGATCAGAATGGTCCAAAACGTACAATGCTATTGGAAATTTTGATTTTCCAAAATCAACAACAAAATATTGTTTCTCCCGGAAGTGAAAACAATGCTTCCCCTACCTACAGGTAGACTCAGAAGCAATAATTAATACACAAAATTCAAGAGACAGAATATTTTTTGCATTATAAAAAAAAAAAAAAAAAAAAAATCAACTTCGACTATGGATTATATTTATATCATACATTATATTCCAATATTCCTAGAGATTATATTCCAAGAGAGCAACAAAACATTGACCATATTGCTTCAATACTCATATGTTATATGTTTGTAATTAATTTTTTACGTTCCACCTTTGCGCTTACAGGTGCATATTAGCTATCAATCGCAATCTACTTTAGAATGTCTCAATGAAATATGCATCTCAAGCTCTACGCAGCAGCATAACGATGAACCACCAACAGTTGAGAACAACGTATATGGACAGTACCCTGGGAGTTGGCCACGTCGGTCGCCACTGGGCTCTTCCTAGATGATTTTTGTTGGAGGTTCAAGATATCAATGTTATCTCCAATATGCTTCATTGTTTGTGAAAATAAAGTTGTTCACATCAACGTTCAGATTTCAAGGACTTTCATTACAAAAACCAGTTTTACCGTTTTCGCGAATTTTTGTAGAAAATCAAGCTAATGCAATGGCTTCAATTTCTAAAATCAAAATTCGCCAACACACTTTCTTCGTTTTATATATTAATTGCTATGCAATTCTTAGGCCGACCCCCAACAATTTTTTATGTAACGTCCGTGACGAAATTAAAGATGGTTTTCACGTACAACCGAGTAGTTGAGTAGTTGCTATAGATTGTGTCACAATTTCAGACGAGACGTTCCAAACCCGACGCGAGCACCTCCCACTCCATCATGTTTCTCCCTACAAAGCAACCGCTCAGCGCTGCCAACCTTCGTAAATATCCATAACTGCAGGGAGTTATTGTCAAATGTACAAACAAATAGTGAATCGAACTTGAACGCCTGTATTTTAAAGCTTTTTCCATATCTTTCTGATTGACGTAAGACATTAGGATCATGATTTTAAAAGTTTCAGTCAAGCAGCATGAACTTCCGAGTTAATTCTAATTCATATTCATTTATGAAGGTATACCTTAACTCATGACTTTTTAAGCATGCACCTTATAAGTAAAAATTTAAATACTTTCATGAAGCTAATCTGACTGGTAATGTTCAAATTTCCAGGGTGACAAACTCGTTTTAATAAATATTTTAATCATAAAATAAAATGAAAACGAGTAATAAAACAATGCGGAATTTGCATGGTTATTTTTCATTTGCTTAACAGACAGATCTTAACGAGAGCTTTCCAAAAAGTAGCTGTACGGTGGGTATCAGACCAGTAATACGGCTCTTGTAATTCATTTGCACGATGACGTCACGGCCCTCACCTGCCTGAAGGAACCTTCAGCTCTCTTGCACTACTACTTGCGTGATCTTATCACCCGTTCAGCTGTTCGATTGTTACCCAGCAGGGAACAAACAGGAGAGTCTCGCGGGAGCCCACCTAAAGGCACAACTAGCGCACCCTTCTGGCATTCCGGGCTACTAGTCAGCTGATCGGGTGCCTGATGTGTATATTCGCCGGCTTCCCGCTTACACTTGAATCTCGTTGCTTTTTAGTGAAGCTGGGAGAATTCGTGAGTTAGGTATCGAAATGGATCCAATACGAGTAATTTTGTTAAGCGGTTGGCAACCATCTCAAAATAGGTTTAGGTAGCATCAGAGACCGGGAAGGTCTCGGCACAGGAAGAAACTATCGAACTGAGAGCTGACCCTATTAATTGGTGGAACATTAACCGGCAAATTTTTCCACTGCTATCCAAAGTTGTGTTGTAGCTACGTCTGTCCACTGTGAGCAACTTTTTTCCAAAGCAGGGGCAATTTTGTCGGAGAGAAGGAGCTCACTGAGTCCAAAAAAAGCTAGTATGCTAATTTTTAGCGAATTTTTGAAGAAAATTAAGCTATGCTCTCGCCTCAAAATTTGTAGAATATGAAGTTTTGAAAAAACTTTATGCAGAAATCCGTTTCAGGCTATTCTGAATCATATTCTGAAGTTCATCGCATTTTTTATGTATGTGTCCAGACGATAACTGTCCGTAGAATTGTGCTAGAAACTTCAAACAAATTTTAAAATGTTAAGGACACAAAACTAAAGTTCAAGTTCGTTGAACAGAATGATCGGATTACATCTTCGGGTTGAAATTTTCAAAAAAGTAGTCAAAAATTTCAAAATAGCCAGTTTTTTGCGATTTGTTGTGCGAAATAATTTTTTCAGCATACTTAAACGTGTGGTAGATTTGGAATCAGCGTAAAATTTCCTATAAGAATATGTAGGTATCAAGTTTTCAAAAATTTCAAAGTTGAAAAATCAGTTAAAAATCGAAATAATCGAAGATTTCTTCAAAAATTCGCTCATGGGGTCATGCTGCTTTTTAAAAGGAAAACGAAAAACTATTTGTATAGGTAAACCCGTTCATTAAATGATTATTTTTTGACACTGGCTTGAATAATTCTTTCCTATTGGATGAAAAGTTAGTCTGAGCCCTGATTCGTAGCGATCGTTATTTTATTCGACGTTCTGTACCGGGAAGGGAACTGTACCAGCATTTCGGAACGGTGACTTCATATATGGTTTGTATGTACAGTGAGTCCCGAACGGTTCTGAACTGACCACGCCCCTTTTTGGCTGTATGCACAGCGACCGAACGAGTTCGGGATTTTTAGTTCGCTGTTCACAGAGCCAGTGCGGGACTGTCCAGAACACGTTCTATCGGTCCGGGATTTTTTTCGGAACTTCTAGTCCCGCTCATGCGCAGTAAACTATTTACGCTCCGCCCCCTACGATTTCCCCTGTGGGCTCGCAAGTGGAGTTTTGTTGTTGTTGTTTTCGGCAATACTGTTTGCGTCATAAGTTTGATAGCAAACAAAATTCTAGTGCTATATAATCAAATATAACTCAAATTGACTTATGTCAATTTGCTCTTTTGGTCATACTGCACAATTGGAACATTTAGTGAATTTTTGAGGAAAATGAAACTACTTAATGCAATGTCTAGAAAAATTTTACAAATTAAATTCAAATTCGTGAAAATCCGTTTCGAGGTATTTTGAAACGATTCCTGGATTTCAATACTTCTTTTCTCTTCTGTGTAAGGCCCAGTTCGGAAATTCGTGAAACTCTTTGCTTCCGAGACTTTTCCCAAACTAGAAAGGCTCATTAAGTTCCTACACAGTCTCAATCGAAAATTGGTGGAACTCGTTACCGCCCGAAGGTTAGGTACCTATTACATTACTAGCTACCTACTTCACAGAAATTCTTGTGAGCCGAGCCTCTTCTATTTTATTCTTCTTTCAATATTACCTATATTTTCCACCTAAAAAGTTGGGGGAGCAATATGTTCAGTTCACAGGTGCGAAGAAACTATATACTTAGGTACCGCTCACAAACAACTTCTCATTTTTAGCGAATTTTAAAAAATATTTTCGGTTATAATTGCATTTGTTTTTATTTTAATTTACTGAAATACGACTCGTATTTATTCCCTTGGCTGTCCGATTTGGAACCAAGGTACTATATTCGGAATGTCAGTTTGACAGCACAGATTAACAAAACACTAAAGACTGGCTACCTTTGACTTCAATGGTTCAGCCGTTTAATTTTGAGAAGAATCCTATTGAGAAGAAGGTTACGAGTGATGGTTATCAGTTCCGAATCGGTTCGAAACGCGTATGGACTGCGAGGAGTAATGAACCAGTTCTCATCCCCTCCCTTGTCGGTCCTCCTTCGAACCTAGGGGAACAAACAGAGGGGGAAAGGCAGTAGGGTGGGAGGTGCTCGCGTCGGGTTTGGAACGTCTCGTCAATTTCAGTGTTTTTCACGTACAACCCAGCCGTTGTTTGGGGAATGAAACTTCCGCAGTTTTCATCGCACAAAAATCGTTCGCCACTCGTTGGAAAGCGCTTGATTTATGTGATAAATGTTCACATTTCAAGCTACCAATTTCCCTCTCCTTACGTACCTGGCTACATTCCAAAACTACGTTGATTCAGGCTAAGAATTGCATAGCAAATTATCCTCGTTTTCTACGCAGTAGAAAAGAGAAAAGATCCGGCGAGGCGCGAAGCGCCCAGTATAGATTAGGGGGGTCCAGGGGGGCGAAGCCCCCGGCGAGGCGCGAAGCGCCGAGTATATATATATTAATTGCTATGCAATTCTTAGGCCGACCCCCAATAGCTTTTTTAAAATGTCCACTTTTTTTGTGTAACGTTTTTTGTCCCGAGATGGGAAGCGAGAGGTCGTGGGTTCAAATCCCGGCCAGGCCTGGAAAAAAATTTTTTTTTTTTTTTTTTCTCGTGAGACGAAGGTTGTGGGTTCGAATCCCGGCCAGGCCTGAAATTTTTTTTTTTTTTTTTTTTTTTTTTTTTTTTCTCGTGAGACGAATCGCATAGCAAATTATCCTCGTTTTCTACACAGTAGAAAAGAGAAAAGATCCGGCGAGGCGCGAAGCGCCGAGTATAGAGTAGGAGGGTCCAGGGGGGCGAAGCCCCCCTGGCGGGGTCAAGGGGCGGAGCCCCTTGCGAGGCCCGAAGGGCCGAGTATATATATATATATATATAGAGAGAGAGAGAGAGAGAGAGAGAGAGAGAGAGAGAGAGAGAGAGAGAGAGAGAGAGAGAGAGAGAGAGAGAGAGAGAGAGAGAGAGAGATGAGAGAGAGAGAGAGAGAGAGAGAGAGAGAGAGAGAGAGAGAGAGAGAGAGAGGGAGAGCTTGCGAGCATGCAGACCACCAAACTATATACGAGGGGTATCCAGAAAAAAAGGTTCCCCGATTTTTGGCCCCGCCCCTAATGAACCGGAAAACTTGAAACTTTCAGGGATTTTCAGTTCTGGTGTTGTGGTCACACTGAATTTTTTTCATAACCTGCTACCGCAACCGGAACGCGTAACCTCACTGTAAACATGGATACCTTGGCCGGGGATGTGTCCAAACTGGAAATCCATTCTGTGATCCGATTTTTTACCCTAAAAGGATTACCCGCGAATGAAATTCATCGAGAACTCACCTCAGTATACGGAGAAAACATTTTGAGTATCCAAAAAGTTCGGTAGTGGCGCGTAAAGTTCGCGGAAGGGCGAAAAAGTGTGAGTGATTTGCCGCGTAGTGGACGACCAACGAGCGCTTGCCGAGGTCAAGTTGTTGATGCCATTAAAGAAATTCTGCTTAGTGACAGACGGTTCACAATCGACGAAATTTTCAATGAACTTCATCCAAGCATCAGGGAGATGACCAGCAGAAGTTCAGTAGTGAGATCGTTTCAAAGGACTTGGGGGTACTCTAAAGTTTGCGCTCGTTGGGTTCCTCGCCTTTTGTCGGACAAGCACAAACAAAACCGGGTTGCTGCAGCCCAAAAATTTTTTGAATTGCATTCTGTTGAAGGAGATTTCATTTTCAATCGCATTGTGACAGGTGATGAAACGTGGGTGCACCATACAACTCCTTTTCTGCGGGTAATCCTTTTAGGGTAAAAAATCGGATCACGGAACGGATTTCCAGTTTGGACACGTCCCCGGCCAAGGTATCCATGTTTACAGTGAGGTTACGCGTTCCAGTTGCGGTAGCAGGTTATGAAAAAAATTCAGTGTGACCACAACCCCAGAACTGAAAATCCCTGAAAGTTTCAAGTTTGCCGGTTTATCAGGGGCGGGGCCAAAATCGGGGAACCTTTTTTTCTGGATACCCCTCGTACTTCATTTTGACCTACATGTCCACTAATCTGCATTTTGGTTTATTATTTCCAATAATAAGCCTATGTGATCGTATAGCAAAAAATGTTTATAACCCCCCCTCAAACTTTGTCACTTTACGTTTCAAGGTGCGTAGAATCCAAATTTGAAATGTCCGTCCGCCATTCGCCGTCCGGGCCATAAAAGGCCTAAGAATTGACTTAAAAAACCCGTTCTTTCGCACATAGACTCCATTTGGGGTCTAGTTGGTCCTAACGTTTAACCATCCCGATCGCTTTACTCGCATAGATGCTATGGGCCAAAAACGGGCGAAAAAGTGGGGTGTCGTCACCCAAGTAATTTTGGACGCAGAATCGACTGGGATATGTCCCAGATGCTTTTGGAATCCAGTGTACCCACGGTTTTAGTTTGATTCCTATAGAAATTAGCTCCGAGGATTGAATGAGACCACTCGGGTGGCTGTAAGATCATCAATTTGCTCCCCATCTTAAGCACAGCCTGTAACGTGAGAACAGAGGTGGATACTAGAAAAGAGACTGGCGAAAGCCCCAGAGCATGCTGGTTACTATAGCTGGCTATATGATTCAGAAATAATGAACCATTATGTAATAATTTGCAGCGTTTTTTATTGCAGATTCAAATTTTAAGTGAAAGTTAATGAAGAAATGACCCATCACTCGATTTTTTTAGTTGCGATAACGGGCGCAATTATTCCGCACTAAAAGTTCCAAAATTGTGAAATTCTGAGTTTTTGAAGAAATTCATTTAATAATATTTGCAACTCCCACTTGGGAAAACATCGAAAAAACTAAATTTTAGTCCGCTTTGTGCTGTGCGGAAATGATTAAGAAAAGTGCGATTCTTGTCAGTGTTTCGGTGTTTTCCCAAGTTAGTGTGGCAAATATCAATAAATGAACATCATTACGAGGTCGGGCACGGAAAAATACCCCAATATCATGTATATTACAATTAGCAATGAATGTCTTCAAAAACTCAGTATTTCACAATTTTTGCACTTTTAAAGCGGAATTGCGCCCGTTTGCGGACACTTAAAAAATCGATCAATGGGTAATTTCTTCACAAAATTTCACTTAAAATTCGAATCTGCAATAAAAAATGGGGGGTCCTCATTTGAAAAAACAAAGTTGATGCGCGGATGACGCATTTTCGCGCATGCGCGAATGTGATATTTGAATTCCCCGTAAAAAATGAAGGAGGGACCCCTTGAAGTTTTTTTCTAACTCTTCTAATAACGGAGATAAAAATACATATCCATCCTTTAAGAAACGCCCGATATCAATATATATGTCATTCCAGACGATAACTCTCCTTAAGATTGAGATAAAAATTTTGTCCATGCGCCAAAAAATCAAGCCTCTCAAACAAATGGACAAGTTCGTTGGCCAGCACTTTTTGAGCACATTAAATAGGTAAACTTTCAAAAATGTTCTAAAAAATCGATAAAAATGGCTAAAAACTGCTAAATATAGTTAAATTTATATTTTTTAACTGAATTTTAGTCAAAAGAAATTTATCAACGATGAACTAAAATATTTATTTATTTATTTATTTATTTTTTTTTTCAAAATTTCTTTATTAGAAACATAACATAACAACTGAGCTTGGCCCATCAAGTTAATTTACTTTAATACAATATTCGACATTGTGTAGAGTTCATAGCCCAATGGCAACTACTCTATAGGATCACTTTCTCACAAGTCTTGTCACATCACGTTACAAGGTCGAGAGGTTTCGTTCTGTCGAGACGCCGGATGACGTTACTGTTGTCTAATAGACGAAGAACTTCTGGGTTCATGTGTTCATGAAGCCGCTGTTCGTGTTTAATAGCAAAGTCCTTAACCACTTCGCTAACTTAGGGATAGATCGGAGTACCTGCCGAGCAGCCAGTACATTTTTTGAACTTGATATTTAATTGATCTCTTTTTTTAATGACATGCTCCTTCCATCTTAGTTTTGCATCAAGAGTCATTCCTAAATACTTTGCTGTATTGGCGTAAGGGATCTCACGCCCATTCAGCATGACTGGTATTTTTGTTACGTTTTTGTTTGTAAAGTTAATATGTGTAGATTTCTGTTCATTGAGTTTGAGCCGCCATTTTTTTGTCCATGTACTGACATTGTTAACAATAACTTGTAATTTCCTAGTTGCTTCCTCTACCGTATCACCAACCGCTAACAGGGCAGTATCATCAGCAAAAGTTGCAATTGTTGTGTCGTCATCGCTGGGTACATCACGTGTAAACAGAAGATAGAGCAAGGGCCCGAGCACGCTACCTTGCGGAACGCCTGCCTTTATTTTCTTGAGACTGGAATACTCTCCTTCGTGTTTTACTCTAAAGTGTCTCTCAGAGAGATAAGATTTCAGAATTAAGCAGAATTGCTTTGGTAGATCTCTCTCAAGTTTGTATTCAAGGCCTTGGTGCCAGACTTTATCAAAAGCTTGGGAAACATCCAGGAAGGTGCCTACGCAAACTTTTTTCCTTTCTAAGCAATTTTCAATTATATCAGTGATACGATGCACTTGATCTATGGTAGAGTGTTTTTCCCTGAAACCAAACTGGTGATCGGGGATTAGTTCTCTCTCTTCGACAGTAGCTTTCAGTCTTCGTATAAGTAATCTCTCAAACAGTTTCGAGATTACTGGTAGCAGAGATATCGGTCTATAAGAAGTTTTGTCCTTAGGGTCTTTCCCCGGTTTCAGAATCATGATAACTTCCGCCACTTTCCAGCAACGTGGTACATATTTCAGCCTCAGTGCTGCGTTGATAAGATACAGAAGCATTCGTATGCCTTCCTCTGGAAGTTTTTTAATTACATTACCAGTAATGAGATCATACCCAGGTGCTTTGTTCGTTTTAAGGACACGAATCCCATCTTTAAGTTCACTTATTGTAACTGGTTGTATATCTTCTAAATCCGTAGAGGGGGTGATAGTCGGTAGTTCTCCATCATTCACATGGCTAGAGTTCGGGACAAATGTTTTTTCAAGGTGATCAGCAAAGACTTCTGCCTTTTCAATTGGGCTCTTTGCCCATTCCCCGTCTTCCTTTTTAATGGGAGGTACGTATTCCTTCGTCTGCTTGAGTGACTTGGTAACCTTCCAGAGTGAATAATCCGTATCTTTTTCAGGGTTTAGACTATGTATTAGCCTAAGGTGGGTTTCTTGCTTCATTTCTGAGCATAGATTATCCAATTGATTCTTCAGCCTATTTAATTTAGTTTTATCACTTGGGGCTCTAGTAAGATGCCACGTTCTTCTAGCTTTCCTTTTTTCCCTGATCAGGTCCCTAACTTCACGAGGGTATGATACATTAGCATCAGAATGCTCAGTCCCTTGTGGGGTACTAGCCCAAGCTGCTCGCTGGATACATTTCATGAAATTTTCCGCTTCATCTTCAAGCTGTTCTGTATATTTAAGGGGAACAGATAGATCAATATTAACAGCTATGTATTCCCTAAAAACATCCCAATCAGTATAACGAGTAACTAATCGTGGAGGTTTATCTTTAATTATTATTTTGTCGCTAATTGTGAGGACTATTGCGGAATGATCAGACATGAGGCTTCCGCTGTCTTCGACGTAGATAAAATTACTCGATATTCCTTTGATCACGAAAAAGTCAATAAGGTCTGGAGCTTTTGTTCTATCCGTGGGCCAGTACGTCGGTTTACCAGAAGAATAGAAATCACTGTGCACTTTTTTACCAGCAGAGAATAGCTCTCGGCCTTTCGTTGTGGTTAGGCGTGAGCCCCAGTAAGTATTTTTTGCATTGAAGTCACCCCCAATGACAAAATTGGGTCCCAAGCTTTTGAGTAAGGACAAGTAGTCTACTTCTTTGAGATTATATCGTGGTGGGCAGTAGATCGCTGCTATGTTGCATTTTTTGCTATTTACCTGTACAGTTATTGAGGAGACTTGCATAAATTCTTCTTGAATTTTATGGTGTACGTAGTGCTTAATAGCACTCCTGATAAGGACAGCTGAACCCCCTCGAGGTCTTCCTGCTGGATGGTCCGCTCGGTAGCATTTATAACCATTGATTCCAATGTAGGATGACTGAACAAAATGAGTTTCAGAAACCAGGCATATATCTATTTTTTCTTGGCTCAGGAACAACTCCAGTTCTGAGGCATATTTTGCTAGTCCATTCGCATTCCAGGCAGCTATTCTAAATGTGTTTTGAATTTTCATGATTTCAACAACAATTTGGGTTTAATACTCCTTTCTAGCGTGGAAACTCTTTCAATCAACAGTCTGTTGGTGTGCTTTTGTTCATTTAACATTTCGAACATCAGAGTGAGCATTTTGTCAACAGAGGAGTTCGGAGTATTGCTGCGCACAACACTAGCGTACGACAACATACGAGTATTTTTATTATTTGCACAGGCAGAACTGACTTGACTTTGAGGCTTCAATGCAGTTTTCGAAGTAGTTTTTTCGGCAGATTTCCCAGAATGGAGTTTTTTTGTTTGGTCTTTGATTTTTTGTAACTCCCTAGCTACTTCGCACCCCCGATAGTTTGCTGGGTGGGCATCTCCACAATTAACGCACCGAGGGTTCTCTTTTAGAGGGCAAGTGGTGGTATCGTGCTTACCAGAACACTTGACACATCTAGTTTCACGCATACAATAGCTTTTTGTGTGATTAAAGCCTTGACAATTTTTACATTGGGGAATGAGATTCGTCGTTTTCCGTAGAGGTTCAATTTTGACCCTAATGTTCATAATCTCTTTAATGTCATAGATTCGTTCTATAACCTCTGTGTTCTCGAAATTTAGAATGAAAAGAGGAAGGCCTCTCTTCACCAGCACCGATTCCCCCTTATCATTAAATATATATTATATATATATGTAATATATATATATATATATATATATATATATATATATTAATTAAATTTATATTTTTTAACTGAATTTTAGTCAAAAGAAACTTATCAACGATGAACTAAAATATTTATGTTAAATTATTATGTTAAATTTATGTTAAATTATGTAACATAAATTAATTATGTAACATAATTATGTAACATAAATTAAATTTATGTTAAATTATTATGTTAATTATGTTAAATATTTATGTTAAAATATTTATATAAAAATTTATGTTCGAAACTATGCTGTAGGTTAAATGTACTTAAAGTTCAATAATATTTGCTAAAAATCGAAGGGCGGGGAAAAATAAAAAGCAAAAAAAGGACACAAAAATCTTGTTTGAATCACAGGATATGATTAAGAACGAGTTTTAGTTCATGAAACTGGGAGTGAACAATTTCTTTTCATTCAGAGTGCTGAGATGTCAAAACAATGTAACATAACATAATACAACAATAATCAACAAACACTCGCTCACACGATCATGCTGCATGACTGGAACTTCATAGCATAGCCATTGAAAACTCAGCTGGTGTATCAAATGAATAAGTGTGAACGAATTTTCGCAAATGTATCTTCAGTTTGCACTATCATGGCCTGTTTCACCCATCAATCTCGCCAAGGAGGTGGGCTGTATAAATCTCGCCAAGGAGGTGAGCAGTATAAATCTCGGCAAGGAGGTGGGCAGCATAAATCTCGGCAAGGAGGTGAGCAGTATAAATCTCGCCAAGGAGGTGGGCAGTATAAATTTTGCCAAGAAGTTGGGCAGTATAAGGGTGGAATTCATATACGAAGCCTGAGTCTGTGTGTTCACTTTCACTCCCCTAAATCGAGGGTCACCCTCCACTCACCGGTTCAAATTCATGTTTGAGTGGGGTGGTTCACTCAGCAGTTAAGGGAACACTCAGATTACACCAGTTTTACAGTGCCCTCAGGGGACACTCGAAGCTTTTGGTTTATTATTTTCAATAATAAACCATTGTAGGTTTTAATACCCCCCCCCCCCCCCTCTCAAGATGGCTAGAATCCAAAAATCGAAAGAAAAAAAAATCCAACTACGCTGTTGGAAGCTCTTCTAAAAAAGTACCTACCTATTTATATTTGACCAAACTTGAAGAAAGTTGGCTTAAAAATCATTTAGCGGCCGGGGATGTGCCAGTAACATCGGCATCAGTTTTGATCAACCTTAAAGGGTAGTAATTAAGGGCCAACATATTCAAAAATCCAAGTCCTCAAACCTGTCTGGACATATGGTGCGCAACTGTGGGGGTGCACTGCACAAAGTAACCGCAACATTATTCAGCGCTTTCAGAATAATGTTCTGCGTACCTGCGATGCATACAGATACTTCAGAAACGACAGATTACACTATGAGTTGAAAGTTGAATCTGTCAATGAGGTTATCCGCAAGCAAGCCGTCAATCACCTTTTGAGGCTCAGTGATCATGTTAACGAGGATGTCGTTCAGCTCCTTGACACCGAAGATCTACTTAGAAGACTTAAAAGAACTAAACCGCATGAACTAAGTGAAATAAAATGAACGTCAAGACTAGTGACTCAATAATCAGAACAATAAGTCTAAAGTGAAGTATATTAGATTTTAAGAAAATGTATAATAATTTATCACATGAATATTGCTTATAAGTTGTTATTACTTGGCGCAATAAAACTTGTCAAAAAAAAAAAAAAAAAAAAAACGAGTTTTCAAAAACTTTTAAGGTAACAGTGATGATTTTTTGCTTGTCAATGATGAATTAAATCTCAAATGATCGATTAAAACGATCCCCAACGCTGCAGGTTGAACCGTTCGGTTTCTACGAGGGCTAGAGTCAAAAACGCCGTCGAAAAAACCTTCGGATTTCCTTCCAGGCGCGAGAAGATGCTGTGCTTCCAATCACGATATCACAGGTGATTCAGTGAGGAGGATCTAGCCCCTGTCCGGTACGTCCCATGATACCAGCGCTTTCTTCTTCTCGGGTATCACTCCTTCTGTCTCTACTATTTACTTTTATCCCCATCGTGTCATCTTGTACCCTTAGTAAAAACGAAGATTAGTTGGGCATGTAGATCAGAATAATGTGTGTAGTGGTCTGGATGCTCGCAAGCTCGCATCTCAAAAAGACGTAACATCAAGTAGTCAATCCCTTAGTCAATGTATAGTTTAGTGATCTGGATGCTCGCAAGCTCGCATCTCAAAAATACATAATATCAAGTAGTCAATCCCTTAGTGAAAATTCAAATTAGTAGGACATGCAGGTCAGAATGACGTTTTAGAAGTATATTTCGGGAGTTGTACGAGCAAAAAAATATGACCAGTCATCGGGATCTGAACCCATGACCTTCGTTCTCACGAGACGTTATCCTAACTAACGAGCTACTACTCTACTATCGATTCAGGAGACAATCACAGTACTTCACCATTCAGTAGGAAATACGGAGCGGGAGATAGAAGTTTCTAATTATAACCGCTAGGAAGCGCTGGTATCTTGGGTGATATTCTCGAGACTTGGACACTAGCGCATCCTTACATCGAGGCAAGGAGAAGTCGAAGTTATATCACCGTGTTGTCATGGTGACGAGTAAACTATACGAAAATACGCCATTTGTAGCCACAGCTGGACAACTGCATAACATAGTCTTACCTAGTTCCTAGACAATATTTTCATTATTTTTAATATGCTAGGTGATAAATTGTATGCAAATTACGAGTATGTGGTGAATTTACCACCAATATATTCAACAAATAAAGACGATAGGCCACCTAAAAGACAGAATCCCAAGCTCCCAAGGAAAAGCATACGACTGAGAATCATAGAGAATAATTCTCATCGTTTCGAGCTCCCTAAAAACGGAACAGGGAAGGCAAAGTTCCCACAAAGGATAATCCCAGATCGAGAGGGATTACCCAAAGCAAATAAAAACGATAGATCTAACTATTATCGTTTACTATACATCCCCTGGGACAAGGGAAAAGTAAAACAAGAGGATTCACCCTTCTCTCAACAGAGGATTAATCGAGGAGGTCGCGAAACGATGACCCCCGAATCAATCAAGGTCAATTTAAAGAGCGCCGCGTTCTATCGAGAGAATGCGGAAACGCTTAATTCAACTTCCGCCCAACGGGCGCGACCGATCAAATCCGAGCGCGACCGATCAAACGCAACCGATCAAATCTGAAACAAAAGACACATCAAATTAGATAACGCTTTGCCTTCGGCCCACGCAAGCTGCGCTCTGATTCGCCGACGGACGGTTACGCGGCCAATAATTGGATACAGCCTCCAAGTATAAATACAGGACGCACGAACCAATTTATTCATTCCATTCTCAACCTCCGGATCTGACGATACTTCTCTCTCTCTCTCTACGAAGACGACGAAGATTTTCTACACGATCTGGAGACGAGTCATTCAACTTCTCAACACAGCTGATGGTTCATCTCTCTTCGACGACGACGTACCTATACGCTCTGAGGCAGTCTACCTTTTCATCCAGATTTCCTGATAGCATCGAGCTTAGCACTTTTCAGTGCTCCTCACTATCAGAGTCTCCAGGCAGAGTACCACCCGGTCCTAAAGCTTTGCTTTTCGGACGTCCGAGGGATACTCGAGTCGGTTTTGCCCGGGCATTTGACTTAATCAAATTGCCGACCGTGGGAGCCCGCCAGGTGATCAAAATCTCATCCGATTTGATCAACTGCTCAAGGGAGTCCTTCTCAGGGCTGCGTTGGAGGACCCTGGGGATACACATACGAGGAAGCTCTTGTGCCCCCCAAGCGAGTCCCGACTTCTTACGAGTGTTCTTATTAGAGCAAACCTCGGAGGACCCAGACGGCCAGCCGTCTAGCGAGTCCCCGAACATTTATAGTTCTTTTACAGAACCAAATATAAATAAATTCACGGGAGTTTCCTGAAACATGGAGCGGTCCCCGTCTTTCCACTCCTTAATCGGAGTCGGAACTCCTAGCGCTGTCCCCAGCGCTAGCCTTGAACAAAGGGGAGAGCGACAAGAGGCAGCCTCCCACATTCCATTGTCACGGGACTTCGGGACAGAGCGCTCGTGCTCTCGCCTCCCGGGGTCCATGGAAGAGCTCGCGACCCACTCCGATCAGGAGTCTGGTCCTCAATACCCACCTGAGACACGGTCGGATAATGTTCCTTTCGGACAGTTCTTTTCAGAAGGAAACAAAAGAGATTTCCTCACAAAAACGGAGATTTCTACTCGGCTATCCGATGGATATGCAGCCGACGCGAGTGCCTTGTTCACTCCTAACTTGCGTACTTATCATGAATACAAGAGTACTTTTCAGTACCCTAAACATGCGGTTTCATCCCATGAGAAAAACATACATTTGAGACCAGAATATTCTCCTATAGGGAAATTTCACGCTGAGCGACCACAAGAGGCCCGGATTGAGGCGAACTCATCCTACGGTCCCGAAGCATCCTATCCAGCAAGACTTGATAATACTCAAGTTAATATAAGTACTTTTCAGTACGTTAAAAATGCGAACTCATATTATAATGACAATATTCATTCGGAATATTCCACGAGAAATAAGCTGCCTTTAGGCCAATACAGCGAGCTCGAAACTGCGACAAACTTAATGCAAGATTCGCCTAGCTCCTTCCCGATAAAAAATCATAATACTCGGGACGTCAACGGAACTTTTCCGTACCTTTCTCCTGAGTACTCTCAAGGATCTAACCCGCATAACCATCAACATGGTACAGCTCAAAATGTTCCACTTGGGATTCCGACGCCAAGTCAAACATACATAAATCCACTACAGAATACATCAAGTTATTATCAGGTCCTAAACCACGCGAGATCACCTCAAACGCTACGAACACAAGATTTAATCTGTGGATGGAGATCCATATGAAATGTGTGTTGGGGAGTTGACATACAAGTGTTCTAGATGATCCAGACATCAGCCACGAAGATGTGGATTACCTATCTAGTTTTAAAACTACTGTTCTTTGAATCAATTGAAACTAAAAATCTTTAGAGTCTGCGAAAGTGGTCTTGTGAAAGGATGTGTTATGAGAGCTCTGTTAGGCGGGAATAGTAAGTATCACATGTGGAAAGGTAAGTACCTAGAGGGAAGGTATACCTACATACTTTCCGTATATTATTACTTGTTCATGTACTTCATTGATAAAAACGAAAGTAGGTACCTACCTAATTACCTTTTTTGTCCCTAAAATTTGCGTAACTGCAAGACTCGCACAATAACTGCACTGCCAATGCCGTCTTTATGAAATCTTACCTTCAGAAGAATGCATTTCAAGGTTTTTTCCTTGCAGCTGGTTTTTAAATCATTTTGCATATTCCCTGATTCGATATTTGACAAACTTGCTAATCAGCGGTTGTATTCGTCGGCAAAGCAACGACCCACCTACTTTGTTCAGGCACTTTAAACCAACAGCAAATCTGGTAGGACGTACCTACCTAAGTAGTTTCGTTTCTTGGTGTAGCAACAACCTGCCTTGTTTACTTTGACAAACTATCAAATCTCTCCTTTTATTCATTCAATATAACAAGTAAAGCTTCCTCAGTTAATCACAGTCCTACGAACTTATAATAAAACACCGATGAAGCTACCTGAGCAATGGCTAGGTACTTACACAGCAGTACAGACATCTGAGGAATTTTCAATCATCTTTTCTTTACTATTTTTCAGGTTAATAGTTATTCTCAAAGCCTAAACGAATGAAGTTCTTTAGTTTTCTGACACTGATTAACTACAATAGTTAGTAGGCTCCTAGTCCAAATAAAAACTCGTTCACGTTAGATTAGTATCGTTGACAGCAATCTACAATCAATTATTGCGCTGGCAGGCACGATTATTATAACATTTAGTCGAATTGAAACTTTGTATTGCTACAATATTATACTTTTTCAAAACAAAACTGTTGAAAAATGGATCACGAATAACCACGAATTATGTTGACGTGAGACGGCAAACTTCGTGTGAGAAATAGGTTGGTTGAGTAGCGATTCATTGACGTAGGGCCGTCATGGCAGACTTTGGCTGAAACGCGAACCTACTCCAGGCGTGAAGTCACGGGAATATGGGCCATACTGGGCAGGGGCTAGATCCTCCTATTCGGTGGCTCAACCAATAACGCGCCCGACCCGAGAGCTGATGTTGGGGGGCATTGCGACTGTCGTTTCCCGTAGGCGGCAGCACAAATGTTTTCTACCAGGTTACTTGCATGATGTTTCTTTTTACACAAAGGTGTTTTATTTTTATTATTGAATTTATCATAACTTTTGTCACCTACAGATGATCAGTGAATCTTAGATGTCTTATTTTATCTCATTAATTTCAATTCGTGGATGCCTCGATCGATGTCGATTTATACCTGTGATATGTATTTACTATTATACTTGGATTTCAGCTCTTGTTAAGTATGTTTAAAGGGGCGAATAATGTGTATTTATGATTAATTGAATTATATTAATTTCTCCATGTTTTGCTTGTCACTGATAAATATAATCCGGATCAAATCAAGATGGTGATGGTGGTTCGCTTCATTTCATAATCAAATAGGTAGGTAGGTACACAATAAGAACACAACTTACCATTGTTGAAGATTCGTGGTGCAGGGTTGTAGTAGCAATGAAAATTGTTTTTTGTAATAGATGATATTGTTCAATTTGGTAGATAATATCCGTACAAACAAAACAATTCGACGGTGCAGTTACGGTCGAGGTGTTTGTACGTTCGAAAATGGCAGCTGAAGAGCTGAATGACAAGACGTCCAGTACCAGAAGAGGAAAGTAGTCCACCCCGATCTTCAAAATATCACTCGGGGGATAAAATTGTAAAATAATTCTCACAAATAGGCTACTTTCAACTGTTTCTAAAACTCTGTATGGTTGAACAGGCAGGATATCGCTACGATTTGTAAAATTTGTAGGAAATATTCAGATTGGGGGAGTGGAAGATGGTGTCTGAGGGTGAGGGAACGGCGGCTGGTTACCAAGTAGGTAGTTCGAAAGCACACCTGTATCTCACCCATGCACTTGCGTCGATCTCGATCTCTTTCACCATCAAAATGATGGGAGTTTCAGCGCCCTAATTAACACATTCAACGCGGGTCTGAAATGGGTGAACACGCCCCACACGGGAAAACTGGAAATTGCATGGAAAGAAACAAGGTCGGAACAGGGCCTACATGATGGAATCTCAAAACAATGATCTGAACGTTCAAACCCCAAATTCCCGTTGCCCCAGTATATCTGAATATCATATAAACACAGTACATCAGTTTTCAAAAGAAAACTTCATAAAAAAGAAGAACTCACCAGGAAAGCAGAATTCGCGGAGAAGACACGCTTATCACTTTTATCAGTGCCCTGACTGATTGAAGGTCAGTAAGTCAGTATCAGAAAACGGCGACCTCTGGTGGGTAGGTAGGTTCCTACAGAGTAGATTGTGATGCCAAACGGCCTTCTAAACCTTTCCTATCCAACAGACGTGGCTTTCGAAAGAGGCGACACTGCCCATGTGAGAGAAGAGGCAGACTGTGTCATATGACACATTCCGCATTGAACTGTTAAGATGTAGCGAATTGTCACGCCCAACAATGTACCAAGTTTTAGTCCGATTCCAATGAAATTTTCAGGGATTGTGTTAGTTAGCTTGTAGAGGGTCCCCTATAATTCTCATCGCAATCGAGTGAACAGTAGCCTGTGCGCATGCGCAAACGTGAATTTCTTATAACATCGATTTCTCATTATCTGTTGATCCGATTTCATTTGAACTCGGTAGGTAGTGTATATGTTCCAGAAAATTTTTTTATGAATTATATTGCTATTGGTGGAGCAATAACTATAGCGCATGCGCAAATGTAAAATTAATCTACTCAGACAATACACCGTGACTAAAGGACCGATTTTTATGAAATTTTCAGAGATCATGCGGTTTAGCTCCTAGACGGTCCTCTATTCAATTCATTGCCGTTGGATTAATAGTAGTCTGTGCGCAAGCGCAAACGCTAGTTTCTTATAACGTCGATTTCATATTATCTGTTGGTCCAATTTCGTCCAAACAAGAGGTTGTTGAGTTCAGGGTGACTTCAGGGTTGAATAATAGGTACCTAACTATTGCGCATTCGCGAAACCAATATTGGATGACACTCCGAGAATAATGAATCGATTTTGATGAAATTTAAAATCATTGAGGGGGTTAATCTTTAGACTAACTAGTTTTGCCCTCAAAAACATCAAATTGAGCATCAAAAATGAACTGAAAAATTCGTGAGTTAAAGTGTAATAACTCTGTTATAACGGAGTTGGGGAGATCTGCTAGTGTTGTCATTCGATTAAGCGTGAAAAAATACGTAGAAACCGGCCCCGAACTCAATTTTTTTAGAGGGTCATTTTTCACAAAAACCCTCGATTTCATAGAAAACCCCATGTTTTTCAACATACAAACATACTTTCTCCTTTTATTTGCAATGTAAAATAAAAATTGATTATACCGTTGGAAAGGTGAGATTCGGGCCAGGTTTTTCCCGTAACGTGCGCTGGAATTAAGGGATTATTGTATGCCATCCTGCGGATTAAAAAAATACAACATTTTCGAGTTTCGACAATTTTGTGACTTTGGTGTGAATTCGTGACTACTTAACCCACATACCTTAGGGTTGTCGAGGATGAGAGTAATCAGCTTCTCGCATTTTGTAGTTTTTTATTCAGCTAAGCACTTTCGCCACATAAGGCCTCGTCAGAGCTGCATATAAGTCATATTATAGTGAGGATTTTGAATATCTAACTTTAATGATTGGTCACAAAATTTCGAAAATGGATACGAATTAGGTACCGAAAGGCTATTGGTTTATTATTTCCAATAATAAGCCTATGTGATCGTGTAGCAAAAAATTTTTATAACCCCCCCTCAAACTTTGTCACTTTACGTTTCAAGGTGCGTAGAATCCAAATTTGAAATGTCCGTCCGCCGTCCGCCGTTCGCCGTCCGGGCCATAAAAGGCCTAAGAATTGACTTGAAAAACCCGTTCTTTCGCACATAGACTCCATTTGGGGTCTAGTTGGTCCTAACGTTTAACCATCCCGATCGCTTTACTCGCATAGATGCTATGGGCCAAAAACGGGCAAAAACGTGTCTTTTTCTACGCGTGCATGCCTGGCACGCTTGGCAGGGGGTCACGGTGGGTGGTGAGGGGGGGGGGGGGGGGGGGGGGGGGGGATTTTTTTTTTTTTTTTAATAAATCATTCGTTTATTGAAAATGAACAAGAAAAAAAGAACAATCATCTGTGGCAATAAGTATAAGAAATTACAGGTGATATAGAAAAATACGACTACCGAATGTTACTCCCCCATTTGAGGAAACCCTCGAGCTTGGGGGAGGAGTCACAATTAGACAGAAATTTAAGATTAAGATTGATCAAAAAAAGAAATGAAAAAAAAAATCTACATCTACAATCTTGCGGGTTAATTTCAAATAAATTATAAATGGTACATTTTGTCATGATGATATATTATAAAGCTAGATCTTATTATACTCTACCAAACTATTACTGGGGTGAGATATACAGTTTTTTTACAAGGAGCTTGAACGATTTATAGGCAAACTATTACGAACATGTCCTCTGACCCGACGCAGTCAGTCGGAATGGAATTTTAATACTCCCGCTACCACGGGTATTGGAGTAATTAATCTCATAATAAGATCCCTCTTTGATATATTTATACGTTACAATAATGGTTACAATCTTGATGGTGTTGGCTAATGTTGGCACTTGCAATAAATTAAATAATTCGGCAGAACAAAATCGCTTACATTTTTTTAAAAGAATTTTCATCAAACATTTCTGGGTTACTACTAGAGGATGAAGAGTAGTGATACCCACACCTCCCCATGCAGCAATATTGTACGACAATACTGAATGGATCAGAGCAAAATAAAATTTCCGCAAGTTGTCTATATTAAGGAAACCCCTGACCTCCATACAAATGCCCGTTAATCGTCTCAATCTACGACAAAGATTAGCCACATGGTCTTTCCAATTTAGGCACTGGTCTAGCACGACGCCTAAATACCTAATTGAGCTAACTTGGTTTATAGAGGGGCAGGCACACGACCCCCTCAGGTTGGCGCAGCGTATTATATGGGTATAACACGTAAAAGTAATAAATATCCATTCTCCTACACCCCTCTGCTACGCCCCTGGTCACCCCAGCCCCCACAAGGTGCCGCGGCGCCTCCTCTCACTCCACCCCCCTCACCACCCACCGTGACCCCCTGCCAAGCGTGCCAGGCGTGCGTGCGTGCGTAAGTCTAACACTCAAAGCCTCGAAAAAGACACTTTTTCGCCTGTTTTTGGCCCAAAGCATCTATGCGAGTAAAGCGATTGGGATGGTTAAACGTTAGGACCAACTAGACCTCAAATGGAGTCTATGTGCGAAAGAACGGTTTTTTAAAGTCAATTCTTAGGCCTTTTATGGCCCGGACGGCGAAGGGCGGACGGACATTTCAAATTTGGATTCTACGAACCTTGAAACGTAAAGTGACAAAGTTTGAAGGAACGGTTATAAAATTTTTTTGCTATACGATCACATAGGCTTATTATTGGAAATAATTACACAATTTTTCTTTTAGGCTTCAACAGTCACCTCTACTCACATAGTTATTTTATGCCATTGTGAGCTTCTAAATGTGACACTATACCTCGATAAGCAATGATGCTGATGTTCCATTTAGCTTTGTCTATAAACCAGTTTGAATGATCGACAATTTTCAACTTTACAGCGCATACAGGTACACATTATTATTATTGGTTTATTTTTTTCTTGGTCGATTTCAAAGGTTCATTATTGAAAATAATAAACCAACACACATTTCCCCCTTTAAAATAATGTTTTCCAACTTTTGACCACATTTCCGGAATCGGCGGTAAATTGTCTTCAAGAACCGACGATTTTCATATTTATTTAACACCATTCAAACTCAGTTATTGAGATGCAAAAGTTATTGTTTTTTGAAAATTGGGAAATTGGAAAAATGTTCAAAATTAGCCACTCCCTCAAAATTGATAGAGACTTTCAACTTTCACAAAAACTGCTTCAATCAATACTCTTTCTAACTACATAGTCGATTTTACTTTTACATTGCTGAATAGGGGAGAAAATTATGTATTAATGTTGAAAAATGTGTTTTCCCTATGAAATCGTAGGTACACGTCAATAAAATGAACATTCGCTACACGTGGAAGCAAATTGGATGTCCCAAACAAAACCATTTCATCATTTCGATAAGAAACGAATGTCGGTCGAGATTAGGCCGGTGATTTATATGTTCAACGGTTTTGAAAGCATGAAACGTTTGACAACATTATTTGAACCAACTGCGCAGTAGGTAGAAAGTCATAAACATCAAGAGAAAGGATTATTTATTACCTAAAACATAAATCCACAGGAACTAATCTTGGTCAAAACGTGTAAGAATTTAACCTTGACATCTTCCTTTTATGGGAAAAATCGCTTTAAATACGCCAATTTCTGAAACAATCTTTACTTTTTGTCTTCTGGTACAACTGTGATCAGTAAAGATGAGATTCGTTGCTTCTACTGTGCTTTTGGCACTATTGGGTAATTATACATATTAGCTTTTAGAACTTACAGGATTGTGGAAACTTTACAAAGATATTTGGAAAATGAAATATTTTCATTTTAGCGAATTTTTGAAGAAAATTAAGCTCTTGCTCTCGCCTCAAAATTTGTAGAATGTGAATTTTTGAAAAAATTTTATGCAGAAATCCGTTTCAGGCTATTCTGAATCATATTCTGAAGTATGTATGTATGTATGTATGTATGTATGTATGTATCATTCCAGACGATAACTGTCCGTAGAATTGTGCTAGAAACTTCAAACAAATTTTAAAATGTTAAGGACACAAAACGAAAGTTCAAGTTGGTTCGTTGGCCAGCATGATCGGATTACATCTTCGGGTTGAAATTTTCAAAAATGTAGTCAAAAATTTCAAAATAGCCTGTGTTTTGCGATTTGTTGTGCGAAATAATTTTTTCAGCATACTAACATGTGGTATATTCGGAATCAGCGTAAAATTTCCTATAAGAATATGTATCAAGTTTTCAAAAATTTCAAAGTTGAAAAATCAGTCAAAAATCGAAATAATGCCGTTCGCTAGTTGTAAATAGCGACTGAAATGTCGAAGATTTCATCGAAAATTCGATCATGGGGTCATGCTGCATGACTGGACTTTTTATTCAACATTTTGTATTACATAATTTGAGTATGTATTGAGTATGTATTACCTGAAAATGTATGATTGTTGTCTGCCGTGTGTTTTATAGTTTAATATCTCGAGATCAATCGGTCATACAGTTTTTGGAATCCCGTCACGGGATTTCGGGCACATTCAACATTCGAATTTTTGACTTGCACTAATCAATTTATTGTTTACGTAACAACTTTTTATACAGGGTGGATACTACCGAGTGTGGTGACAAAAAATTTCGAGTGAAACGACATAAAAAGTGGAGCAGATAGCCGCCATCCTTTCTACCTCAATCATTTGCCGGGATGTGATTTTTCAAACGGTTTTTTAGGACGTCCCTCTGAAGTTATGTCTTATAGACAAGGCTTCGGTAATAAAAGGGACGCCTATTGGAATTGATCCAGGGGGATAGGGGACAACCCAAGCTTGAGACAAAAATAGCAGCATACAAATCCGTTTCAGACCACTCTAAGACCGAATCCGTGAAAAAACCATAGGTCAGTGTGTGTGACAAATTTTGTCGACGCGGTCCAAGCCACAATTCTCAATTGATTTTCGTGATTCTTATTTGGTTCGATTCCCATCTTAGACTATTTGTGTAACCTTGGGAATTTCCTATTTTCGTCTCGTCATGTTCCAGTAGGGCTCCCTGTCAAATTTCAACATCCTACACTCAAAACGTTAAGACTTGATAGTCCCTCCTCTACACGTAATTAACTACTCACATGTTGCTACCATGACTACATTTGCTCGTCTCGCGGTCCTGCACAAAATGCGGTTCGGCCAAAATTCAAATCACAGAATTTCATTTGCCAATTTGAATGTTTTGTCATTTTTAAGATCCTTACAAAAAACATCAAGTTTGAAATAAGGAAATTTTTTTTTTACCCATAAATAACGAATTTAGCAAGGGGGGAAGATTTTTGGGGCACCCAATATATGTATATACCTACAGGGTGTCACCAAAAACGTTCCCCATCCGCTGCTAAAATCGTTAATAATGGTTCAAAAAGGAACCCATAAAAACAAGTTTTTAATGTAACTCTTTCTTTTTCTCATGTTCTCGGTTAATTTTATTGCTGTTTCAATATTTGGTAGTTTCTTGGCAACAGTAAATTGAAACAAAATCACATTGTTTCAAAATCACATTGATAATAACTTAAATTAAATTGACAAGGAAAATCATTTAATATTATATTCCAGGGTCAATATATATATTGACCCTGGATTCGTTGTCATTTTATGCAGACGTTCAATAGTATAGGTATAGTGGAATATATATATATATTGCATTCAATATATATATATATATATATATATATATATATATATATATATATATATATATATATATATATATATATATATATATTGCAAAAACATTTGTAAAGTTTTTTAAAAACACTTGTAAGGTTTCCCATATTAAATTTCAAATTTTCGAAAATTTATAGTATAACTAACTTTTTCTTCGCGAAAATTTGATAAATTAAAATGTACGCCAGCATGAACTCGTGTGCAAAATTTCAGATCGATTGGATATCGGGAAGTGGGTTAAAAATCGATCTGAAATGTTGTCTCAAGAAAAAAAGCAAGAGCTCAAGAAGAGAATAAGTAAAAAAAAAAAAAGAGTTGAAAAAAATAAGTTTTTTTTTTTCAATCCTAATGGTTTTTTGTAAGGATCTCAAAAATTACAATTATTCAAATTGGCAAATGAAATTTAGTCAACATAACTTCGTTTTTTTCAAATGGGAACCCCCTTATTCTATTGCAGATTTGAATTCTACATGAAATTTCATGAAGAAAATTTCTAATGACCCATCACTTGATTATTTTAAGTCCGCGCAAACGGAAGCAATTCCTCTCTTGAATTGCAATAGATGTGAAATACTGAGTTTTTGAAGGTACTCCACTGCCACATGTAATACATGATTTTGGAGTATTTTTTTCTTGTTCAACCTCGTGATGATATTCATTTATTGATATTTGCAACACCCACTTGGGAAAACACCGAAAAATCGACCAGAATTGCACTTTTCCAACACATTTTTACAAAGGACATAGCGAACTAAAATGTAGGTTTTTCGGTTTTCCCAAGTTGGAGTTGCAAATATCAATAAATAAACATCATCACGATAATACAAAATCATGTACTACATGTGGCGATTGAGTACGCTTCAAAAACTCAGCATTTCACATTTATTGCACTTTTATCCGAATTGCCCACTTTCAGAGCGGATTGGGCCCGCTCTCTTGTGCGTACAAAAAAAGACCTTCACGAAATTTCAAGTAGAATTCAAATCTGCAATAAAAATGGGGGTTCCTATTTAAAATAACGAAGTTGATGTCAATTCCGCACGCACTCAATGCTTAATTTTGTCATTTTTGAGATCCTTACACAAAAAAACATTGATTGAAAAAAAAAAATTTTTGTTTGACCCATTATTAACGATTTCAGTAGAGGGGGGGAGGTGCCCACCTTTTATTATTTTTTAAAATAATAATTATGTATGAATATTAAAAATATTACATAATATATATGAAATATAAATTGGGAACATACATTTTTTGTGTTTTTTATTTACTAAGCCGCACTTTAAACTGTGTTAATGTTGTAGTTTCAGATTGTTGCACAGCAGCATCTCTTGAAGGGCTGAACCCTTCTTCTGGAGAAGAGGTAAACAAATTTTCGAACAACTGATAAATTGATATTAGTTCCATTGATAAAACACAGTAGGTTCGTAGTCATGGAGGGGGATAATGTGGGGGGGGGGGGAGGGGGAATTTCGAGAAGCCATGATATTTTATTTTTCCCTCTTATTTCAACTCTCACTAAAATTATATTCAGTTCATTCATATGGACGTCCCTGTAACGCATGCATTACTTACCATTATGTTTTAAACAATCTTTAGAGGCTGGGCTGAGGGCGATCTACCTCACCGGCTAAAAAGTTCAAGTCATGCAGCACGATCCTATTTGCGAATTTTATTAATTATCATACTGTATTATGATACATTATATCAAAAATTAATGTTCTGCAATTAAAAAAAGATATTGGATTTTTAGCTTTTTTGCAATTTTTACCTATTCTTCGACAAAGATTAATGAAATTCAAGTACATTTTTCAACATAAATTTGTGCATGATTTATTTAATGTGTTATCACCAGTGACTCTCCTTGCAAGGGCATCTGCACACTCATAGCCATGAATACCCACATAGTTCGGTACCCACGTATAAAGTCCAGTCATGCAGCATGACCCCAAGTTAGTATGCTGAAAAAATTATTTCGCACGACAAATCGCAAAAAACAGGCTATTTTGAAATTTTTGACTACATTTTTGAAAATTTCAACCCGAAGATGTAATCCGATCAAGCTGGCCAACGAACTTGAACTTTCGTTTTGTGCCCTTAACATTTTAAAATTTGTTTGAAGTTTCTAGCACAATTCTACGGACAGTTATCGTCTGGAATGACATATACATACATACATACATATATACATACATACATACATATATACATACATAAAAAATGCGTTAAACTTCAGAATATGATTCAGAATAGCCTGAAACGGATTTCTGCATAAAATCTTTTCAAAAATTCACATTCTACAAATTTTGAGGCGAGAGCAATAGCTTAATTTTCTTCAAAAATTCGCTAAAATGATGGTTGAGCCCAATGTCGTGGCTTGGTGTAGCGATATACGTAGACTTTGTATTAGGGGATCATGAGAATATGAGTCCCAAATCGCCTCAATGGTACTTATGTTGCCTTGAACTTGATATGCTGCCTATGCGCATTGAGGATCAAATCTCCTACATGCAACATGAAGCCAATTTCATCAGGAATGAGCAATGTCAGGGTGAGGTCACTGGTCTGCGTGGTGTCCTTTAGGACTTGAGTCCGGTGGGCCCTTTCGTAACCCTACTTCCAAGGAGGGATTGAATAGGGGTCAACCGGGTTGCCACTGGCCATACTCACAGACACCTGCTTAGTTCAGAAGCTCGAGATGTTGTGTGTGCGGGTATGATCTGTCCATCCGCCAGTTTCTGGAGGACAGGAGTGTCTAGAGACGCCGCCAGCGCGTTCTGTCGAGAGTTTTTGCAACGACCTCTTACAGCGTACCTACCTACTATCTCCGTCCGACCGAACCCCCTTTAATTAACGCCCGGCAATGACGGTACTTTAGTTGAGCAGTATTGGTGAAAGTCTTCCGTAGCCGAGGGCCTAATGCTTCCGATTACTGACTAGATGATCTTGGGTTCAATTCCAAACTGGAGCCAATTAACTTTTTTTCTTTTTTTTTCAACCTGCGAAATATACTTATATACTTTTAAACTTAACTCCGATCTTTTTATCCAACTAATCTATATTTTACTAGAAGGATTGATTTCGAATACCCACTGTTTACAATTTACTTTTTTTTTTTCATTTTCTGTCTTATATCGGTACCCATACTGAATCACTGATATCCTTAAATGCAATGAATGAGACAAATTTTATTACAAAAAATTCCTGTCATACAGCATGATCGAATGGGCGAATTTTCGTATAATTACGTTGAATTGTTTAGAAATTTTTAGCACTGTGATTGTAATCAAATTGCAATCTACCAATTCAATGGCAAAGAAAACTTATTCTAAATAATAATATGCTCATTAAAAGGAGATTTTAAATCAGCACTGATTTAGGATATATTTTAGGATAAATTGGTCTGAATGATGTGTATTCTATAGAGTAATATCCTAAACTTTGAGTATACTCAATAATACTCAAAGATCCTAAATCAATCGTTTTGGTAAAATATAGGTTAGTTGCATAAATAGATCTCGGTTGGAGGGGGGAGGGTGGTTCCTAGAATCGCTTGAAATCAGACGGGAAGGAGTCCAGCCATAGGTACCTACTCAAGTTTCTGATTCTCAACCCCTTAACTTTCGATAGAGAATATATTTATTATCTGCTTCTTCAGACACTGCGAGTGCAAAATGATAACGAAACAGAGGAAGTTGCATAAACTCTCGACAGAATGCGCTGGCGGCGTCACTGGCAGTCCATCTCCAGACACTCCTCTCGAGGACTGCCTAGCCCTTGTGGACCTCCGAGTCCAGCATCAGCCCTTCAGTGGGTTGACGTTTCATCCGGACCAGACAAAGTCCGATCCCTGTTGTTGTACCTGAGAGCCGCTGAGCTTTACTACGAACTGTGATATCTGATCTGTGATACATTTATATACATCTAGTCGTAGTTTTATTTCACTTACCTGGTTGTAGCATGTACCTATACAGTTGTTAGCATTTTACATCTAGTCTTAGTTGTATGTCAAGTGGGGTGACTTGGTACAACTTTGAACTTCAACAATTAGTAAATATGTCAAAAATCAACAATAGAGTGATAACTTTTGTTTTGAAACATGTTACACTACTTCTTCTACAGAACCCACCTTTTGAAATTGTTTTATTTGCACTCTTTGTATTTTTAATTTTTTTTAAAGTGCTAATTTCCAAGTCACTCCGTGGGGGGGACTCGGAACGGAAACCCCATTCCAAACGCCTCATTTGTACACACTCCAGGGGTGTCTTGGAACTCTGTTATGATTTTTTAAAAAGGTTGTAACAGAAATTCCATTAAAAAAAAAGTATTTTATTATAAAATCACAAAAACCATCAATTATCACAGAAGTTGGATAAAAAAAATTCAGGCTTCTTTAAATTCACGTATTTTAACACCTTTCACATTCAAATATTACTGCACAACCCCTCTGACGTGCATAGATGTTAATGGAAAACCCCACTCACATGCGATATCCAAATTTTTGCAGATGTAATTCTCTTCTTTTATTGAAAAAATACATTGGCAACCAAGTTTTTGGGGTTCAAATTACGCACTTTGAGTGATAATGTGGATACAGCTATCCCTACAATCTACTTTCATGTCTTAGCTTCATGTTCTTGTTTTTTATATCAGAAACTGCCTTTTGAAGTGTTGCTTGGTCATAATCCATGTACTCCCCCCCAATTTCTTTTTGTATGTCCTCATAATGCCTGAAAACATTTTTTTAAACCAATTAGTAACCTACGACTACACAAGATGCACTATATGGCTGAAAAATAATGAATCAGAATGTTGGGGTAACTTGGATCGGGGTTTCCAAGTCACCCCGACATATGGAGTTTTTTGTTTACAAAATTATGAAAAAACAACCATGCACGAATGGGGGGAGATGGCTTCGGCTTTTGAAAGTATGTATCCACAGTAATCTAGGCTGAGAGTCTCGTCACCCTCGGACTGACGTTTAGTAACAAACGAACCTACGTTTATTGTACTTTAAAAGTGCGGATATTATGATACAACATTCATAATTTGAAAAATCCTAGAAATACTTACTTTTATGAGCCCAACTTCATGCCACAAAATAGCCAAGAGAACCCGACCTCAAACAGCTGATAAATATTAATTCAGGACTGCCAACACACCAACAAAACAATTTCGCCCAACTGATCCAAGTCATCCCACGTTTCCAAGTCACCCCACTTGAGTTTTATTTTATTTTTGCGTTTTTTAAAATCCACTTTGGGGGCTAAACAGTGGTCATCACTGTACCCCTTATTTTTTCCCCCTCCGAGTTGCCAGTGGAGTCCATGATGACGCTCCTTTTTAGTCAAGGATGGCAACATGGCTCCCCTTAGAATCGTGCCACTTCCAGTGTCCCTTAAGACACCGTGTTCAAAGCCACTAATGACCCTTCTGGTTGAGATTCGGCTTAAACCTTACTAAAAAAAATTGCATGTTCTGTTTCATTGTTTGTAAACTTCTTTTGACTAAAACTCTGCTAAAAAGATAAATATAACCATTTTTAGTGATTTTTTAAAGTTTTTTTTTCGAAATTTGACCAATTTAATTACCTACCTCAAAGAATGCTGGCCAACAAACTCATTATTTCGTTTGGAAAGCTTGATTTTTTGGCGCAAGAACGGAGTTTTTATCTCAATACCGAGTAGAGTTATCATTTGGAAGGGCATTATATATATTATTATTGAGTCAGAAAGCCGTCGTAAGTAACAAGTCTTGATTCTATCAATATGAATACGACCTAGCGGATTTCTTATTCAATACCTACTGCAGAGGGAGTCTTGTTGTAAGTATCCGTGTCAAGGTGAAGATGCAAATAATTACACAATGAACACAACTTCAATGATACTGATTTATTGAAGTAAATCAGATGTAAAACTTTGATTCACAGTAACAAAAGAAACGATTTATAGATGCACAAACGGGAGCGTTAGCAAGGCGATACGGGGGCTTGTAAGCGAAAGAGGCGAGAGATAGATTCGATATATTCGAATCGATTATGAGTGAGTGTTACCATTCATAGTGACCACAAAATATCATAATTGATACATGACTAAGCAAAATATGTACTGATAGGTACTGAATTAATCTCGGAAACAATATTAAGATCAAGTTACTCATGTGTATTAATTATGAGCAATACCAAATATTTTCCTATTGGATTCATGAACATGGAGTTTACAATAGTACAAGCGTCATAGCTTGTTTGTGGTCTAGGTTCCATGGAAGAATATTCCATGGTTCATGGGAGTGTCTCATTTGGAGACCCTATTTCAACAATTATTTATACATATACATACCTATATGGAAAAGTAAGAAATAATTTTCTGTGTACCTATCACCTTTGTTCATACAGGCGGATAACTATGATGAATTCCTTGAGGAATTTGCTGAAGATGTGATGGTGGGTTGTGATTGTGACTCCGGCTCGACCAGGCAAGGCAACTGGAATTGCGGTTGCGGAAACAATGGTGGAAATAATATGGGATATTATCAACCGCTTCCCATAGGTAATTTCACTTATTGTTCAAATAGATAGTAATGGTGGATATAATCAACCGCTTCCAATAATTGGTAATTTCACTTATTCTTCAAATAGATACTTCCTTATAAAGAGAATATAATTATTATTCATAAACGAACACTTTACGATGTAGGAGCTAGACCTCATGTGGTAAAGTTGCCCATTAGCGAATTATCATAGAAAACGAAGCAATTGCAATGGATCCAAAAATGTTCATCTTCGAAATCCGTTTTGGGACATTGTGAACGAGATTCTGCTATCGCTTTTTCATATATACAGGGTGTCGCAGTCTCTACCGGCTAGGGTTTGATTCTACTACTAATTAGTGAACTTTGTTTTGTCCTACAACATATATTTTTTTAATTTACGCTAAAGACCACTTTTAAGATTTTTTTCGCGTTCTCGACTTTGCGTCACTAAAACTGTCACAACTCCCTAAATTTTCAGTCGAGACTCAAATATGATCATACCGTTGCATAGAGCGTGAAATTTCTTGTCTCCCTATTGACTTTTTGAAAAATTTGAATTGAATGAGTTGGTGGAAAATAATCCGTAAGTGAAAAATTTGTAAAATTCCCGAAAATGTTTATTTTTTTTCAAAGTTTGTCTCTCGAAACGTCCTGGACGGAAATTGGTATGCTGTAAGCCTAAAAGTTGCTTCAGGATCCCAGCTTTCCAACGGTGTAGTAAATTTTACTTTTACTTTGTTGATTGGGGGAGAAAAGAATACGTTTGTATGTTTAAGAATGTGGTTTTTCCCTATGAAATCGAGGGTTTTATAAAAAAAAAAAAGATGAAAATACAAGTTTGGCGTCGGTTTCTACGTATTGTTTCACGCTGATTTGATAGTAACATTCGCAGATCTCTCCAACTCCGTTCCAACCGAGTTTAACCCTTAAAAACACATAAAATTGAGCAAAACAAATGAACTAAAAACTAGTTTGTTAAATTGTAAAACTCGGTTGTAACGGAGTTGGAGAGATCTGCGAGTGTTACCATTTGGTTCAGCGAGAAAAAATACGTAGAAACCGATCCCAAACTTCTATTTTTTTAAGGGGTCAATTTTCACAAAAACCCTCGATTTCATAGGAAAAAACCACTTTCTCAACATACAAACATACTTTTCTCCCCCAATCAACAAAGTAATATAAAAATTGACTACACCGTTGGAAAGCTGGGATTCTGATGAAACTTTTAGGCTTACAGCATGAAAATCTCCATCCAGGACGTTTCGAGAGACAAACTTTGAAGAAAGTGAACATTGTCGGAATCTTACAAATTTTTCAATTACAAATTATTTTTCACCCGTTCATTCCATAAAAAAAGTCATTATGAGTTAGGAACTTGAACGTTTTTTTCAACGGTATAATCATATTTGAGTTTCGACTGAAAATTGAGGGAGTTAGGACAGTTTTAGAGAAAAAAAAAATATACATATGTTATAGGACGAAAAAAGTCACAAATTAGTAGTAGAATCGAACCCTAGCCGGTGGTGCGCCCGAAACGGCGACACCCGGTATATTTTATGTGTGTGTGCGTTTTTCATCCAGATAACTTTCCTAAGAATTGAGAGAAAAATTCCGTTTTGCGCTTAAAAAAATCAAGCTTTCAAAACTAAAGGATGAGTTTATTGGCCAGTACTTTTTGAGCACATTAAATTAGTCGAATTCCAAAAAGTGCGCTAAAAATGGCTAAAACGGCTAAAAGTTGTTAAAATATTTTTATAGCAGAATATTGCTCAAATGAAGTTTGTATTAACTATAAAATAAAAAGAACACTCAAAAACTGATGTACAGAATCATGCGAAAAATATACGTAGGTACTCAAATTTCAATAATATTTGCTAAAAAAAGAAAAACTGCAAAGAAAAGCTAAAAAAAAATCCAAAATCTATTTTGAATCACAGAATATGATTTAGAACGAATTTTTTTGTCATAAAGTTGGTATTGAACAATTTTTTTGCACTCGAAATGCTCAAGTTCAAGAACAATATAACATAATATACTTGATATGATAAATTACGGAAATTCACTCACACCATCATGCTGCATAACTGGAACTGTTTTACTAGTCCCTCCACTGGGATCATGGACTAACAAGTATCTATACAAGGCGTTTGAGAATAATATCGTTCGTAAACCGTCAAATGAACTATCCTATAAGATCCTATGAGATGAACCTACCAAAAACGGAGAATTAAATAATTTTATATAATATAAATATTTTACTTACTTACCTAGCCTGCAGTATTGCCAACTCATGGGCCGGTGGTTACCGCTCCACCAGTAGGAAATTACCTACCTTGTTCCAGTTCGAATGATCGCACGTATTACCGTATCTCTGGGCTGAATGGTCGTACAACCAAAAAGTGGCATGATCGTATGATGAGCGAATTTTCGTAATATAATATAATATATTAAAAATTAAAGTTTTTAAATTTGAGCTTTTTGAGTGCGAGAAAATTGTTAACTATTATTAATTTTATGGAAAAAAAGTACCTTTTTTAAAATAATAGTCTCCTATTCAAATAGAGGTTGGAAGTTTTAGTTTTTTTTTTTTTTTTTTTTTTTGCAATTTCTATAGATTAGCAAGTTTTAATGAATTTTAAACATGAGAATGTTGCACCTCAATCCCATTGTGCCTTGAAACGTTTGAACTAGCCCCAGCTGGTGCTGCTGTCTAGCGGAGCTTTCCACGTCTAAAGTCTTCTCTGGGAAGGCATAACTTCTCAGTGTAGTTTCATCAGTGCACGACAACGTTTGGGGGTCGAAGTGACAAATGTGATAAAAAAGTAACTTCTTGAGATTGACTCATTTCTACCACATTTTTGAAGGCAAGCGTTTGATGGTTAGCTGTTATGGTTTTTTATGCTATTTAAAAACCAAATTACATACCAATTTCAATGAGAAAAATGTGAGGTTTGTGTATTTTCCGTTTTTCCAAAATGGTAGACCATGTTGTAACTTGGAACAAAAAGGGTCTCGTACCTTGGAACAGATGTTAGGCTGGAAGGGTACCTAGTATGGGCACCTACATATGATGAACTGTTTTCTTCCACAGAAGAAGAAGGCGAGGAAATAAAATCCTCGTTGGCTACCAGCATCTCAGGTGGAGCATTTATTCTCTTAAAATTTCTTGGCAAAAGAAGCATAATTCTCTTATGTAGCCTGTGTTACCAAAAAAACTATCAAAGAGGGAGTTTGATGAGAGCTACTAGAGAAAATCTCGCTACAATTCAATTATTTACCCGTCAGTGCCTAATATCGCTTCTGTAGATATCCTAGACATTATTGCTCTTCTTCCTGATCCAACTGGAGGAGGGAGTGACTGGACCAAAGGAAAGAAAATCTTCAAGTTCCCATTTCACAAAATGATTGTGAAATAAAAAAAAACCAGGTGTGCTAAAGACCACACGGGAGAAGTGTAAACTTCTATGACGATTTGGACATTACTTTCCACTCTGTAGGGATGTTGGGAGAGTAAAAGTGGACAGGCTCCGCCCCTGGACCCTCGGTAACTTTTCGCCTTGAGCCTTCGGCTAAAATGCTAAAACATGGAACATGCTTTCTTCCCGCTAATTCGTAAATGTAAATAAATTTAAAACTACGACATAAATGTTTTAAAAACCGAAATGAGAACAGATTACCTATGGGCTTATATATATGGAGGGGGGTAAAAATTTTTTTTTGGGTTTGCTTATTTTATGCTGTGTCGTCTCCTAAACGTTTCAGCTTTTTGGTGTACCTATTTTCTAGTTTTATATCATCAGCGAGGTTCCAGGACGGCATCAACACAATCTCTGCTTTCCCAGGAATCTGACTTTTTCGTGTAGATGCTCATCTTCTATGTCAATTGTAATTTTCACAGCAGGCTTACCTGAAATAATGAAAACGCAAAATACAAGAAACTTTAGAATCATTCAACAAAGCTTTTGCACAGAAATCACTATGAAAGAGAAGAAATTTGAAATTCTTGTTTCAAGGTGAGAAGGCTCCACTTTTGTGGATACTTGCCCATCTTCAAAGTAGAGCCATCACATCTTCAGGTCTGACAGAAGACCAGAGGTCTTAGGGAAGGATAGCTCAACGGTAGGCTACTGCCCCAGCATGAGGTGATACCCAAGGCCCCTTGGCTATAATTAGCCAAGTACCTATAAATAAATACATTTGAATGCAACATTTTAATAAGAGTTTAGATAGTAAAGACCTAAATCCTAGCAGCCTACTGGGGTTTTTTAATGGCTACCCCCCTTATCAACTAAGGAAAGTATAAGGATGGTGTAAGCTTGTTGTTTGTACAAAGGAAAACTTTCTGAGACATTTCCGTCACTCTTTTAATGTACTGACGTGGGAAATTATTAAGGTACAATGGAGGCAAGTAAACGGGCAATGGTGTTTAATATTAAATTTATATTATAATATTAATATAAATTATATTTATTATACAGGCCTAACTGGAGAACAGCATACAATGATAGTGGATCTTGCCAATCAACTGAGAAACGTTCTCGCAGCAGGCGATGTGAAAGGTCAACCCCCAGCACAAAACATGAAGGAATTAGTAAGTTAGCGAATTCGAATTTCTTTTGATTAGGCCTAATGTTTTTTATAGGGCGATTTCTTTTCATGATGTCAAAGCCCATATTTACTTATTTTGGTCATTGATTTTGGATGCCAATTATTTTATCTGTGCAGATATCTCATGTACACCTTGCCCCATTTGTCGTGAACAAACTTATAAACAAGTTAATGTGCATTTTGAACCAAAATAACAGATACTGTTCTTATAATTAGGTGAGTGATTGGGTACATAGGTACGTCAGCATTTTATTGTGAGGAAGCAAGCAAACTAGGGAAGCTGTTCCTCAACATCATATTTACTACACCACGGGGGTTTTGGGAAGAAGCCACTCAACGAAGCCGTTACCTACCTACTCAATGAAAGAGCTTTCATCTGCCGTTGATTCGACCGCATTGAAAATTATAGGGGACTGAGCTAACCCGCACAATCCCTGAAAATTTCATCGGAAGCATTACTGAAACTTGGTAGAGTTTTGAGCGTGACAAGGATTTACCACAGACAGACACTGAACCAAAATCGATCAGGAAGCTCTGAAACGCAAAGAGCAAGTGGAAATTTCGATTTTGGAGCACACAAATTTTTTCGACTTCAATCACGGACACAAAGCTCTAACTTTGGTAGTGAGGAAGCAAAAGAAGAACGCTGGGAACATAGAGCAGGATAGGTAGTAAGTACCTTCCTACTATCAGAAGGTCTGGAAAAAGTGAATAAATCGGCTATTTGCAATTTTGAGTCCAGTTCAGCTTAGCCAACCTTAGACACCTAGATCTGTAGGCATAACACTAGCAATGGTGGCAATCGCTCGTAATACTACTAAGTATTTGAATTTTAATTCAAGCCCCAAATATTCCCATCGACCCATCGGACCATCCTTGAGGCTGAAATAGCTGGGATATTCTTATCTGGAGCCAGGATAGACCTGAGTGGTAGATGATCCGTTTGAATAATACATTTTCTTCCTATAAGAAATTTACTAAATCATTGCAGTCCGAAAATAATTGCCAAGGTTTCTTTGTGTACCTGACTATATGCTCATTGAGTTTGAGACATTGTTACTGATTCAAAAGCCAAAGGTATTAGCTTATCACCATCATTCTGGCTAAGTTTTACCCCTATGCCATACTGGCTAGCATCAGTTGTTAACACTAGTTCTTTGCTCGAGTCATAGTATGTAAGGTTCACTTACATACTTACGAATTTGCTAATTTCCTCTTAACCGCATCAAATACTTTGGCACAGTCGGGAGACCAGTTGAAATGTACCCCCTTCTTCAATAAACTGTAAAGTGGTTTCAATGTTTGGGATAGATTAGGTAGAAATGATTGATAAAATTTATCATGCCAATGAAAGGTCGAAGCTCTGTGATATTAGAGGGAGGTGGCATTTCTCGAATCGCCCTAACTTTAGACAAGTCTAGTGATAGACCCTTCCCTAACACAGTGAATCGTAGGAACGGAAGCTCAGTTTTCACGAACCAAAAAGATTTCCCAATATTAATCTTAACTTTGTACTTGTTTAATCGGTGAAGCACTTCCCTAAGGTTTGCTTTACATTCCTCATATGTCCTATCCCCAATCGGAGTGTCATCCAAGTATGATTTGCAGAATGGAATACTCGCTAAAAGTTTATCCATGACTGATTGGAAAATGGCTGGGGCTGAAGACAACCCAAAAACTAACCTAGAGTACCGCAATAAGCCAATATGGGTATATTTACTGTCAATAAATGTTGGCTGGTCTTCCCTACTTCCAACTGCAAGTATGCTTGAGAGAGGTCAATATTAAAGAAAACCTTGCAGCCTAGAAAGGCATGAAATATTTCATCTGGCCATAGAGTGGGGTAGGTATCAGGATGAATATATGGATCACCGTTTTTTATAAATCACTACAGAGCCAAAGTTCCCCCGAACTTTTCCTGATCACCACCAAAGGTGAGGCCCAGTCAGAGTGGGAAACCCTATGCAAAACCCCTGAATCAATCATGTTTTCAAGATGTTCTTCTACCTTAGGTCTCAGGGCAAGGGCACATTATAGGGTTGCTGGAACACTGGTATTGCCTCTAGATGTAAGGATATGTGTACATTGATGTCATCAATTGGTTAATTATTATCTACGATCCCAAAATCTCTAAGAAAACTACTCATGAAATCCTGTGGTAGCTTAGACTTCATGGTCCCAACCGATTCGCCTTCAACAGGGATTTCCACGAAGGGAAAAATTCTGACAGTGCGTCCTACCCAAGATAGCACGTGGTCCAAGACCGGGAAACAACTAACAGTCTTACAGGGATTGTTTTTCCATTATTAGATAAAGTGGATTTTTGCCCTATTAGCGGCAATAACTTTGCCAATATACAGTATGAGAGTAGCCTGTTCAGGGATAAAAGAATGGCCTACTACTGTGCAAGCAGCGCCAGTGTCTACCAAAAATGGAAATTTTACTGAAGAGTGGGGGAAACTGCAATGAGCCAGTAAAGGATCCAAATCAGAGGCCAGTGAGGAAGATGTGGAAGCCACAGACCCAAGATACGCTACACTGGGCATTTTTGAGTTTAAAACTAACAAACAGGCTCCAGATTCACAACATTCACCCACCTGGTCTGACAGATCAGCTTCGTCTTCGTCCACAGCAGCTGCGTTTGGTCCTGAGCGGTCACGACCCGTTAAGGTTCCTTTGACTGGAGCTGGAGCACGAAAGACCGCCGCCAGGTGGCTTTTACGACGACAGCAGTCACATATAGCCAAAATCCATCGACATTTGGCAGGTGGATGGTCGGAAAAACATCCCATGCATTGTGAAAGGTCTCCTGCCCATCTTTCAAAAGCATCTGGTGAGTCTCTGTTTCTAAATCCTTGACGAAATACATACTCCATTGGTGCACTGTGGCTTGGTAGTAACAGGTGCTACCAGTGATGATGTTCGCATTGTGGTATTTTCAAAGATTGCATGAGCCGAAGCTGCACAAGATACCATTTGTGAAAAAAAGTTGCAGAGTCTGGTAACTGCAACAAGGCTGAGACGATATGTGGCTCGTTGAATGATTGTAGAAATCGAATTCGTAAAGCCACTTGTAATCCATCATCAGACCATTAATTTACAACGTCCACCAACATCTTGAAGAATGTGCGCCCATTCATTTATGGATGTGTTGGAAGGCCGTTGGATCGTCATGAACGAAAAACGAGTTTGTTGGACATCAACGGTTTTTGCGCCTTGGACATCCTTCCATTTTGCAGTTTTTTGGGCTTTAATGCTTTTAATAGCTTATCATAACTCTCTGAGTTTAAGCCTGAAAGAAAGTCATAAACTTTATGAGAGTCAGATTTGATTTTATGACGTTCAAAATAGACATCTGTTTTCTCAGAATAACAACAAGTGTTTCGGTATCAGAGCGTCGCACAGTGGGCCAGATTTGCGATTTGGCACACACTTTTGATTTTATGAGCTATTTTTATAGGTAATTTCACGCTGATTTCGAATATTCCCCATGTTCTTATATCTAAAATTCACGGTTCTGGCGTTTTTTGACGAAAAACAACCAAAAAATAGGTTTTGTCCCGTATTTATTAATTTTTTTCCCATAATCACCTTTCAACCTTTTTTTTTTTTTACTCATGAAAATTGTAGAGAATTAAATTTTGCGTCGATTAATCACCAATAAGAGGCCAAAACAACATAAAATAAGGAAGTTATGTCATTTTGAAATATGACAAGTCAAAATAATAAGGTTTTTTGAGGTTTAGCATATGAATTAATGGTTCTAGAGAATTTACTTCCTGGCAATAGTTGAACAGGATAAAATTGCGCGTCGAATGACCACCAAAAACATCAAGATACGTGTGCAATTAAGGATGTTATGACGTTTTGAAGTTTTGCTGTTATTTCACATTTTTTCACTTGACAACCTCGAAACTCAATAGAACCACCTAATCCAGCTATGGACTTCTTCATTACCTATGCTAAATCATGGAAAAATTAACTGTTTTTGCCAAAGTTTGACAATAGTTGAGAAATAAGCTATAATTGAGGAGGTTAAGGAATGAAAACATCATGTTTTGACGTCTGATCGAGCGATTAAAAATACAAAACCAGGATGGATACTGTAGTGGATTTATTTGTTGGTTATGCGGGTTCACCCTATGGTGAATTTAAATAAGTGTGACTTGTTGTAGGGATCCCCAAAGGGGTGTCTACGTTTGAAATATGTTCGTTGTAAGGATAGTTTGAAAGTGGGGTCACCGTTTGTAGTTGATTAACATGAATTTGACTCGGCGTCGCACAGTGGTCTGAAAACCCCTAAAAACGGCAAAAACCCCTATTAAGTGGATTAATTGACGAAAACATCGTATACCCCTGTTTTTTGGGGTGCTCAATTTAAATTTGATGTCAGTTCTTGTTCAAAACGTTTTCTTGTTTATACAGGGTGTTTCTTAAAGGATGGTTATGTATTTTTATCTCCGTTACTTGAAGGGTAAATAGTATGTACTTGCAGATTCCAGAAGGGCTTGCTATGAGGATAGGTATATTACATATTTTCAACCAAATGTGATTAAAAAAATGCAATTATTTATTTTTTCGCCCAAACATTAAAATGAAAAACTCAGCAATACTCTTTCGTTATCTATATAAATAAAAATTTTCGTTATCTATATAAATAAAAATTAATAATCAACTTCTAAAATAGAATAATAAAAAATAATAGCAATTCGTGTGATACACTATCTAAGAGTTTCCTAATTTTAAGCCGTTTGGTTCGGTCTGCACATTCATCGAAAGCCTTTTCAGGTCGCCCACAACTGCAACTGTGTGAGGAACGTTCGTTGACATCGTTTAAAAATGGTGCAAGTATTTTCAAGCCAACTGCTGTGCTTTGTGCAAAATGTTCGCATATTCCGACCAGCCTTCATCCATTTTTCATTGAAATGAGGTATAAACGTTTTCGTTACATACCTTCAAATGGTATTTAGGTGGTCCACATCGCGATCGTTTTCTAATTATAAGTTCGTTAGCTCGCGGTTGGAACACTGAAATGTAGCCATTGTGTAGAAAACGCGGGTATACCTACTCGGTTAGCCGACGAGAAGGAACTAAAAGCTATAATTTTTGCACTAGACCTGCCTATATTTAAATGATCTTTAGTCAGTGACAGGATCGAACAGATGCGTATTGGACCGAAGAGAACGCGAAAAATAAACAAAACTAGTACGTTATTTGAGATAACGAGCAAAGCCGCAAGTTCCCGCAACGGATTTTTGCATTTCTTGTTTCAACAGGTCCTACTGAGTGATCCTAGACCAACCGCACCTTGGCGCACGGTGTTTCCTTGTCTTTTTAAATGTCAAAAGATGGTATTTTTCGATAATTTATTCAAAAACACAAGCTAAAACCTACTGGAAAAATTAGTAACCATCATTTTTCACTTCTTATGACGTATATAGACTTGAAATAAATAGAAGTAATTTTCGTTTTTAAAATAAAGCGCTCCATTTTTTTACGTTTCATTTGACATAAATTGTTGGAAAATGGGTGTTTTCCCGTCTTTTTGAGCTTGTGTAACGCTGTACAATAGTTTTTTTTACATATAGGCCCATGGAATAAGCTAGTTTACTCCTTCAAACATCAATTGTAAATTCAAATTGTACCAACAATCAAGTTGAAAAAGGGGGGTTTTTGCCACCCACAGACCACTGTGCGTCGTAGAGTTGAAAAGGACCGTTGGTGCTTTTCACTTCGTGTGCAATATGAGAATATTTTGGTGGATCATTATCCGGTTCTCGTCCCTTATAAAGGTAATTTACGTATCCTCCTGAATGAGTGTCAAGATAGGATACATGTTCTGAATGCAATAAAGGTCGGGAAGCCATACCTGGAGTTGGTAGAGAGTACAGTTGTAAATTGAGATTTTTACTGTTGTAAAGGGGGTCGTACCCGGTAGTTTGATGGGCCGAGCCTTGTGCACCCCTTGTGAGGGTCTGTTGATACTGAAAACTACCTTCGAGATATGGATGGTCTCTAGGTAGAGATAGTTTGGTTTCGTCTAGCCGAGAAGCTGAATATTGTGAGACGAAAGTAGAGTTGGCGAGGTATTTTGTTTCGTGGGGGTTGTCCCGCTTGGGAAGGATGTTCTTTCCCGTGTGTTGGTACTGACAGAACATGCGGGTCTTGTTGGAAAGCTGCGTTCCTTCGTCCTGAAAGGACGTTTGCTTGCATGAAGCGTGTTGACCGTCGGAAGGCACGTTAGTACAAAGTGCCGAGGTCTCAGGCGAAAGCCGTTCTGCGGAGCCAATGTGAGAGGGCCGTTCGACGGAGCCCGTGTTAGAGGGCTTACCGGGCGCGAGAAGATTTCTTCTGGCCGGGCCTCTGTCATTCGTGGGTTCGAAGATTTGGAAACTCGGGGAGTGTTCCATCTTTGAGAACGTATTCATCGGCTTATTTATTTGCGACGGAGTCCTGAAAAGGACTGTTCGTTAGGGTTGGCTTATTCGAATTAAATGAGTCCTAAAAAGGACTGTATGCCGTATTCGAATGCCAAGGAGTCCTGAAAAGGACTGTTGTTTGTGAAGGTCCTCGTACTTAGGGAGTGAAGCTCCCAGAGTACAGAGGGTGCCAACATGGTGCGGTCGAATACGTGAGAAAGTGAAGCTTTCTACGAGCGTATGCCCTGTACGTTCGAAACGGTTGGGCTGAAAGCCTTCTTGACCACCGTTCAGCCTCGTACCACGGGCGATCGTAACAAATACGATCCGGATTCGAGGGCTTGCAGGTCCAAGGTAGTGCTGCGAATTTCGATGCTACCGAGGGCCCCGGCTGAATCAGGGTCTTAATATGGAAGCTGACAAAGTGTCAAGCCTCTACCTATTTGATGTTCTTGAAGTTCTAGTTGATGCCGATCCTTCTTCCTCGTGTACCAGGGGAGTTGAATCGCCACTGGTCTCTTTCTCATGAACCAGGGGAGTTGAAAATCGCCACTGGCCCTTCCTCTGCCTTCCTTCAGGCTTAGTGGAGTAGATTCACTTCTCCGCTTCTTCTGGAGAGGTCTTCTTTCTTCGGTAGCTGGAATCGGTATGGGGCCCCAGGGGGACCTGGCACCATATTTAGTCGGGGGTAGGTGGCCTGTGATTGGCTCTCTTGTACTGTGGGGGCTGTTTCGCCTGCCTCTTGGTAGGGCGCTCTCGTGTTGTTCTTTGCCGTGCTGTGTGACCTTGTCTGTCTCAAGGGCATTCTCAAAGGAAATGATGTTTCCCTTGTCAGCCGTTTGAATCGCTTTCAAAGGCGATTTCTGTGAGGCAGCCGTCTATGTAGCTTGGCTCACGCAGTGAGCTTTTAGCTTGACTTTTGGTGGTGGCGCTGAAAAGGGCCGTCGAAGTCATAGCTGTTTGTGTGGTGAGGATTTCACCACAGATACACTTTCTCAATGAGTCGCAGTTGTGGATCAAGGGCTTGGAGAAGCTATTAGTCTTACTACGAATTTCTGGCAAGGTTTTGAAAAAAGTGTGTCAAACACACCTGTCCAAAAAGAGTTCAAAGAAATATTGAGTACAACAATTCTTGTTAGAGCATTAACATGCATGGGCCAATATGTTTCATACCTATCCTTGTATATATATTATATCCTTATTGTTGTAGGATTGGAACGAACAGTTGGCCTGGAGAGCACAAAACTGGGCTAACACTTGCTCCATTGAAGATCACGACCCGGACAATAAATTTGTTGGTTAGTATTATAAAATTATTGGTTTGTTGATGTCGATCGATTCTACTTTTAAAAAAATTCGAATTTGACTGGTTTTAGGCAAGTGTATGCACGTACCCATTCGGTTTGTCTATTCTGTAAATTCAGTTCTTCAACAAATATGGAGAGAAAAAACGCTGCAAATTATTGCACAAAGGTTTATTATTTCTGTGTAGCCCTGCTACGCAGATCATAGGTCTGCAACTATCATTAAACCCCGCATAGGTATAGTTAACTATAAATTTTACTGTTTATATTAGATGTATACTTCAAATTAATGTTTAAAAATGTAAATAAAATAAATAAATAAACGCAGGTCGAAAAGGAAAGAAAAGCTGCAGAGCCCCCTTAGCTGATCAGTGCGCCCCCGCACCTACCTCCTAATTGTTTTTGAGGTGCTCCAAAGGTGCTCCATCTACAGCCTAACCCCCACATTCCCATACCAAGCTTGTTCCTGGGATTCAACTTTCACGCATTCACAGGAGCTGCCAATAATGCAATCATGTTGAAATTGTTATGGAATGATTAAATCCTCATCCCCTAATTATTCACTAAATTTGAGTGAGATCGGACGACTAGGGCGTCAAAAAAGATGCCTGAAGTAACATATTCACAGATTCCGTATTTGGGAAGGGTGAAATTGTTAGGGGACCATTTCATTAAAAATGGATGAAAACTATTGAAATCAGGCTTGTTAAAAGGAATACGCTTTCGCGCATGCGCTGGAGGTACTAATGATAAAATTGTGTTGTTATTGCTTGGGAATACTCAAATTAATTTCTCCCACCTATCCTCCAAATTTGAGGGGGATCAGATGACACAGGCGTGAGAAAATTATGCTTGATGCTTGTACAAATTGTAGAGTGAAACGGGGTGACGCCAGGTATCAACAAGGGGAAAGTCATGTCAACCATGTTCCTAAAGGCCGTATCACACTAGTATTTTTCGGTTTTTTTCTCTTCGCATTTTTAATAGAAGTGTGAATGTTGAATAGGAATAACTGCAAAAACAGCGCATTCTGGCGGAATGCAGTTTTATTGAGTCTTAGGGCTCCTAGGGGTTTTCCAGTGAAACGTTACCTTCCCAAGGGTTACGTTATAGCATTTTTCGTGTCAAGGTAAAAATGAGTACATGTTCTAATTTTCTCAAATGAGTTTAGAAAAGCTCTGCCAGGATGCGCAATGGTCGACAAAGTTGACCTTGGAAAAAAGCACTTTTCCTTCTTCACGTTTGGGTATTACATTGAAAGTTCCGAAAAAAACAGAAAATGCAAGTGTGATGCGGCCTTTAGGTCCTTCACCCCCAAGCGCTCCTTGCAGGGGATGTTGTTAGTTCAGAGCCCCATTTGCGATGTTCGTTTTTCTTGGTCGATTGCCAAGGTTTGTTGTTGAAAATAATAACTACTATAATATACCAGCTCTCTAGAGACAAAATAATGAAGTGATGTATATATATATGTATAACCACTTCTTTGATTGTAGGAGAATATAAGTTCGGACAGAACATGGGCTGGAGGTCGATAATGATGAATAACGCTGACAATGTGACAGAGATCACCAATGATTTCCTAATTAACGCTACATTTGATTGGTACAAAGAAGTCGAGGATTACGGTTTCCAACCTATCCAAGAAACTCAACGAGATGCTTTCAACAGGCCCATAGGACCCATGACACTTCATTACACACAGGTAATGATAGTAATAAAATAACAGCGTTGCTTTTTAAAACAATTGTGAAATTATATAGCTACTGGGTGTTAACACTTTTGGTTGAGAAGCTTTTAGGGATAGATTTTCCAACAAAGAGTCTCTTTTAGAGATTTTTTAAACCCTTTGTTTTTGAGTAGGTACCTAATTTCAATTTTTAATTTTTTTCTCGTGTTTTTGAATGTGTTCATAACTCACTGGTTCACTGGACAGGTTCACAGCAAAATGAAAATAAGTGCTCCATTGAAAATAGGGTTAAGGGTGGCATTTATCCACAAGGTGAATCATACCTGTGTTTTATGTCACCCTCTTTCCGATTCTTGTAAATGCCATTCTCGAGGCTATAACTGGAGCCAAAAGGCTTTCAGGTTCTCCTCCGGGTGTTGTAGGTCAATCTCCTTCACCCTCAGAAGGTGTTAATTACTAGATATCCATTCCAATAGCTGTCACAATCACTTCAGGTTGATGATCACTAAAGACCTAATTACACTTGTAGAGTCCTTGGCCAAATAAACCGCAGTGTAATCAACCCAGAAAAGCATTTGGCCTAAAGACGGGTTAGTTTTTGACTCGAGTCAGTGAATAGAACCATGATCTATTTTTGGGAACCTGCGCCCATTTTTATCCACTCGCCCTCCATCTGAGTTGGCGCAATCTGTCGTGTAAGTAACTCTATAATTATTACAACTCTGGAGTTGTTTATCCGTTGCTTAGTGGTAGATGATAAAAGTTAAAAACGGAAATAGACGTCATTCTTATGATGACTACTGCTTGAAATATCAGAGTAGGTATTTTATTCTTAGCATTAAACCTAAATACATTACATGGTGTCAGGGGTAAATCTTCAAAAACTATTAGAAACAAAATAGACAATGTCGAAGAAATCGAGAGGAAAGAAGAAAGTGATGCAGTTCGAGTAAGATGAACCTGGAGACCAAGGTGACCGTTTTCCGACTGCAGTTATTGGTATGTCCTCCATTCAAATCTCACCTCCTGATCACTTTGATTTTCAGAACCCTCATGGGTGGGAACGCTGGATTAAGAAGTTTGAACGATTTAGAAACGCTTCCGAATTATATAGAAAACGGCAGGCCCAACAAATTAGCGTGTTGATTTACTGTCTTGGTGAGGAAGGGGAGGAGCTCATTCGATACGCTTGAGCTGAGTGATGATAAAGAGACTAGTTATGAGGCCGGTAAGGAATATTTTGAGAAATATTTAGGGCTCAAGAAGAACATCGTCTACGAGAGAGCAAAATTTTTGAAACGCCGGCAGCAGCCAGTAGAGACAGTTGACAGTTTTATCAATGATTTGAGAAAACTTGCTGAATCGTGTGGGTTTGGGACTCTAAAATCGAGCTTGATTAGAGATCTCATTGTTATCAGAGTCAGTGATTCCAAACTTCCAGAAAAAATACAGTTGGATGAATTTTTGACATTAGAAAAAGCTGTAGTAAAAGTGCGTCAATCCGAATCTGTGAAGAAACAGCAAAATGAAATCCGTGGAGAAAATTCTGATGTTTCATTGATAACCTGGAAATTTAGAAACTCCTTTTCTCAGCTGACAACTTCCAAGTCAACAGAATGTGAACGTTGTGGACTTTTCGTTTCTCATAATTCAAAATGGCCCTGCCCATCAGTAAACGGCACTTGCCATATTTGTGGAATTCAGGGTCATTTTAGCCGATGCTGTAAGCATAAAGGAAATTCGAATAGAGAAGTTGAGAGTGATGAGTTAGTGGTTTCGTCTAAAGGAGCAGAATATCTGGGGGAGCTGACCATCTCGGGATTGAGCAAAATATGGACTGCTAATGGCTATTTCAAATCCAAAATATTTAGAGAAATCTTTGAATTCACTTGAAGTGAACTGAGCACCGCCATCTGTCCGAACTTTCAGTGGTACACCATGTCTTGCAAAAATGTTTTTGAGGCGTTGGATCACAGCATTTGATGTTAATGATGTCAAAGCAATGATCTCTAGGAATCTTGAATAATAGTCTTCAACTATCATGTACCACTTAGAAAGCTTGAACAAATCGATGCCAATAAGTTCCCAGGGTTTGTCTGGAAGGTCTGTGATGATGAGAGGTTCCGACTTATTTCTTTTATGTTGTCTACAAATAGTACAGTTGTTTATCAATTATTGTTTAATATCCTTCGAACAACCAGGCCACCAAACTGATTCTTTCGAACGTCTTCTACATTTCGTTATTCCCATGTGATCCTCCTGAATACGGTTAACAATTTCCCTTCTTAAACTTTTTGGTATAAACAAGCGTCTTCCTCTCATGATAATACCGTTTTCTATCACCAACTCATCTTTGTGTTTTCTAAATTGAGACTGTTTCTCCCATCTACCACTCAAAATGCATTCCCTCACATTTGTGCTCTTCAAATCCTTTTCCTGGCATTCTTTGATCTCTCCTAAACGACAATCAGAACACGGTAACGCTTGATTCAGACTACCAATAAATAAATCCTCTTCCAGAACGTCATCGTCTTGAGTCCTTTGATTCTCCAAAGGGTTTCTCGAGAGTACATCGGCTACAAAGTTTTCCTTTCCAGGCAAATACTCAACTTTAAAATCAAAGGTCTGCAACCGCATTCGAAAACGTTGTAAACGATCAGAAAGTTCATCTAACGGCTTTTCACAAAGTATTTGCACCAAAGGTTTATGATCAGTGAAAATCAAGAATTCACTACCAATCAAAAATTGTTTGAATCTTTTGCATATCCAGGTTATTGCTAAAGCTTCCTTTTCAATCATTGCATATTTCGATTGAGCGGAAGAAAAGCTTTTGGAAGCATAAAACCCAGCACGCCATTCACCATCCTGAAACCGCTCCAAAACACCCCCTTGTCCATAATTACAAGCATCGGCTGTCACTCTTGTCAGGGTATTCCTCTTGAATGTAGCAAGAACCAACGTCTCCAAAACATTTTTACAAGACATGGTGTACCACTGAGTCCACTGAAAGTTCGGACAGATGGCCGTGCTCATTTCACTTCAAGTGAATTCAAAGATTTCTCTAAATATTTCGGATTTGAAATAGCCATTAGCAGTCCATATTTTGCTCAATCGAACGGTGCTGCTGAGCGAGCCGCACAAACCGCGAAAAGAATCCTGTCGATGAACAAGGATTGGAACCTCGGTCTGCTGGTCTATCGTACAAGCCCTTTGGAATCAGGATTGTCACCTTCTGAGTTGTTGTACGGAAGGAAAATTCGATCTGCCCTACCCTCATCGCAAGACTTCGCGAAAACAACCGACTAGAAAAAAGAAATTTTCCACAAAAGGGACTTGAACATCAAATCACGGATCAAGAGCAACTATGACAACCGAAGAGGAGCCAGAGAACTTCCTGATCTGAAGAAGGATGAGTTGGTCTGGATCACTGACCTTGAAGAAAAAGGGACAATAAAATGCAAACATGAAGAGTTTCCCAGATCCTACGTCATCGTTTTCAACCGTGGCGTTGAAATAAGAAGAAACCGAAAACGCATAAACAAATTAAACGTAATAAGTAACTGAAATTTTTTTAAAAATCTAAATTCAATTTAATTAATTTCTTTAAAATTTAAAGTTTTCTAAATTCAATTTGTTATTACAACTCTGGTGTTGTTTATCCGTTGCTTAGTGGTAGATGATAAAAGTTAAAAATGGAAATACATGTCATTCTTATGATGACTACTGCTTGAAATATCAGAGTATTTTATTCTTAGCATTAAACCTAAATACATTACACAATCAACTTTGCCAGTGACATGGTGGGATTGTGAGCTTATCAGATTAGCTCTTTTTTCTTATCAGCCTTCATTTTTCTCTATGTATAGTATTGGTATTGGGTTCAAGTAGCGCTTCATGCGTAAGTAGCTGTTTCTACTAGGATATCACCTCTCCCTTCCTGTATCGCAGTCGTTGTAAGAAGTTAACTGTGTTCGCCTCGTGCTCTGGTAAAACCTATATTATTTTCCTAGTTTTCGTGATTCATTCAAGTGAATCCCGGAGCATGTGTTAGGTTATGGGCCCAGTGTTAATGGAGGAATGTTTTCATGGTTGTATGAAAGTTTTTTTGGTTGTTTTGTCGGAAAAATAGTTTTATCCACCTTTGGAATCCAGGTTGGTACGTCAACGGAAAACTGTGTTCAGGATGGCAAGCTTCACATCGGATGATTTATCCTCCAAATCGGAGGATTTATCACGAGAGGAAAAGTTGTTTGAAGACGATAGGATGGAAATAAAGGCGACACCGATGAGAAGGTATGGAACAGACTTGATGTTGTGGCACGATAAACAATCATTCAGTGGTTGGCCAACGGTGTTTTAGGAATGGTAAGGACATCAAAACCGTTAAGGAAATGTTTGATTTCTTAAAATCGACCTACATGAAACCGGGTTTATCTGGGCGAGTGGATCTACAGCGAGAGCTGACGACAATGAAATTAGTACACGGAAATCTGTCTGATTTTTCTGGAAAAAAATGTGAGTATATCATAAATCAATTACGGGAATGCGGCGAAAAGTTGGAGGATAGAGAGGTGATAGCTCAGCTCCCCACTGCCATACCTGAAAGTTACCAAGCAGTGACTATCTCAATTGATATATTTATCGAGTCAGAAAGCCGTCCTAAGTAACAAGTTTTGATTCTATCAAAATGGATACTATCTAGGTAGCGGGTTTCATATACCCGAAGTCACTTACCGCAAGAGAACTCTTGTTCTAGGTATCCGTGTCAAGGTGAAGACGCAAATAATTACACAATGCGCACAACTTCAGTGATACCGATTTATTAAAGGAAATCAGATGAAAAACTTGATTCACAGTAACGAATAGAAACGATTTTAGGATACACATCAAGAGCGTTAGTAGTCGAGACAAAGGCTTGAGAGCAAGTGAGGAGAGTAAGAGATTCGATACAATCGAATCGATTACGAGTCAGTGTTGCCATTCAAAGTGACCACAAAATAGCTTGTTTGTGGTCTAGGTGGAAGAAGATTCCATGGTTCATGGAGGCGTCTAATTTGGAGACCCTATTTCAACAATAATAATTATTTCAATAGAGATAGATCTCTATCTTTACTATTTATAAGAATGAAACTCCGTCTGTTTGTCTGTTTGTTTGTTTGTCTGTCTGTCGTGTCTATGCACGGCCAAACGGCTGAGTGGGGGGAGTCTACGAGTGGGGGGATCTTCTTGGGATTTTCCGAAATGTGGAACGAGCGAATTTAAAATTGTCTAATTCCAGCCAAACCATGGGCCGTAGGGCGGGAGGGGGGTCGAAGTAAGTTGTAATGTGCGCTTTTTGGACTTCCCCGCTTCCCCTACCCCTCTAAACGGCCGTTTAAAATTCCGGAAAAATACCGGTTTCGTAGGTTTTTGAACGAGAAAGACGACGGCGCGATCGGATCGCCAAAAAAGTATCGGGAAATGCGTCAAAAAAATGCGAGAGTGCGGACCCGTTTTCTCGAAAAGTCCGACGAAAAACTAGGTTTTTTCCCATTAAAATATACCCCATAAAGGTACGTTTTTCGGAACGGTTTTCGCGGGCGAAATAAAGGTTTGATCCCGACGAATCTGAATCCGAAATCGGATATCGAAAAAAGTGACGGGAACTCGGTCAAATTGCGAGCGGAAGCGAAGCGAAGCGTTCAAAATGACATCTTTAATCCAGCCGGGCCGCCTTTTCACAATGTTGCGAGAGGCCTACCTACGCACTTAAGTCTTGAAGGAACTCGATGACTCATTTCAACGGAATAAATACCTACCTTGCGAGCGAAGCGAGCAACATTCCCTAATAAACTCTTCGTGGTTCCACGTAGTTTTACAAGATTTAATTTGTTTGTAAGAATTTCCAACAGAAAAAAACGTCTGCCAAGTTGGGTGGACAGTATAACTTCCTCAAGCAAGCAGCATCCCCTACAGAAGTTAAACCTACCCTTAGAGATCTACCGTTTGCGAGCAAAGCGAGCAGCATCCCCTACAGAATTAAACCTACCCTTGGAGATCTACCGGTTGCGAGCGAAGCGAGCAACATCCCCTACATGTTTCAATTGTAATACATCGCATGGATACAGCCACACTTTGCGAGCGAAGCAAGCAACATTCCCTACATACCACACTTTGCGAGCAAAGCGAGCAACATTCCCTATACACCACACTTTGCGAGCGAAGCGAGCAATTTAATGGGGGTCCGAGGGGCTTGCCCCCCGGCTGGACGTGGAGGCGAGCGTAGCGAGCCGGAGCGGCTAGTTATTTATAAGAATGAAACTCCGTTTGTTTGTCTGTCTGTCGTGTCTATGCACGGCCAAACGGCTGAGTGGGGGGAGTCTACGAGTGGGGGGATCTTCTTGGGATTTTCCGATAGGGTGTATAAGCGAATTTAAAATTTTCTAATCCCAGCCGAACCATGGGCCGTAGGGCGGGAGGGGGGTCGAAGTAAGTTGTAATGTGCGCTTTTTGGACTTCCCCGCTTCCCCTACCCCTCTAAACGGCCGTTGAAAATTCCGGAAAAATACCGGTTTCGTAGGTTTTTGAACGAGAAAGACGACGGCGCGATCGGATCGCGAAAAAAGTATCGGGAAATGCGTCAAAAAAATGCGAGAGTACGGACCCGTTTTCTCGAAAAGTCCGACGAAAAACTACGTTTTTTCCGATTAAAATATACCCCATAAAGGTACGTTTTTCGGGACGGTTTTCGCGGGCGAAATAAAGGTATGATCCCTATTCACTTTGTTTGCTTCATTTCTAGTTCTTCTTTGTTAAGAAAATGAAGCATGTTGTAATTTACATTTGCGCTTGCACTCAGTGAAGTAGTGGTGATGTTTGGGGAACAGCGAAACTGATAGAGGAACATCTACACCCTAACCCGCATTCCATGAACATTTCATGACAATTGTGGAAATTAACCTTGTTACAAGGATTTGCTAATACACGACCGACACACACACACACGTTTATTTTTTAGAAAACTCGCCTTATAGATCTACCGTTTGAGAGCGAAGCGAGCAACATCCCCTACATGCTTCAATTGTAATACATTGCATGTATACAGCCACACTTTGCGAGCGAAGCGAGCAACATTCCCTACATGCTTCAATTGTAATACATTGCATGTATACAGCCACACTTTGCGAGCGAAGCGAGCAACATTCCCTACATACCACACTTGACGAGCGAAGCGAGCAACATTCCCTATATGCCACACTTTGCGAGCGAAGCGAGCAACATTCCCTATATGCCACACATTTCGAGCGAAGCGAGCAATTTAATGGGGGGTCCGGGGGGCTTGCCCCCCGGCTGGACGTGGAGGCGAGCGTAGCGAGCCGGAGCGGCTAGTATGCCAAAGAACCTGAAGATGTTACGCTTCAATTTCTCCCAAAAAAATTGCTCCAAGAAGAAGGCAGGAAAGGAAACGGAAATACTAATTCGGAAAGTCACGAGTCCGTATTTTTCTGTCGAAAGAAAAATCAAAATTAAAGTCTTCCTTCATTCGTACCTGATATGAATGCCCTATTCTTGGAACACTGAACAGTACTGAAACGTCCGTGCCCTGCACAGGATAAAAGGGAGTTTTTGCAATTTTCCATCTGAGTCGTTCAGCTGAGTCGTGAGTGATTATAGGTTATCGTCATGGAAGGTTATATGCGTATTCAGAGCTGTATTCGGCTTCCCTTCTGTTCCGAATAAGGTTTTTCTATTCGTACAACGAATGGACCGCTAACCATTAGCATTTGGCACGCATGCGTAATACCCATTCTTATTCGTAGTTCCTCTCACTTGACTTCGACTCAACGTTGCAAAAACTCCCTAAAGTAATCGCTCACTCGCCCAATAGAAGTAGGTACCTACCTCGTCAAGCTATTCTGTGAGTGTAACATTAGTGTAAGAGGTTTATTCATAATTTATTCAATCTTAGGCCATTCATTAAAACAGTTTAGTGTAATTGTATAGTAAACTTCCTACCTAATTATTTTATGATACTTTTAGGGAGTATGGGCGAACACAAAGTCAATTGGGTGTGGACTCAACACTTGTCAGCACAATGGCCGGACAGGATTATTCCTTGTTTGTAACTATTACCCCGCGTGAGTAAATTTGTCTTTGGCTGAACATTAATCTTTGTTTGACGTATTGCTCTGAAGTCTCTTTGTATGTGTGAATTAGGGTTGCCAGATTTTTTCGGATCATATAAAGTATATCCTGGCTGCAACCAAGGAAAAGTCAAGTATTTCAATGAAAGTTAAAGTATATAGGTACATTAAAGTTAACGTTTTCGACTTACACACTGAGGTATTTTTCATTCAGCATCTGCAGACAAGGGCTTGAATGTGTCAGATTACTGAAAATAAGAAAGTTCAGTTTAAAGAATTGAAAAAGAACCATGGATAGTAGTATTTTTACTGTACGTAGGTCACACAATTTTTATTACGAAGAAAACATTACTAGATATTTCAATCTTAACGAGTCCATATTTCAGTAAGGTTGTGTTAGATACATAAAAAATGTAATTAGGAACATCATTTTCAATCTCGTCCTCACTAAAAAAATATCTCGTGCATTTGTTGGGCACGTAAGGACTAAGGACGTTAGGAACTTTTTAGGAATGAACTCGAAAAGTTACAATCATTCAGTCCCTCTTTCTTTCTCTGAAGCACTGTAACTATAAAATATTAAAAATTCCAGTACAACAAATTTCACAACTGAACCAAAAGCTTTCCCATCTCCAAAAAAAATGTTATAAAAAAGTTCCAGCCATGCAGCATGGTCGTATGAGCGAATTTTCGTAAATTACTGTACTATGTTACATTGTTTTGAAAATTGAGGATTTTGAGTGGAAAAAAATTGTTAATTACTAAATTTAGGGCAAAAAACTCGTTCTAAATAATAATCTTCTATTCAAAAAGAGATTTTGGATTTAATTTTTTTTTTGCAGTTTTCATCGATTTTTTAGCACATTTGAATGAAATTTAAGTACATACCTAATTCACAAAAATTTTTACATCAATTTTTGAATGTTCTTTTTTATACCTAAAACTTTATTTGAGCAATATTCTGCTAAAAAATATAAATTCAACAATTTTTAGCCGTTTTTTGCTGTTTTTAGTGATTTTTTCAGCACTGTTTTTGTAATTTGACCAATGTACTCAAAAAATGCTGGCCATGGTGCTGTAATGTAGTGATCCCAATTGCGGAGCGCGAAGCCCCCGAGTTTCGATAATAAAATATTAAATATAAATGGGGTTTAATAATTACGGACCAGTGTTCTGCATAGAAGGACTACATACCTATCTAATACAGAAATAATGACACTTTGTGTAATCATTTGTAGCTTTTTTTTACGGATTCGATCTTAGAATGGTCTGAAACGGATTTGTATGTGGTTATTTTTTTCTCACGCTTGGAGAATGAATTCCTCCTACCCCCCAGGATGAATTCCAATAGGTCGTCCTTCTTAAATCCATTCCAGTAGGTCGTCCCTCTTATATAAGAAGCCTTGCCTGTATGACCTACCTTCTGAGGGACGTCCTAAAAATGAAAATGAGAAACAAGAAAACATATCAAAACGAAAAGTGAAAAAATCATAAAACAAAACACCGAATACATTTAATAAAAAATAACACCTTTCAGTTCAAGCCTTCAGCCCCAGCCTCTTTTCTCTGTTTCCTCCATTGAATTCTGCATTCCGCTTCTGCCGTTGCTCTCAGCACCAGACTCCACCTCCAGAAGTATATATTTATATATTTGTAATAAAAATCTGGAAGCGAGAGGTGTAGTATATAATTGACTGTAACTGACTCGAGAGTGCAAGGACTGAGTTGGAGAAAGTTTCATTCCAATCAGACGAAGCGTACGCCCACACATGATAGAGAGTTCCTGGAGATCCGTCGGTCTCAATACGGCATGCGGTAACGAGAAACTTTACCGCACCTTAAAGTCACGTCAAGTCCTTAATGGATCTAATTATAACGGTAAATCCATGGAAAGAGGAAATTATCCCTAGGAGGCTATTTGATTCCATGGATGGAGGTTATTTTAAACGATTACGTTTTTTCCTGATTGCGATCTGTTAACGTATTTGTACAGAAGGATGCGCCACCGTAACTCATTGCATCAGAGTTACTGCAAATACCGCACGACGGAGTGTTTTACGGATCTACTAGGAACTCTCTAATGGATAAGAAGCATAAATTCATTGTTATATGTACTTATAGATTTATGGAGCCATTGAAGTGACTAATTTTCATCAAAAATTCAATAATAATAAAATAAAATAAATAGTAATAAAATAATAATAAAATAAACACTAATAAAAATCGATGAAAACTGCAACAAAATGATTTATACCATAACTCGCTCATACGATCATGTTGCATGAATGGAGCATCGTAATTATGAAAAGTACCGTACTTTGCCTGAATTCAACTATATTTTATTTTTATTTTAGCGGTAACTACATTGGGCAGTTTCCTTATATAAATGGCAATACCGACTGCGAAAACTTCAATATGGGACCATCCAGATACGACAATCTTTGCAGTAAGTATGTGTTGGGAATATGAATATGACAGTTTCCATAACGAAAAATACATGCGTTTAATCTTAGATTTTGATGTAAAAAATAGTTCTACAAAACGACAAGACAAGGACTCTCTTGTAGGTAACGAATGAACAAACGAACATAGACAACAAAGAACAAACAAACTCAAAAATCATTCTTCTGTTTGTGGTGAATTAATCACCACCTTTCATCAGCCCTTTTCAGGGCTACCAAAAATAAGTTCTAATGATAGAACTTCATACAAAAGACGTCGAGCTACGTACAAACAAAATAATATATTTCGCTCGAGAAATTATGAGAAAATCATAATCACGGACGAAATAAAGACAAATACTCGTCAAGCCAAACACCTAATGCGAGAGAGAGGCTTGGCAAGACGACACAAGAAAGTTGCCTTGAGAACATCAACTCGAAAAAGCAACCAAATGACCTCTACGAGGATCAAGGACGAGGCTAGCAAATTAACTCGCCAATCTGAAACACCTATTGCGCGAGAGAAGCTAAGCGAACCAATCAGGAAACAGCCCGGCCGAGCCGAGAATCAGCGAGCTCATTTGCATACTAACCATAAAGCGGCCAATAGCCCGGGCCAATCAGAGACAGCCTCCCCCTATAAATATGACGAGCTGGACCGGGCACTCGCGGGCGGAGTCATTCAACTCTCAACCTCCACGCTGACGATTCTTCTGAAACACGAAGCTTTCTACACGCATCGAGGTATTTCTACTCCAGGATTCTGGATATCTCCGAGCCAGTATTTCACTGCTCTCTCTCAACTCTTCAGTCTGGACATCGCCCGGTTCAAAAAGATTCTTTCTATTTGACCGACCGCTGGGGTGTCTTAGTCGGGCCGCCCGAATCTTGCAGACTTAATCTCTTGATTGACTGCTGGGACCCGCCGGGTAATCGGACTTCTCATACGAACCGATTAACCGTCCAAGGAAGTTCTTATCAGAACTCGGAGAGGACCCTCGTACGATATAGGAGAGATATCTGCGAAGCGAGTCCCTCCTCTACATTACATAAATCCTTTTTCAGAACCAAAAAAGGTTTCCAAACGAATTCTATAATTCGTTTCATCCGATGGAGCGCAGTCCGTCTTTCTTCCTCGGACACGGGGGAGAAGATCCTAGCGCGGACGCTAGCGCCCACTTGGGAGGAGATCCTTACCCGAAATTCGGATCTCCGGATAGTCAACGCGACAAAATCACAACACTCCCGACCAACTCCGCGAAGGATTGGAAGTCTACTTTCTCGCCTGAAACACGGCTCGAGCATACATATCAAAACCTTTCAGAAGGTAATAAAAACGATACTTTTGATAAGAAAGAACGTTTCACATATTCATCCACGGGCTATGCAGCCGATACGAGTGAGTGGCTCACTCCTCACATGCACAATTCGCATGATCACAACGGTACTTTTCATTACCCCACACAAACTAACATAGGTCCTTACAGAAATATACAGTTAAGACCTGAATACTCCCCGATCCTACAAAGACAAACTGAACTACCCGGCGAAGCCCGGACAGGGGTGAGTTCAGCCCACGAGCTAAACACAAACCATATTAAGGGTTCCACAGAAGCCCAAATCAATAAAGGTACTTTCACGTACCTCACCCCAGTTCACAACCAAGGTTATGGCCCGCATAACCATTTCAAGGACCCTTTTCATAGCGTCCAACTCGGTCTACCGACCCCAAGTCAAACGTATAGAAATCCACTACACTGTTAACATCATTAGCTGACCTCATGGATCTCAATAGTTCTTTCTCCATTCGTGAGGAATGGAGGTATCCTTCTTCAACTACTCCTAACATCCTCTCACCTAAATGAGTGAGAGTCGACACACTTACAACATTGGAATAAAGATACATGGATGTCATTACATCACGACTCATAATGAACAAAATTCTAAATCGAAACATGCATTATCAAAATCATACAACAATATTATTAAGTAGGTTTCTACCTATACAGGGTGTCCCGCATAAGGTGGTCAGTACTACAGAGCGTGATTTTATAGCTCATTTCTGATCATCGAAAGTTCCTCTTGGAGATTTTTTTTTGAACACTTAATTTCGAGTAATTCAATTTTTGAGATTTTTTTTCGGGTTTTCTACCTCAAGTCACTAAAACAGCAATAACTACAATATTTGAAACAGTAAGTTTTTACAATATTGAGGATACCGTTGGAAAAATCTTTAAATTTCCATCCTATCAAATGCCAAATCTAATTTTTTTAATAGGATTCATTTGGTGAAAAAACTGCCTGAAAATAAAATTTCCACGAGTATGAGAAATTCCAATTTTTTAAACCGGCTGTAAGTGTCTCATGTCTGTACTATTTTTCACTAACTCATCTGTAAAAACAGGCCCAAGATCTTAGCTTTCTAGAGATATAATCAATATTAATTTTACTTTACTAATTAGAGGATAAAAGTATGTTTGTATGTTGAAAAACATGTTTTTTTCCAAGAAATCCGAGGGTTTTTGTGAAAAAATACCCTCTGAAAAAAAAATCGAGTTTGGGGCCGGTTTCTGGTTATTTTTTACTCATAATCGAATGGTAATACTTGCAGATCTCTCCAACTCCGTTATAACAGAGTTTTACACTTTAACTCACGAATTTTTTACTTCATTTGTTACGCTCAATTCTATGTGTTTTTAAGGGTAAAAACTAGTAAGTTAAAGTGTAAAACTCTGCGATAACGGAGTTAAGAAGATCTGCAAGTGTTACCATTCGATTCAGCGTGAAAAAATAGAAACCGGCCCCTAACTCGCATTTTTTTATGGGGTCATTTTTCATGAAAACCCTCGATTTCTTAGAAAAAAACCATACTTTTCAACCTAAAAACATACGTTTATCCTATAATTTGTAAAGTAAAATAAAAATTGATTATACCGCTAGAAAGCTGAGATCTTGCACTAGTTTTAACAGATGAGGTATGCAAAAAACAGTACAGAAATGGGACACTCACAGCCGGTTTAAAAAATTATAATTTCTCTTACTCGTGGAAATTTCATGTTTTGGCCGTTTTTTTCAAGAAATGAATTCTATTAAAAAATTTTGATTTGGCATTAGATTGGAAGGAAATTTATCGCTCTTTTCAACAGTATCCTTAAATTTAAAATTACTGTTTTAATTATTGTAGTTATTTCTGTTTTAGTGATTTCAGGTCGAAAGTACGAAAAAGTCTCAAAAATTGAACTACTCGAAATCTAAGCGTTTAAAAAAAAATCTCTAGAAGGAACTTTCGATGATCAGAAATGAACTTTAAAACCACGCCCTGAAGTAGGTACTGACCACCTCATGCTGGACACCCTGAATATCAACAAATTTGGTTTTCGAACCATGCGATCATATCTAGAAGTAGGTAACTAACACATTGCTCTTTATTTTGAGCCCCATATAGGTACTCTACCACTCTCTTCTCCATTAGTAGGAAATCCGAGAAAGGATAGATCAACATCACATCACCATAAAGCAACGGCAAATTCAAATTCCTAGGTTTCAAGGGATCTCTGAGATGACAGTGATGATCTGGTGTAATATCCTTCTTCACGATGCAGTTCGAGTGGATAAATTCTATGAACTGAATGCATTAATTCGCCTTGTTCGGTTTTCACTCTCACTACTCTGGTGTTTCCATCAGTTCCAGTGATGAGTTCAATAATATGTCCTAATGGCCAATCGATGTGTTCCTTGGCCATTAAATTTAGTTGTCCAAGGGTACCTATTCATTTCTGAAGTGGTCATGTAGAGTATGTTTCAGTTTGTGACGATACTGAAGTAAGTATTTTGATAAAATTGGAAGATTCTATCAAATCTAAGTTGGGAATACCAACTTCTTCAATATCTTGCTAGATCAAGCTTTGATACAGAACAACTAGATCATTTAGATCTTGTTGAAGTAGGTGAGAGGACGGGTATTGATGACTGATTCACAATCGCAGAAAACAGTTATCATCTCCTCATTATTAACTGAAGATTTACCAAGAAGGTTTCGTAGATGTCTTTAGTAGCCAATACAGCGCTCCCACCAACCTCCCCCACCAGGGTGAAGCTGGAGGATTCAATTTCTCCTACGGGACTGTTCTTAGTTATAGCACCCCAATCAAATTTATTGAAAGCATTGTCTGCCCCCAAAAAGTTTGTGCCAAGTTCACTATACATAATTGAGGGTGTTCCACTTCTACATGTAAATCTCCCACCAGCTAGTTTGCAGAAAGCTATCTGTTGATTGTGAGGAAACTAGCTCAAGGTTTGCCAAGAGTTGAGGAAACAGCTCTGTAAATTCCACAAGTAAAAAGGCAAACCCAGAACTTCTTCTCACCTGTCAACTCCCACCCTCTGAGGTCAAATCTTCGTTCTTGCCATCCTGAAGTTGCTATTTGAATAAATTGTTCAGCACGTCCAGCATCATCTGAACTTGTCACAGAATTGTCTACATAAAAACTATCTGAAAGCTGAGAGATCAAAACGTTGGCTTTGATGATCCCTCTTGGATTGCAGACCGTTTAGAATAAAGGTCCTAGTGGCCAATCGATGCCTTTTATCGGCCATTAACTTCAGTTGTCCAAGGTATTCATTTCTGAAGCGGTCATTTAGTGCTTCATATTGTGACAATATTGAAGTAGGTATTTTAATTAAATCCGAAGATTTTATCAAGTCTTAAGTCAGGAATATAAACTTCTTCTATATCTTGCTAGATCAAGCTTGGATTCAAAACAACTAGATCAGTTAGATCTTGTTGAAGTAGGTGAGAAGACGGGTATTGATTCACAATCTCAAAAACAGTTATCATCTCCTCATTACTAACTGAAGATTTACAAGAAGGTTTCGTAGGTGACTTTAGTAGCCAATACAGCGCTCCCACCAATTTCCCCCACCAGGGTGAAGCTGGAGGATTTAATTTTTCCTACGGAACTGTACTTAGTTATAGCACCCCAATCAAATTCATTAAAAGCATTGTCTGCCCCCACAAAGTTTGTGCCAAGTTCACTATATATAATTGAGGGTGTTCCACTTCTACATGTAAATCTCCCACCAGCTAGTTTGCAGAAAGCTAGCTGCTGATTGTGAGGAAACTAGCTCAAGGTTTGCCACGAGTTGAGGAAACAGCTCTGTAAATTCCACAAGTAAAAAGGCAAACCCAGAACTTCTTCTCACCTGTCCCCACCCTCTGAGATCAAATCTTCGTTCTTGCCATCCTGAAGTTGCTATTTGAATAAATTGTTCAGCACGTCCAGTATCATCTAAACTTGTCACAGAATTGTCAACATAAAAACTATCTGAAAGCTGAGAGATCAAAACGTTGACTTTGATGATCCCTCTTTGATTGTAGACAGTTTAGAATAAAGGTCCTAGTGGCCAATCGATGCGTTTTTTGGCCATTAACTTCAATTGTCCAAGGTATTTATTTCTGAAGCGGTCATTTAGTGCTTCAGTTTGTGACGATATTGAAGTAGGTATTTTTATTAAATCCGAAGATTTTATCGAGTCTTAACTCGGGAATATCAACTTCTTTAATATCTTGCTAGATCAAGCTTGGAGTCAAAACAACTAGATCATTTGGATCCTGTGAAATGTAGGTTAGAGGACGAGCATTGATGACTGATTCACAATCACAGAGAACAGTTATAACTTCCTCATTAACTGATGATTTACCAAGAAGGTTTCCTAGGTGTCTTTAGTAGCCAATACAGAGCGCTCCAACCATCCTCCTCACCAGCGTGAAGCTGGAGGATTTAATTTTTCCTACGGAACTGTACTTAGTTATAGCACCCCAATCAAATTTATTGAAAGCATTGTCTGCCCCCACAAAGTTTGTGCCAAGTTCACTATATATAATTGAGGGTGTTCCACTTCTACATGTAAATCTCCCACCAGCTAGTTTGCAGAAAGCTAGCTGCTGATTGTGAGGAAACTAGCTCAAGGTTTGCCACGAGTTGAGGAAACAGCTCTGTAAATTCCAAAAGTAAAAAGGCAAACCCAGAACAGTTTTTCTCACCTGTCAACTAACACTCTGAGGTCACATCTTCGTTCTTGCTATCCTGAAGTTGCTACTTGAATAAATTGTTCAGCACGTCTAGTATCATCTAAACTTGTCACAGAATTGTCTACATAAAAACTATCTGAAAGCTGAGTGATCAAACCTTACGATAGCTTTGATGATCCCTCTTTGATTGTAGACAGTTTAGAATAAAGGTCCTAGTGGCCAATCGATGCGTTTTTTGGCCATTAACTTCAATTGTCCAAGGTATTTATTTCTGAAGCGGTCATTTAGTGCTTCAGTTTGTGACGATATTGAAGTAGGTCTACTATCACATTGGAGGGACTTGCTGAAAAAGAACGCACACAACATTATGTTTCTATGTACTGTGGGGGTTGAGAATCATGAATCTAACTTTTTTAACCTTTTCTTCGATCTTATAATATATGTTGTTGAGGAAAGTAATATTGACTTATTGATGGCAAATCAAATGTCATGCAAAGTTGGGCATGGACCAAATCATCCAGAATCATCGATCAAAATTATTATGAATAATAATTTGATATGCTCTTGTATTCACCTCGATGTTTTCATAACTTGTTTTCATTTTGCAGGAGAGTACAACTAATAGGCTGAGAAGCAGCAAATGAAAAAACGCAAGATGACATTCAGCGTCGGTGCCTCAGGCAACTAATGAATGTAGATTAGCAGAATATAATACATTTCAAGCAAATCTTTATTGTGTGCATATTTTCTTTACCTTTCTACTTCAGGTAATTGTCAACTGGACCATTTTTCTAGGTCCGTTTATACACGAGTAAGTAGGTAAATATACACTCCTGCTCAAAATTAGAGCACCACCATCCATTTCTTCGTTTGCCCCCTTCTTTCAACCCTTATAAAGTTTCTATCTATTTGCACACACCAACCTCGAACCCAGGAGAGATAAGGTAGCCAAAAAAGCAACTTTCAGAACAGTAGTCGGGTCAAAAGAGAAGTTATTGGTTCACAGCTCCATAGCTGTGTACTTTAACTCTTCGTTATCGTGGTCACCTATGCACTTGTTGGGATCAGTTGGTTATCTTTCGCGAGGGGTTGGAAGACACCAGTTATTAGTTGCTTTTCGGCATTTAAAGTGACATGAACAGACGACATTTTACAGCAGAAAATGTGGTCAGAGCGAGATTTTCGGTTGAGGAAGGCCATTCGCAGAGAGAAGTTGCCAGGCGATTGGGAGTGACATGTATCCTCGAAGAACATGTCGTGCCGAATGCCCCTTTTATTGACCCTCATTTCATTCTAATGCACGATAATGCAAGTACACAGGAGGTTGGCATGACTATGGACTGGCCACCAAGGAGCCCGGACATGATAGAGCATGTTTGGTACATGCTGAAAAGAAGAATTCGAGCCAGAGATCCACCACCGGACAATCTCCAGCAGCTGGATACAGGGAATGACCCTCTAGTTTGGTGGGGCCAGTGTTTGACACCTTAAGACACATTTTGACTTTGACAAGCAATTAAGTTATGTTTTTTCGTTTGTTCAAACTTGAATCTTACATCTATTGCTGCATCAGGATGACCCCAAACCAGGATGACCCCAAGTATTGAAAAAAATCACTAATTCAAGCCACAAAACATCATAAAATCGTTATTTCGAAATCACTTTTTTTGACCCAGTATTTGAAATCCGAATTCTTGGTTGTGCCTGTGATTGACACAGCGGTTCTTCTGCAATAAATGATTCCGTGTATCAACATAACATTTATTTCAACATTTTACAAATAAATTGAGCATTTGAACTTTGTTTTATTAATCTAAATATAAAATGAATATAAGCATTCATAAAGACAAAGTTGAAAATATCACCGGATGTTTGATCTCAAACTAGGTACAATGTTTTCTCAATGCCATAGGCACAATACGTTTCTAATGGTAAACTAGCAGCTTGTGAGTTGATATTTATTTATATAAATATAAAAAATAAAGAACGAATGACAAGAACGAATAGAGATCCATATTGGCAGCACTGCCAATCACTGAGGGGAGCATCAGTTTAGGAACTAGTACCTAATTGACATTTGCATTTTCACATGTTACCTTTGATAATTTCCAATAAACTATAGCATTAATGCAATCTACCCAAAAAAAAAAAAGCTGATTGAGAAAAACTATAGAAACAATCGAATTTAAAAAAAAGGAGGCATAATGAAGCAAAATAAAACGCTTACTAACCTCCTCATCAAAATCTCAAGAAACAGCACCAAAGAAATTACAACACGAGGTTCTGTTGGTTAACCTTCTCCAGATTTCACAAAAACCCGCCTTTATACTTTACTGAGAAGGTATTTTGTCTCAAAATTCAAATGGATCAAGCCCGTAAAACACTTTTAAATGCCTTATTATTAAAACTTCTTGGTGATATGTCAATCACTGGGTCCCTGTCCATCACTGGTCCCTCCACTGTATGTACCTTCGAGTATGAGGTCGGTTTCTACGTATTTTTCGACGCTGAATCGAGTAGTAACACTTACAGATCTCTCCAACTCCGTTATAACTGCGTTTTACGCTTAAACTCACAAATTTTTAGTTTGTTTGTTACGGTTAAATGTAGGTATGTGTGTGTTATGTGGTAAAACTAGTTAATTAAAGAGTAAAACTCAGTTATAACGTAGTTGTGGAGATCTGCAAATGTTACCACTCGATGCAGCTTGAAAAAAAAGTCCAGTCATGCAGCATGACCCCATGAGCAGATTTTTGAAGAAATCTTCGACATTTCAGTCGCTATTGATTGTGTAGAGAAATTTTAGTTTATGATTTTGATAGACAAACATTTTCATGGCTGATATTTTCTAAGCCAGTCATTATTAAAGCTACATCAAGTCCTAAAACAGTTGAGCGTAGAACATTAAAGAGAGCGACCTAGAGAATCGGAGGACGGGATATTTCACAGAGTAAACTCATCAGTTGTGATTACATTTTTTTTTTTTTTTTTTTTTTTTTAACAAGCACCTACTACCTACGTTTTAAACAGCATGGTTCTAGGATTGGTTATACAGGGATACTTCCATAAGAGTAGTTCAATCTGAATTTGGACAATGTTTCGTGCAAATATTACCGATTTTTTCAACTGGCGAACGGTATCATTTCGATTTTTGACTGATTTTTCAACTTTGAAATTTTTGAAAACTTGATACATATTCATATAGGAAATTTTACGCTGATTCCGAATATACCACATGTTAGTATGCTGTAAAAATTATTTCGCACAACAAGTCTAAAAAAACAGGCTAAGTATTTTGAAATTTTTGACTACATCTTTAAAAATTTCAACCCGAAGATGTAACCCGATCATGGTGGCCAACGAACTTGAACTTTCGTTTTGTGTCCTTAACATTTTAAAATTTGTTTGAAGTTTCTAGCACAATTCTACGGACAGTTATCGTCTGGAATGACACATACATATATACATACATATATACATACATATATACATACATACATAAAAAAATGCGTTAAACTTCAGAATATGATTCAGAATAGCCTGAAACGGATTTCTGCATAAATTGTTTTCAAAAATTCACATTCTACAAATTTTGAGGCGAGAGCAATAGCTTAATTTTCTTCAAAAATTCGCTAAAAATGCGTTAAACTTCTGAATATGATTCAGAATAGCCTTAAACGGGTTTTTGCATAAAATTTTTTCAAAAATTCACATTCTACAAATTTTGAGGCGAGAGCAATAGCTTAATTTTCTTCAAAAATTCGCTAAAATACGTGGAAACAGACCCTATACTCGTAGGTTCATGGAGGGTCATTTTTCAAGAAAACCATAGATTTCATTGAAAAACCCACATTTTTCAACACTAAAACATAATTTTCACCCCTAACTAACGAAGTAAAAGTAAAATTGACTACCGTTGGAAAGCGCATTTAACGGAGCAGTTTTCATGAGTTTAGCCAGTTTCCAGGATTTTTTTTGAAGAGTAGTAAAGTTTATAAAGATTTTCACATATTTTATATTTTCACAATCGTCTGTTTGAGCTGATGTGAAGGTCTTTTGATAGTACCTACTTTTTAAAAACCCAAGTACACTATTCTTACAGGAAATTCAACGCTGATTCCGAAAATGAAGTCAAATATTGAAATTAAATATGGTATACTTACCTAGTGGAGAAATTGGAGTTTAAAATGAAAAACAAGGTTTTCCTGAAAATAAACCTTTAAAAAATCATATCTCTAGTACGGATTGAGATTAAAATATTCAGTTGGCGGCATTTTCTACATTTTTGATGCAAATTAACCGAAATTTTTGTTCGTCACTTTTAAGGTTCCACCTTGGATATCAACTATGACGTTTGATTGGAGGTACGTCGGCAGGTATTGAGTTTACATGATGGAGAGAGTTTTCTTTACATCATTTGAGTTTAGATGAGAGACTCTTGATACGTGCAGCACCGTCGACGTTAGTTCTCACGGTCATTCCTAGATGGCTCTTCAAGCTAAAAGTTCTCCTAACTCAACTTTCTCCTATAGAGTAGGCCTTCGTACCGCTTTCATCTCGCTAAACCATCAAGGTACACAATGATTATTTATTAGCTTAAGGGTGACCCTCTGTAGAAGAGCAATATTCAGTTTTCAGAACAATGCGAGGTCTTAAAACTTATTATTTCAAGTGTACATTCGTTCTTCAGATGAAAGCTATTAGTGATGAATAGTTTTTAGAGTTCAATACTAATTTTCAAGCCTAAATTGTGAAATTTAAATCTGATATATCCAGGGTACTGACAATGCCGCCATGGGACTGAATGTTTTTGTGGTTTCAAAGTTTATAACGTTCTAGGTATAGCAACACAGTAATGCTTTTAAAAACTTGGTACGTCACCTGGGGAGAGTTGGGACAATTTTCACTATATTTCGTGTTGCCCAGTCTGCGCTGTTCATAAAATAAAAATTAAAAAAATGAAAATATTCAGCGCATTTTGGAAAGAAGGGACTTCAGGCTATCCCCCCATGGAATCAAAATTAAAATCCACACGCATGGGGGGTTTTTATATTTTTTTGAAGGTCGGTCCCAACTCTCCTCAATAATGGGACAGTTTTGGAACTCCATACGTTTTGGCCAGTTCTCAAGTCTAAATGTTATGTGAGAGAGTTGGGTCCAATGTGAACGTTTTAAAAAAATGAAAATTGCCAACATATTGTTGAAAAAGGAGAAGGAATATGCATATAACCTTCAAAATAAATTTTTTTAAATTAAATCTGGTAAGTCTATGACGTCTCTATCACAGTTGTTTCCAAGTTTTGGTAAACATTTTCCTCTGTCATACTAAAAAATCAGAGAGATTTCTGATGGTAAATTAACATTTTTCAAGAATAAATTATTATCAAGTCCTATGAACCTAATTATTCTAACGAACTTAATCAGTCTTATGAACATAATAAGTTGAAAATTGAACTCTCACTTCTATTTGAGGAATAAAAAATAAGGAACTGGATTGAAAAAAAAAAAAAGACAACAAAAAGAAAATTTTTCAAACGAATCGGAATTGAGTCAAGTCCTCCTTGAACAGGTATGACTTCCTCCAGTGATCGAAAACTTCTCTTGGGGAATCGAGACGACCTTTAATCATGAGGGGGGTTGCTGTGTCCAGGACAGGCACCTCTGAAAACCAAAAAGAACTCGTAAAACGTCCAGTCCCAACTCTCCCCACAACGTGGTCTCAACTCTCCCCCCTCAACAAAACCGCTGATAACAGCCAACTGTATGGAGAAATTAACTTCAAATTCTCAGGATACTCGCTCAGAGTGATATATAATACGTCTAGAAATTAAAAACTGACAGCAAATGATGATCACCTTCTGCAGAGGTGAAAGTTTAGCAGCCCTTTGTGGAGCACAAAAAACGACTGATAAAACAACCTGTGGAATGAAGAGGAGATTGGCGCGCTTCGAGGTGATAACACTGATAGCAGACATCGGGAAGGAAACAACTTGGAGTCAAGACAAGAACGGAGTCGCTAAGTCGACGTTGTTGCTCCTCGTCGCATCATTTATAACATTTTCCAAAAAGTCTCAACTCTCCCTTCAATTCCCAAGTCTCCCCAGGTGACGTAACTAAATAAAAAATCGATGGAAGTATCCAAAAACTGGATTGAAAGGATTTAAACTGGACTTTTCCTCGATTTATGTTTTTTGGCCAAGTTTGTAAATCAGAACTGGATTCACCCACGAGACTGAAATTTTTCATGTTCAACATGAAAAATTTTAAAATTCATAAATGTTTACAAGGGTTTACTATGTGTGTGCTGAAAGCCTCGATGATGTTGGATGACCGAGGAAAAACAGATTAATTCCAGCACTCAAATCATACTAAGTGGTATCTTACCAGTTTCATTAAATTTTCCCTTCTACTGAGAATCACCTTCAACTTGAATATATTAAATAGGTACCCAAAGGGGAATATATTAAATATGTACTTTACTTCTGCTCCCCATTCTCAACGTGAGATTTCTCCCATTCAAACCATAGCTTTCTCAATTTGAAAATATTATTTGGACTCTTCAAAACTCCCTCTTTTGACATTTTCATGTCTTTGCTTTGGCACATAAACTGAAAAATCGTCACGAAAACTTGCTCACGCGATATCAATAAAAAAGACTCACTGTGTTGCGTAGAGAACAATAAACTGTTTTTGACATTTTATGTCTTTGCTATGGCACATGAACTAAAAAAACGTCACGGAAATTGCTCACGAAAATATTCTGATGATTTTTGCTTACAACCGAGTCGTTGCTAGGGAAATGGTACTTCGTCGTTTTTCATTCCACAAAATTCGTTGACCATCCAGCCATATTATTTTAACTACTGCGAAGTGCGTGGCCAACAAGCTGAGTTATGAGCATGGTTATTTGAATAATTGTGTACACTCAGGGGATCATTCTCAATAATAAATTGATACCTATTGTGAACATGATTGCAACCGCTTGTTGATTTCTGATGATTTAATTGAGTTGGTGTTTCAATGATTTGATTCATTAGCAGATGATCCGAATGTTGCCAGAACGGTTTGATTTGTGTTAGCGGTGGTTAAATCATTTTAATAGGTAATTTTTATACTTTACACTTTAGGAAGCTGTAATTTCATATGTAACCTCTTTAGGACATTTTCTTGACGATGCCCAGGGTCCGGATCAGATGAGTGGCTCTTAAAGCTAATTTCTATGCTTTACACTCTAGGAAGCTGTAATTTCGTATGTAGCCTCTTCAGGACATTTACCCACGGGTGGGCGGTTTATCTTATGGCCCATTTAATTGATCTGTACGCCTCGCCGTGCAATGCAGGGGTGAGATCTGCCTAGTAATAAATACAATAAGAAAACACACATGAAAATGTCCCAATGTCCTGCAGACTCGTATGCAAGCATTTAAGTTCTTCAGACTGAGAAGAGAACGCGTTGCGGAGTGTGCGATTCAAGTACCGTAATCAATCCGAAAAATTAAGGTAAAGATTTTAATGTGGTTTTTACTCCACATGCCCCATGGGCTATGTAGAAAATTTTCTATAGTTTCCGATATGTTCAATCTTTTTTCTTTTTACTGTTATCATTTGAAACATCCCACGTATGATTAACATTAATTAATTAGGGTTTTAAAAAATTGGGGGGTACTAGTAAAGATTTTCACGAGGCAAAACTTTACTTATTGTCCCCAAGGCATAAATTTGAACAATATTTGAAAAACTCCCCGTTAAGCAATTAATTTGGTATTGACTGTTGGATTCGGTTCTGTTTGATCACAAGAGAGTCTGAGAGATTTTCTACATTCGATTCCAACTGTTATGATCAAGGAGGTTTGATAAATCGGCCTCATAGCTCAACCCGTCGGAGTGTTGCAACTAAAGGAAATTTTTTCTTTAGTAGTAAGGACATGAGTTCGAACTCTGCCAGAAGTATCAAATATTTTTGGGCTGCAACAGTTGGCGTAGTCAGTAAAGACCCGAAATAATAAGAAACAATAATTCATTAAATACCTCTCGTACCAAAAGACGGTAAACACCACATTCCCTGATGTAGCATCACTCTCTTGAATCAAAACACGGTGACAACGACCTCACTCGACTTCTGGATGTCTTGCAGCGAGAATCTGCTGAGCCAGCAGCCTGCCGCGTCAATTCGTCCATTGTCTGACCACAAGCCAGCCGAGGGGGAAATGTTGTGATCAAGGAAAATAACCCACAGTCAAAGAGGTTCGATCTTCGATAAATCGGCCTCATAGCTCAACCCGTTGGAGCGCTGTAACTAAAGGTGAATTTTTCTTTAGTAGTAAGGACATGAGTTCGAACTCTGCCAGAAGTATCAAATATTTTTGGGCTGCAACAGTTGGCGTAGTCAGTAAAGACCCGAAATAATAAGAAACAATAATTCATTAAATACCTCTCGTACCAAAAGACGGTAAACACCACATTCCCTGATGTATCCTCACTCTCTTGAATCAAAACACGGTGACAACGACCTCACTCGACTTCTGGACGTCTTGCAGCGAGCATCTGCTGAGCCAGCAGCCTGCAGCTTCACTTCGTCCTTCATCTAACCCCAAGCCAGCCGAGCCGGCAGGTACTTGACTCCAGGGGAAATGTGATCAAGGAAAATAATAATAATAATAGTCGAAGAGGTTTGATAAATCGGCCTTATAGCTCAATCCGTTGGAGTGTTGCAACTGAGCGGAAATTTCCCCTTAGTTGTAATAAATGAGTTCAAGCTCTGCCAGAAGTACATACCATCAAATATTTCTAGGCCCAAACAGTTAGTGTAGTCAGTAAAGACCCGAAATAATATGAAGCAATAATTAATTAAATCCCTCTCGAGCCAAAAGACTGTAAACATCACATTACCTGACGTAGCATCTTTTACTTCCTCACTCACTTGAGTCAAAACATACTGTGACAACGACTCACTCGACTTCTGGACGTCTTTCAGCGAGCATCTGCTGAGCCAGCAGCCTGCAGCGTCAATTCGTCCTTCGTCTGACCACAAGCCAGCCAAGGAGGGAAATGTTGGGATCAAGGAAAATAACCCACAGTCGAAGAGGGTTGATAAATCGGCCTTATAGCTCAACCCGTTGGAGTGTTGCAACTGAGCGGAAATTTCCCCTTAGTTGTAAAGACTTGAGTTCGAACTCTGCCAGAAGTATAACATATTTTTGGGCCGTAACTGTTGGCGTAGTCAGTAAAGACCCGAAATAATACAAAACAATAATTCATTAACACTCTCAGTGCGATGTCTCCATATGAAGACGCACTCGCCCCCAACCCCTGACGGGCGTCTCTATTTGGAGACGTTAAGCATGTGAGCGCCCCTCAAGTTTGAATCACTCGTAGTGGGGTTGACTAGTCTTGAGAAGGTCCCGTCCTGAGTTTACGGTTTCATTAGAGGGTCAACTTTTTGCGCGTATGTTTCGTTTGTGCCTGGACCCTTCATACTACGCATATGACGGGAAAAGCCTGAGAGGGGCTTTTTTGCAAAATCACCTGATTTTATTAAGTATTTTATAATTTATATTACATCTCTAACTATGAAACGTTTATGGTAACATCTATTCACGCAGTTCAAGCGATCATCTGGTATTTTCCCGTTAGTACCCTCTTTTCTCTTATTCTAAAATTTTTTTGAATCTTTCCAATCAACGAAAAATTATTCTTTTGTAGATACACGATCTGAACAATGTCCGAAAACCAGAAACCTGGCCCATCATCAGAGGAACCTGCTACACATCCAGGTAAATGACTGGTTCATGCTTGTAAATTTGTTGCTGTAGATTCGTAGCTCTAGGTGTCATCAGAAGTTTTTGTTTATTTTCTGACAGTTTTGTTTTATTCCTATGCCTACCTTTTTTCTAGATGGTGGAGACTTTGATTCTGGAGTCCGAAAACGAAGATCTGCGAGGCATTCATTAGAATTTAAACCGAAATAAGAAGTGCAAAAGAAAGAAAAGAAAAGCAACAGTGTGATGTGTGATAAAAAACCTGTTGGATTGGTAGACTGAAAAATTGAATTGTATAATGAAAATTGAATAATACTGTACTGTTTATATATACTGAATGTATTTTTGAATAATAATGAACGTATTTTTGAATAATAATTTTTGAATAAAACTGTACTGTAAATGTATTTTTACGTCAAAAATAATTATGTGTAAGTTTTTTTTTTTTTTTTTTTTTTTTTTTTTTTTTTTTTTTTTTTTTTTTTTTTTTTTTTTTTTTTGTAGAGAGTGTATATGTGGTGTAATGTAAGTGATATTTACCTACATTAGATATTTGTACATTCAGTTATGACGATTTTTGGTCAATATTTTTTGTGAATAAAGTACTTATACACTTTTTTTTGTGTTTGTACATATACCTACCTTATACCTTCCCTCACATTTTTAGTGTATTTCAGAACCGTAGATATCATCGACGGAAAATAGTAACAACTTCCGAAATTTCGGAACAAGGCAGTAGGGAAAAAAATGGGTTGTTGCGGGTTTGCATACCTTGGTCTATAACCCCTGACGGGCGTACCGAAAAACGGTAAAAATAAGTTTTTTTCATGAGTAAATGCTTTTACATGCATTAAATACCTCTCGTACCAAAAGACGGTAAACATCACATTCCCTGATGTAGCATCTTTCACTTCCTCACTCTCTTGAATCAAAACACGGTGACAACGACCTCACTCGACTTCTAGACATCTTTCAGCGAGCATCTGCTGAACCAGCAGCCTGCAGCTTCACTTCGTCTGACCCCAAGCCAGCCGAGCTGGCAGGTATTTGACTCCGGGGGGGAAATGTTGTGGTCAAGGAAATAACCCCCAGTCGAAGAGGGTTGATAAATCGGCCTTATAGCTCAACCCGTTGGAGTGTTGCAACTGAGCTGAAATTTCCCCTTAGTTGTAATAAATGAGTTCAAGCTCTGCCAGAAGTACATACCATCAAATATTCCTAGGCCCCAACAGTTGGTGTAGTATGTAAAGACCCGAAATAATACGAAACAATAGTTAATTAAATCCCTCTCGGGCCAAAAGACTGTAAACATCACATTACCTGACGTAGCATCTTTCACTTCCTCACTCACTTGAGCCAGAACACACTGTGACAACGACCTCGCTCGACTTCTGGACGTCTTCCAGCAAGCGTCTGCTGAGCCAGCAGCCTGCTGTTTGACTTCGTCATCAATTCATTCAGTTTTTCTGTCGACCTTACGTGGTAATAAATAAATTATTGCTTAAAATAACCACATTTTGGGCTGTAAAAGCGTTGACATTTAAGGTGGGTTCACATCCATGCGTAAATGCGGTAATGCGGCTATGCGTTTAACTAGTGGAGGGGGTTGGAAGTAGTGGAGGGGAGTGCGGAAATGCGGCAGGCCGTTCATAACCATCCGGTTGTGTTATCATTGCGTTATCATTGTTGTTGTCTTCTATTACCATTGCCTTTTTCCAAAGAGACATATTTCCTCCCGAATTTTCTTCAAACTATCACACATTTCTTGGACATTACAGCTCCATAAACAATGTTGAATAATAAACTCATAAAAAAATCATGAGGGCGTATAGAAGAAATTGTTATGTATGTACATTAAAACTGTAAAGGCGACGTCGTTTTGAAATGAGACTGTTGGGTAATTATTCGGTCCTTTCATCAACTAGGTACTTTTCCCAAGATAACATTATGGGTATTTCTACCCGAAAAAATGTGTAGGTTGGCGCATTTCAAATCATTTAAGTGCATTGATGCACCATAAGAAGTACTTACATACTTAACGTAGGTAGTTAATTTGTCCATTTCGTAAGGACAAGTTGGCCATCTCTTCTCAAATACCTACTCATTCAACAAGCAGGAAAGTGCTAATCTATAATCAAAAAATGTCTCAAAACACAAATGGAATAGGATCATCAGGAAGGTAGGTTGTTGGTGAGATCGCAAAATCGGTACCTACACCTAAGTATATTTAACCCAACTCGGCCTCATCTGCATAAAACCGTGTTTAATTTGAGTGTTTTATTAATTTATTATTGTTATTATTATTATACGCAAGCTCTTCATCTTTATCAAATACAATCAAAACTTTATCGAAAGAAACCAACAAAGAGAAACGAAGGTTCGCTACCTTCTTATCTTATCTTTCTTTATCAAACAAAAGAAAACTGCGCAATGGGCAACTGCGCACATGCGTCTATCCGGTAAAATATCTAATTTTTCAGATGTGCACAGTCCGCTTGTCCGGCAAGATTCACCCCACTCTTCCGACTGCCGCTAGCCAATCAGAAGGCCAAACGCATGACCGGATAGCCGCATTTACGCATGGATGTGAACTCACCTTTTGTCAAACGAAAAAACGGATAGCACCACGTGACTCAGCGTCGAAAAATAATGAAATTTCATGTGTCACACTTGGGTACTTCGTACATTCGAATTTTGGCGCAACCGCCGGGTTGCGCAACTTTGAGCGTTTGCTGAACGGGTTGCGCGTGGCCGAAAAAATCGAATAAGGGGTCAAATCTTCATGAAATTGTGTAGAATTTGAATATGGAATAAAAAAAGGGGGGTTTCCGTTTGAAAAAAACAAAGTTGATGTTGGTTGCGCATGGTTGCGCAATTGCGCGCTGCGCAATTTTGTCATTTCTGAGATCCTCACAAAAACATGAAGTTTGAAAGAAAAATTTTTTTTTCTTTGATCCACAAAAAACGATTTTAACAGGAGGGTCAACGTCTCGTTGGACACCCTTTATAGTACGATAATTTACAAAAATTCGCTCATTCGATCATGATCCATGACTAGAATTATTGTATGTCCCCCTGTTTGGAGTCGAGGAATCCACTCAAGTAGGAGAGAAAACCCCAATGTTGCCAAACAACTCTGTTCTATGTGGTTTTAAGATTTCATTGTACAAGTTGCAAATGAATCCGATTTGTTGACAAATTTTGAAAAAGAGTCTAACAACACGTCATCCGAATAATTTCGGCGGCCTCTCGACAATACATTTGCTCTTTCATGGGGGAGATCGAAGCAGATTTTTATTCTGTTGATTTCTAATGCGCACAACTCAGTCAACATTTGAACAGGTGATCAAATTCGCACTGTTGACAACCGAATCAATAAATGCGGGGTCGACTCGGGTCGCTTCATCTTTGTTGATTCGAACGGTGGTCTGAAAGAGGATCATCATGACTTCAGCTGTGGCTGCGGTGGTTCTGGTGGCCACTTTGACAGTGGTAAGTTCACTTCGAAGACCCTGGAATGATTTATAGTCTATATACAATAATGATAGCTATCCCATACCATCAACGACACCTTGTAAATCGAACGTTTCGTTAACCCCCTTTCAACTGACGGTTACCCTCTTAATTTTTACGATGAATTCAGATATAGGGAAATCTTTTTGTGCACTGCGCAAGCATGGGAAACCATCATCAACTTTGTTTATATTAATAGGAACCTGTAGGTATTCAATTTGCTCCGATTTCTTCGGAACTGTAAAGATGGTGGTGCATCTACATTTTGGTTAGTAACATCTTCAGACAGTTGTCCTGTCGAATTTAGAGCTTCGTTCTCAGTGCGCGTTCTGGGAGTTCGGAACGGTTCTGGGCAAGCGCAGTAGAGTTTTGTCGTTCGCAGTGCCAGAACGCCCAGTTCCGGAACGCCAAGAACGCCGAGTTCTGCGTTCGCAGTGTCTTCGGAACCCAGTTCCGAACGGTTCTGACAGTTCCCGTTTTTTTTCGGAACTGTGAGAACTCGAACGCAAGGATGTAGTTAACGCATGCGCATTTCACTATTTTTCGGATCTCGTGGAATAAACAACTTTTGTCTTCATCGACTTTATTCATTAAACTACCTTATATCGTTTTATTTCGCTTCATCGATCATAACAATTTCAGCTTCATTCTCTTTCTTTCATTTCATTCTCTTTCAGTCTCTATACGTTACCAAACTATTCTATAATTCGAAATGTCAACTAGCTCGTCAAGTTCAGATAGTGATAATTTCGACGATGGTGTTCCGTGGTTTGTAGACGATGAGGACGAGATCGAAGTTATAGTTGGATCTCGTCTACATCCAAGAAACTCAAATTTTTTTGAGAAAATCGTGCCAAGGTTTGACGACGAAGAGTTCGTTTACCACTTTAGAATAAGCCGTGGGCTCGCGGAAGAGTTAGCCCACCGTTTTCAGGCCAGCACCCTCTACCATCACCACTTCGGTCCTTATGGCAAGGTATGGCAAAAAAAAGTTCCAGTCATGCAGCATGATCGTACGAGCGAATCTCGTAAATTATCTTAGTACCTATATTACGTTAGGTACATAGTTTTGAAATTAGAACACTTTGAAATCGTAATAACCAACATTATGGCAACAAAATTCGTTCTAAATAATAATCTGCGACTCAAAAAAGATTTGGGAATTTTAGCTTTTTTGGGGAGCTTTTATCGATTTTCAGCAAATAATAATGAAATGTAAGTAGTAAAGGGATGTTTATCTCAATCCTAAGGATAGTTATCTTCTGGAATGAGTTGAGTGAGGTTACAAACAACACAGGTTATTCGACTTCCAAGTTCTGAAATCGTTCGCAGTGCAGAACGCGGTTCCACAAGTTCCGGAACTCCCCGGGACTCCCCGTCCCAGTTCTCATGAGTTCGAGAACTGTTAGAACGCGCACTGAGAACGAAGCTTAGGTGTCTCTTGATGATGGATGTATGGAGAAGAACCTTCCTCATGTGCTGTCGCTGCATTGAGTAGACATTGACGTAGAGGCAGTGTCAAAAGTGTAGGTATAACTTTTCTTTATTCGGACAGTCCAGATTGTAACAAGCTTTATAAAACTGAAAGCTTCCTATTCAAAAGCGCTACAAACAAACCGGCCACAAGGTAATAATCAATGCCGGTTCACATTTGAATTGTTTCAATCGATTGTCCCAATCGTTTCCATTCTCCAACATTTGATTTCAATCACCATTACCGATTTTACTTAGCCTGCGAAAGATTCCATTAATTTTATTTTACCATTGGATATTTCTAATGGGACTCATAGGTACCAAAGACCAGAAACTATTTGAAAAAATCCTATTTGAATAGGCAATTATTATCTATACTATTTATAAGAATGAAACTCCGTTTGTTTGTTTGTTTGTCTGTCTGTCGTGTCTATGCACGGCCAAACGGCTGAGTGGGGGGAGTCTACGAGTGGGGGGATCTTCTTGAGATTTTCCGAAAGGTGGAACGAGCGAATTTAAAATTTTCTAATCCCAGCCGAACCATGGGCCGTAGGGCGGGAGGGGGGTCGAAGTTCGCGTTAATGTGCGCTTTTTGGACTTCCCCGCTTCCCCTACCCCTCTAAACGGCCGTAGAAAATTCCGGGAAAACACCGGTTTCGTAGGTTTTGAAACGAGAAAGACGACGGCGCGATCGGACTGCGAATAAAGTATCGGGAAATGCGTCAAAAAAATCCAAGAGTACGGACCCGTTTTCTCGACAAACCCGACGAAAAACTACGTTTTTTCCGATTAAAATATACCCCATAAAGGTACGTTTTTCGGAACGGTTTTCGCGGGCGAAATACAGCTTTGGGTCCGCCGAATCTGAATCCGAAATCGGATATCGAAAAAAGTGACGGGAAGTCGGTCGAATTGCGAGCGGAAGCAAGGAGAAGCGTTTAACACAGAAATTAATCGGCCACGGGCCGCCGTTACACAACGTTGCTTACCTGAAAGGGACGCGATGACTCACAGGGGACTCACTACGCACTTGACTCATTTCAACGGAATTTCATACGGGTATTTAACAACACCTATGCAGCAATACCTTGCGAGCGAAGCGAGCAACATTCCCTAATAAACTTTTCGTGGTTCCACGTAGTTTTATAAGATTTAATTTGTTTGTAAGAATTTCCAACAGAAAAAAACGTCTGCCAAGTTGGGTGGGCAGTATAACTTCCTCAAGCGAGCGAAGCGAGCAGCATCCCCTACAGAAGTTAAACCTACCCTTAGGGATCTACCGTTTGCGAGCAAAGCGAGCATCATTCCCTACATGCCATACTTTGCGAGCGAAGCAAGCAACATTTCCTACATGCCACAATTTGCGAGCGAAGCGAGCAACATTCCATACATGCCAGAGTTTGCGAGCGAAGCGAGCAACATCCCCAAATAAACTTTTTTGTGGTTCCACGTAGTTTTATAAGATTTATTTTGTTTGTAAGAATTTCCAACAGAAAAAAACGTCTGCCAAGTTGGGTGGGCAGTATAACTTTCTCAAGCGAGCGAAGCGAGCAGCATCCCCTACAGAAGTTAAACCTACCCTTAGGGATCTACCGTTTGCGAGCGAAGCGAGCATCATTCCCTACATGTTGGGTGGGCAGTATAACTTCCTCAAGCGAGCGAAGCGAGCAGCATCCCCTACAGAAGTTAAACCTACCCTTAGAGATCTACCGTTTGCGAGCGAAGCAAGCAACATCCCCTACATGTTTCAATTGCGAGCGAAGCGAGCAACATTCCCTACATGCCACACTTTGCGAGCGAAGCGAGCAACTTAATGGGGGGTCCGGGGGGCTTGCCCCCCGGCTGGACGTGGAGGCGAGCGTAGCGAGCCGGAGCGGCTAGTTTAGAATACGTTTTCTGCCATAAAATTATTAGTTAACAATTTCCTTGCAATTTTGCTAACAAAGAAATCAAAAGAAAAGCTTGCGTACGAGTCCGCAACCCCAGAAGACATTTTGATGTTTCCTTACCACATTCGCCCATGTAGTAAAGTTTGGCTACTACCAAATTACGTTATTATACCTCGAGGATTGTTTACACTTCATTAATAACTTTGCGTGTGGGTCATTCTCATTTCATTTGCCGCTTTGGGTCGTTTGAGAACCTCAGTGATGTGAAATATGAAAGTGCTCAAAAATGAGGTTAGATCGGCAAATACTACTCATTGTACATTGCAGATTTGTGTTCCATAGATGAACAGTGAGTTTTTCATTGATGTATTTTATATATTTTTTTGTATTTAAAAACATGATATCCAACTCATGAGTGTTACCGGATTTCAAAAATTGATTTCTGTAAAATGGATGACTTAGGCAAAATTGTTGTCGTTGCTCAAGTAAGTACAAAAGAATTACGTTCAAACGTAATATTCAGATTTTACGGAATTCATGTTGAAGGCAGTGTAATGGAGCTTGAATCTCCCTATTATTGTACGTAATATCAGGAGTGTTACCAATCTTTCTTCACACTCCTGAGAGGTAACACTCATGAGAATTTCCAGTAAAAATGGCGTCACACAGGACGATGAAGTGACAAAACTCGGGGATGGCTACTGTTTGAAACCTGTCACCAAGCAGTATGGTTGGTGATATCGGATTATTTTGTTTAAGCAATAACAACACTCGTAATTGGTGTAACACTCATGATTGAAAATAAAAATTCTCAACATGTTTTTAGGCTTCTTTCGCTGTAAAACCTGTTGCAACTCCAAGCACTCCACTACATCTTCAACTGGACAATATAACCTTCACATCTGACTGTTTCCCGCCATTTTCCATCGGCTTTCTTGATCGCAAAAATGATAACACTCCCAAGGTCCCAATGAGAACAGATATGGGGGACTGACTGAAAAACTAGTTTTTCACGGGTTGGGACAAATCTTAAAAATGTAAATCCTTACTCTAAATAAAGAGGAACCAACTTACTGCAGCTAGTAACCCTGGCCAGTTCTAGATTGTCAGTGTTTCGTAACTACCTAACTTCTACTAAGGTGTTAGGTAGGAGGGGACAGTAACACTCTTGAGTTTCCAGGATTTCAGGTTTCATTCGTCATCACTGTGTATTGGTTAAAGGGGATTTTGGGCAGTCAAATTATTACTTCGTTGATCTCCCAACTTATACTACCCCTTCTTTCCCCAAAATCGCTTGTTTTGGTCAAGAATTGTGAGAATTCGTCGTCGGGGACATGAAAGCGGCAGATGAAATGCGAATGACCCGTGTACCTCGACTGCTCTCATTTTCTGAGCGGTTTAGACAGTGTAAGATGTAAGATTTCAGCATAAATTGAGATCTGAGATAGACTGAGTCTTTCTAACGACTGCCGAACGATTAATGCAGGACGACAAATGGCAAAGATGCAGTTCCGCTGCAACTATTTGGTTGTAAGCGAAAATCATGAGAAACGAAACGCCTTCATACGAGTCTGCAACACATTTGGACATTTTATGTCTTTAGTTACAGACTCGTACGCAAGCTCAAGATCCACTCTACTGCTCCGGACCCTGAGCATCGTCAAGTAAATGTCCTAAAGAGGCTACTTACGAAATTACAGCTTACTAAAGTGTAAAGTAATACAAATTGCTTCCGTTCGATACCTAGGCGTGGAAGTTGATCAGAACCTAAGATGATCCATGTGTGTAGGGAGCTGAGGAACTTTTTAGATATTGATAGACGTAGAATGGTATACTATGCGCTCATTCAGTCGCTCATGATCTATGGTTACGGTGACCATACGTCTCGATTTTATCGGGACAGTCCCGATTTTAAAGCCTGTGTCCCGGGGTCCCGAATTGGGAACGAAATGTCCCGATTTTCACCAATGAAGATTTTTTCAAACCAAATCATCATCAGTCTGGAGACGATCAGTCTGCAGAAAAACGAAATAAGCGTTCCTAATCTCAAAACTCTGGTAGAATTTGCTCTTTCTTTACCAGGAACAAATGCTTCAGTCGAGCGAGCTTTCTCATTGATAAACAACTTTTGGACCGCAGAAAAATCTTCAATGGCACTAGGCTGTGATAAAGCATTACTAATTGTCCAAATGAACAGTTCTTTGTCGTGTGTTGAAATGTACGACAAAATAAGAAAAGACGACTCCTTGCTGAGAGCACTTTCCTCAACGCAGAAGTACGACTGGAGTAAAGAGAGGCCCTAGTGAAAAAATATAACAAGAACAATGATGTTTGTAAACAGACTGCTCTGTTAACTTTTATTTTTTGAAAATTAATGTTTGTTTATTTGACTATAAAAACTTACCAGTTGTTCGTGAAGTTCAGTTTGTTCGTGCAAAAGGTACATATTCTTTCTGTGTATGTAATAAACTTCTTGAAATTATTTTGTCATGTAATTCTTAGTGCCACATTCTTTAATGAATATTACATATTTTTAGTTTGATACGAAGCTCTTAATAAACCAATGTTTGAATGGATGAAATAGGCTTAAAAACAAACTTTTAAATGGTAAAAAATTCAAACTTAAGGGGGTGGACCCCCGGACCCTCCTCCCCATGGAGGGTATTCTATACCCCTCAGACCCCCTTGATAGTTCTATCCGTCCCGATTTTGCTTAACCCTAGAATACTATCGATGAATCATGGATGACTCATTACTATGGATAGGAGTCAAAATGACTCCCACAGAAATTCGTCACTTTCCACTGGTATTCCAATACTGTTTGTATGGAGAAAAATCAAAACCATAATACAATGAAATGTTAACAACAAATTATTGCTGTATTCAACATAATATCCGCTCCTTTCAGCTTGAAAACAAGGTTTTTCTTATATAAAAAAAAAAAAAAAAATCATATGATCAAATTAAATGTTTAATCATTTCCTTCTTCATTAAAAAATATGTATGCATTTGACAATACCTGAAATCCTAAAACTTTTAATCCTTCCAACTACAATGACTTCAAAATAACTCGATACCTACTTAGCAAAATAATGTGACAGTCAGTTTCTTTAGGTCCATTGCTAATTCACTAAACGTTTGACTAAGAACAATATTACCGTTTCAGGTGAATCACAAATCACAGTAAAAAGTCTACGGAAATTCAAGAAACAATAGTATAGGAATGAAAATAAATAGCAAATAAGTAGACAAATTTATGACGAAAATTGAGATTATGAAATTCTTATTTTCTCTATCAAAAGACTATGGAACTTCTTTTCTGGTTAATATTGAAGATTGATTGTTGAAACGAATGTTAGGCTGTTTACAGTCATAAAATAAAACTATGTTTAGATGGGAGCGGCCCCCTGAAAATAATGGACAATGTGGACGGAATGCTTTTACCGTGTGGCCTCCGCAAATCAGCCTGTCACATTTTGATCAAGTTCTTTGCTCTTTGCTTCAGAGAGGACGGACATATGCTGCAATACATCCTCTTTGCTGGTTTTTGTTTGGATGTTGTTGGCTGTGGAGCGCTTTGAGAGTCAGCAGGGGGCTTGAATGGTCGATTTTAGAGTGGCTCTAAATTTCTGATTTTTCTCCAGCCGCATCATCTTCCAACGATTTTATCAAATCCCCTTCGCCTCGTCCTCACTTTCTGTCGAGAGTTCCCCATCATCATCTTCAGCAACAAAATCTGGACCGTTTTCGTCCTCCAAGTCGATTCCGTCAACTGGATCTGGTTCGTCTTCTTCAGAGCTTGGTGCGAAGTCGTCATTTGGTTCGCTCATCTCCTCATGCAGCTGCCGAATTTCTTCGTACAAATATGCATGTTCTGCTCTTGACCCAACAGCTTCTTTGATATTGTGGAATAAATTTGACTGATAGGGGCATACAATGTGATCATGGACTCAACTTGGCTCGACATCAGGGGCGTGCAATATTATTGTGGAGTCAAACTGACTCCACCTCACCTACAGTATTACTATCGTGGAGTCATTTTGACGTATAGGACTTCAGTATTTACCTGATAGCAACGACGGGTGAGGTCAGAGGCAGCTGGTGGCATGAGCGTCACTGAGCGGACATCCTGGGGGAAGCATAGCTGGGAGGGGAGCGACCCCCTATCCTGGGGCGCCACGGTACACTATGAAAATTGGAGGCTGGAGTCATTTTGACTCCTCGATAGTATCTAGGGTTAAGATAAATATGGTCACCGTATCTATGGTGCATTTGGTTGGGGAGGATGTAGCGCGTCCCTTCTTGATTCGTTATTCCTGACCCAGGAGCTCTTAATCAAAGTCTTACTTAAAAAAAGGACAAGATATTCGACAGAAGCTCTCTTTGAAGAGTTCGCAGTACTCAAATTGTGAGAGCTAATTGACAAGATAACTATAATAAAATATACAAGGATTTACATAAGCAACCACCTGAAATTTTTAGATGAGGGAAAAACAAGAACTTGTGGACAATTTCTTTCTAAACTGCCTTTCCGTAGTGCTCACCATGGCCAACGGGCGTATGAGTACAGGGGAGCAAAACTGTTCAATGCCCTACCCCATGAGCTCCGCTCTATTTCTAAAATTGAAAAGTTCAAAAAAGAACTGAAAAAACATTTAATAATGAGACAATCTGAGACCCATTAGATATTAAAACTTTAAGATGGTAACTGAAATTCCTATGTATTCTGATTTACCCGATGTATACCTATTGATTCTAATTTACCTATATTTACTTACAAGATGATTATTGAATGAGGTATTGAATGAGCATGCTGATTACGTATTACTCCTCCCCACAGCACAAGTCTACGACTTATAGTGGGGAGTTGCATTTCCTGATTTCTGTAACTTTTTTTTTTGTACTGCAATACCTATCTAAATAAATGCGTTTTTTTTTTTTTTCAAACAAAAAGAAAGTATAGAAACTACCTATTAAAATTATTTAACCACCGCTTCACAAATCAAACCGTTCTCGCAATATTCGGATCACCTGCTATGAATCAAATCATCGAAACACCAGCTCAATGAAATCATCAGAAATCAACAAGCGGTTGCAATCATGTTCACAATATCAGTTATTGAGAATGATCACCTGAGTGTACACAATTATTCAAATAACCATGCTCATAACTCAGCTTGTTGGCCACGCACTTCGCAGTAGTTAACATAATATAGTTGGATAAATCGAGAGCTTTCGAACGAATGGTCAACGAATTTGTGGGATGAAAAACGACGAAGTACGAAATCATCAGAATATTTTCGTGAGCAATTTTCGTCACTCAATTTTCGTGACTTTTTTTTAGTTTATATATATATATGCCATAGCAAAGACATGAAAGTGTCAAAAGGCCTTCTGTCCTTAAATTGGTTTTCTATTAAACTCCAACGTTTATCCCCAGGAACTGGGGCTTCTTCATGGAAATCAATATTTATTGAAAAGTGTAAAATATCTACTTACTTATACTCGTAGTTTTCTGTTTTGGTAAAAAATCGTCGCCTCAAAATTTGTAGAATGTGAATTTTTGAAAACATTTTATGCAGAAATCCGTTTTAGGCTATTCTGAATCATATTCTGAAGTTTAACGCATTTTTTTTTTTATGTATGTATGTATATATGTATGTATGTGTCATTCCAGACGATAACTGTCCGTAGAATTGTGCTAGAAACTTCAAACAAATTTTAAAATGTTGAGGACACAAAACGGAAGTTCAAGTTCGTTGGCCAGCATGATCGGATTACATCTTCGAGTTAAATTTTCAAAAATGTAGTCAAAATTTTCAAAATAGCCTGTTTTTTGCGATTTGTTGTGCGAAATAATTTTTTCAGCATACTAACATGTGGTATATTCGGAATCAGCGTAAAATTTCCTATAAGAATATGTATCAAGTTTTCAAAAATTTCAAAGTTGAAAAATCTGTCAAAAATCGAAATACTGCCGTTCGCTAGTTGTAAAAATCGGTAATATTTGCATGAAACATTGTCCAAATTCAGATTGAACTACTCTTATGGAAGTATCCCTGTATAAAAAATCCTAGAACCATGCTGTTTAAAACGTAGGTAGTAGGTGAGTGTTAAAAAAATAAATAAATAAAATAAAATAAAATGTAATCACAACTGATGAGTTTACTCTGTGAAATATTCCGTCCTCCGATTCTCTCGGTCGCTCTCTTTAATGTTTTACGCTCAACTGTTTTAGGACTTGATGTAGCTTTAATACTGACTGTGGCTTAGAAAATATCAGCCATGAAATTATGAATTAGGCCCATAATTTAGGCTGTCAATAGATGCCAGAGACTACAGTTTGTCTGTCAATTTCTTGCTGTAGGATACTAGATTCGAATGCAACTGACTTTATATCACTCGTAATATAAAGCCTCATCATCGATTGGCTGTGGAAATACGTTTCTTTCATATGACGTCGGAATGTTATTTTATTTTATGTCAAGATTTGATGATGTTATGATAGGATACTGTTAAGATTTCAACTGCCTTCAATACTGACCACATTGGACATCGAAATCTATGAATATTTACCTACATTTGTCTTTAAATCTACAAGATTAGTTTAATAGTAATAAAGTATGAGTACCTCCTAATTATTTTTAATAATTTGATTCCATGTTTGTCTATCAAAATCATAAACTAAAATTTCTCTACACGATCAATAGCGACTGAAATATCGAAGATTTTTTCAAAAATTCGCTCATACGATCATGCTGCATGACTGGAACTTTTATAATTTCAATTTCACGGATATCTCATATAGTTTACTTTCACAATGTATACTTAGTTAGAAAAATGTATTGCCCGTAATCGTGGCAGTATCATTCCGATCTCTGGTCGACAGCAAAATAGTCGTAGACCAGCGGAACAATTGGCAAACTTTCCACGCTGGGCTAACAATCGGGAGAGAGCTTCCGATTCTCGGAGAGGTCACCGCATCTCAAATGAGGTCATCTTTGTTTACCAAGGGGTTCTAGCTGATCGGGTCTTCAACTCCGATTTCGTTTTAAGACATTTGAATATCGGAAACAATAGAGGAAGAAATTTTCTCTTGAGAGGGCAACCGACGGAAGAAACCGCTGTTTTTCTTGTTTATTTGTTTAGCGGTTTAGTTCTGAGATGCTCAGATGTGATGATTTGAGAGGATAAGCTAAATGAAGGCAATTAGTTTATCGACTTGTTTGCCTATGGTTTCAACGTAACAAAACTATTCGATAACAGGAATGAAGAAAAATAACCACACAGAGTGGTTTTGTGTTCACATTAGTGGAATAATTAGGTAACTAAAATACTTGAGGCTAAAAACTGAATGTCATCAAAACAAAAATTTATTCGTAACTCCTTTGACACCGCACGGGCCATCATTAGCATCTGCCTCGTATTATAAATAACATCCTCTTATAAAAAAGACCAATTACATTTTAGCATGCAGGGATACGCTTTTATCGGGTCCTAAAAGTGAAAAAGTCATTCAATAAATGTCACGAAAACGCTGCAAGGGTTTATTATTTATGTATTAGACAGCCCTTCTACGTAGATCTCTGGTCCATAATTATTAAACGCCGCTTATAGTATATTTAGTATCGGAACTCGGAGCTTCGGACCTCACAAATGGGTTCAATCCATTACAGCAGCGGAATTTCACAATTTTACGCTTTTTAATATAGTTGATAAACAAAACAATTTATTACCAAGTCATCTTTCCAACACATAAAAGTGTTACCTATACTGTATATTGATATCATTTACCTAATTGGTCACATTTCAAAAAATGTGCTGACAAAATCACTGAAAATGGCTAAGAATCGTTAAATTGATATTTTTTTAGGATAAGATTGGTCAAATAAAGTTTATCAACTATGAAATAGAACATTAAAAAATGTATGTACGAAATTATGCTAAAAACTTGAACTTCATTAAATTTTGTTTTAAAAAATCTATAAAATTGCAAAAAATAGCCTAAAATCCAAAATCTCTTTTTGAATAGAAGAGTATCATTTAGAATACTTTTTTTTTCCATAAAATTAATAGCTAACATTTTCTTTTCACTCATAAATCTCCAATTTCTATACAACTTGAAATATACACACAAAAGTTCCAGTCATGCAGCATGATCGTATGAGCGAATTTTCATAAACTATCTATCGTACTATAGTATGTTAAATTGCATTGAAATTGGAGCAATTGTAGTTGACAGAAATGGTTAAAACCAATTTTATGGCACAAAAACTTATTCTAAATAAAATTCCACTGATTCAAAAGGGATTTTTGATTTTTAAATTTTTTTTGCAGTTTAAGTACGTTTTTTAGCAAATTTTAATGACATTTAAGTACGTTTTTCATCATAATTTTGAGCAAAAATTTTTAATGTCCTAGTTAATCGTTGAAAATTTAGTTTTGACTAAAATTCTGCAAAAAAATAGAAATTTAACAATTTTTGGCCGTTTTTAGCCATTTTTAGTGATTTTTTGGGTACATTTTTCGAAATTTGACCAATTTAATGTGCTCAAAAATTGTTGTCCAACGAACTCATCCTTTCTTTTGAAATGCTTGATTTTTTGGCGAAAGAACGAAGTTTTTATTTCAATTCTATCGAGAGTTATCGTCTGGAATGACACATACATATATATATATATATAAAATCCGTAAATATACATATAAAAAAGCGTTAAAATCCAGGAATCATTTCAGAATGCCTCAAAACAGATTTCGATGAAGAAAATTTTTGAAAATTTTTATTTTAAAGTTTTTGGAGCCATTGCAATAGCTTCATTTTCTAAGAAAATTCGCTAAAAAGACACTTTTTCACCTATTTTTGGCTCATAGCACCCATGGGTATGAAGCGAAGAATCCTCTTTTAATTGGTCATAACTAAGGTAAGCCCGCCTACAATCACTCCTAGAGAGATTTTACACGGATCAGTTTTTATCAAAGATCAGTGATCTGGATGATCGCTACGCTCGCATCTCAAAAATACAATACATCAAGTAGTCAATCCCTTTGTAAAAATTCAGATTAGTTGGACTTATAGATCAGAATCAGGGTGACGCACAGTGGAGCGAATGATAGGGTAGGCCGGACATTCAATAATATCTCAATTTCTACTTGTCCTAGAATATTGCTTCAGGTATCATTTTAAAGCATCGAATACTCTATTGAACCACATGATCAGCAATTTTTTAAGCAATTTCGCCAGTGGCGATATAACGTGTAGAACAACGTTTAAATGTGTACATACATATTATGTATCACTTGCTAAATAGAGAATTGTAATTTTTAAACTCACAATAAAAACACATGTTTTATAAATGGTTCCAAAGATCTATTTGCATCATTCCATTTAAGTTGAAAATGATAGCACCATTTCCTTAATTTCTCCCGCAAACCGTTTTTCGCATTATTAGTAATCGCAAAACCAAATAAGTCGGTCCATTTTTCCAAAGCCATGTCAAAATCTTAAAATTAATATTGTTAGACCTAAAAAATTGAAATAGATCATTTGTTTTCATTTCCATTGTGACCAAGCGAGAGACAACATCAGAGTGATTCCTTGTTTACCTTTAAAGAGGAGAATCAAATAATAAACAGAAGCAACGACTAATCTGATTACAAAATGTCAACAAAGGCGCGTAGGTATTAACTTAAAAAACAAAATATCTATTGAATAGGCAAGTTTAGGCAAGATCTGACAGCGTTGTAAATATGACAATACACTTCTAAAAACGTGCCAAATGGTATTTTTTCCTTCAAATACCGGCGATTTGCGAATTAATTAAATAAAAATTTTTTCTGTTCGATGTCAAAAAAAAAGTTAGGGGAATTTTTTAAAGCCAATTTTAGATTTATTATAATACCCTTATAGCCCTTATTGTGTAATAAGAGCAGCAATAATTTATAAAATGAAATGAGAGTTCACGACCAATTTAATAAGCCACGGTTTTTTTTAGACATAGCAATTATAATCAGGCTTTATGTGAAAACCAATGCAATAATATGGCTAAAAATCAATCTGCTCAATTGAAAAGCGTTTATTTGTTAGTAACAACAAACTCAAAAGTTTTATTAAAACACTTAAGTTATTAAAACTTAATGAAAAAATTGAAAATCCAAAAATTTGTTTTGATAGAGGTATTTTTAGTTAGGTGCCGATTTCAATGCACACAATGCACTCGAACTTCGATACAATTCAACACAAATATAATTAAATAATTTAAGATTTTGTTGTTGAGATTTTGCTTCCGAGTCTACCTAAAGGTAGCGGAAGCACTGTTTTAGCGAATTTTTGAAGAAAATAAAGCTATTGCTCTCGCCTCAAAATTTGTAGAATGTGAATTTTTGGAAAAATGTTATGCAGAAATCCGTTTCAGGCTATTCTGAATCATATTCTGAAGTTTAACGCATTTGTTTATGTATGTATATATGTATGTATGTAAAACTTCAGAATATGATTCAGAATAGCCTGAAACGGATTTCTGCATAAATTTTTTTCAAAAAATCACATTCTACAAATTTTGAGGCGAGAGCAATAGCTTAATTTTCTTCAAAAATTCGCTAAAAGAATGATTTGATATTTCGAAAATAATCTTTGTCAAAAATAGAAGAGTGAATCACTTTCTTTTTCTTTTTATCTGTGAAATTCATATCAAATTAAGTTTATTATATATATGTATATATGTATATATGTATATATGTATATATGTATATATGTATGTGTCATTCCAGACGATAACTGTCCGTAGAATTGTGCTAGAAACTTCAAACAAATTTAAAAATGTTAAGGACACAAAACGAAAGTTCAAGTTCGTTGGCCAGCATGATCGGATTACATCTTCGGGTTGAAATTTTCAAAAATGTAGTCGAAAATTTCAAAATAGCCTGTTTTTTGCAATTTGTTGTGCGAAATAATTTTTTCAACATACTCACTTGTGGTATATTCGGAATCAGCGTAAAATTTCCTATAAGAATATGTATCAAGTTTTCAAAAATTTCAAAGTTGAAAAATCAGTCAAAAATCGAAATAATGCCGTTTGTTAGTTGTAAAAATCGGTAATTTTGCATGAAACATCTTCAAAAATTCGCTCATGGGGTCATGCTGCATGACTGGACTTTTTTCGCTTTCGGGAGAAAAAAAAGTTTTGGTCTCCAAAATCAAAATTTCCACCATTTTACGGTTTAGACCATTTTGAACAACTTTGGTTCCTTGTCTGTCCGTATCTGTGTGTGTGTCTGTCGTGTGTCCGCAACTCCTTGTAAGTAGCTTATTTTCCACAGTTTTCATCCGATTTGGATGACATTTTCAGGTAATATGCGGGCTAGGGGGTAGTCGTCTGATCTCGCCCAAATTTCGATGATAGTAGGGGATGAAGATTTGATCATCCCATATCAATTTCAACATGATTGTATCTATAATAGCTACCGCGCATGCGCCTATTTGAAATCCTTGTAACGACCTTAATTTCCACTGCTTTCATCCGATTTCGATGAAATTTTTGGAGAATGCGCGGGAACTAGGAAACTCATAAAAAAATCGTGGAGCACCATTTTTGATCAGTTTTTAATGTAGGGGGGAAACTCGTCAAATCTTCATGAACGAGCGACTAATCAAAAAATGGAATCCAATAAATTTATCCGTTTAATTCAGTTATGAATCAGTATAAATTTTTTTCGACCAGAATCCAGCACTGTCGAGACACTCCTCAAAAACTACCTTGAAGGAAACTCATCGAAAAGGAGCTGACGGGAAACTCGTCAAAAATGGTGGTAGTAGTAGATGGATATTGGTCTACTTTGGGTCAACTACCTGCCATTACAGCTCATCGCCACCATGAATAACTACCTGGCCAAAAACCTTATAACGGTTGGGTCTGGCACACGGTGAAGCCTTCCGAAGGTTTGGTTTGATGACTTTCCTTTCGATGAGTTTCCCCATAGGAGCTTTTGACCAGTTTCCAAAGGGAACAGGAAAGTCATCAAAAATAGGTGCCAACTACTTTTCATCTTCCAAATTTATATCCGATTTCTATTTGAAATTCTTTTTGACGACTTTCCCTTACATTAAATTTTGACCAGTGTCCCACCCAAAGGGGAAACTCCTCAAAAAGCCTCTACCTCACGTTTTTGATGAGTTTCCGTTTGATGAGTTTGTAAGTACCCGAATGCGCGGGTTAGGTTATAGATGGTCCCCTATCAGTTTCACTGTTGTCAAATCAATAGGTACTTCATTCTGCGCATACGCAAACGTAAATTCCATCATGTTCCATCTTTTCACTCTCCTGTCGCTCGAGTTCGCTTAAATTTGGACGATGTTGGGAGAAGATGATAGGTAAACGAGGAAGCTATGTGCCACACCCAACTCGGCAGACGTTTTTTTCTTGCAAAATAACCAAACTTCGGCCATTATAATTCCGCTAAAATAGAATCAAATCAAGAAACGGATAGCGCCATATGAATCAGCGTTAAAAACAATGAAAATTCATGTACCACACTTAGGGTTTACCAGAATCCGTTTTGCGCAATTTCGGTCGGTAGTTAGGCAACTTTGGGTGCTCGCGGAATGGGTTGCGCGTGGTAAAAAAAAAATCGAGTGATGGGTCGTAAATTCATAAAATGTTGCTTAGAATCCAAATCTGCAATAAAAAGCGAGTTTCCGTTTGAACAAACAAAGTTTATGCCATTAGCGCCACTTCTGGCGCAAGTGGCGCGCGCGAAAGTATTTTTCCTGAGATCTACATAAAAAATTATGAAGAATAGCGTTGGTCCCAATTTTTCACGCTGAATTCAGAGGAAATGAAGGGGGGTGTAACCTTTCCGTGGGTCACCCTGAATATCTGTCTAAACAGACCTGAACGCTCTATGAACACCAAAGCGCAATTAGAAACCACTGGAAGAACGAATTTCCTAGTAGGTTGGTATCATCTTGGCAAATATTTGCTGTCCGTAAACGCGACCGACCATGTCCTCCTTGCTATGGGACAACATCCTGTGCTACAGGCTGCGAGAGGGCCGAATTCCTTAGTCACCTCTGTAGACCTCTCGTAAAAATGGTCTTCCGTCACTTCGAAAGTTCGTTGGGTGATTGTACGTAAAACTAAAACCTGTATTTGAGACCTTCAGTAGGGAAAACAATGATAATGGGGAATTTCATGGTTAATTTTTATTTGCTCTATAGAAAGATCTGAATGAGAGCTTTCAGCGTGGCCCCCAAATGAAAATTTTAAATTTCCCTGACATTTCCCTGAGCGAACTTCAGATTTTTCTAACAAAAAATATCAAAGTAAAGTATACTTTTGTTTTCCATTTATTTTAATCATTTAATTTAAAAAAGAAATTTGTTAATTCGAATAAAAAACAGGTAATTACGAATATTTCAGCACTTTAAATTGGTTAAACTTAAAAAAAAAGAGCTTAAAAATCACCAAAAATGGCAAAAACTGTTAAAAATGTATAATTAACGTGTTTAGCGGAACATTACTCACATAAAGTTTATCAACTATAAATAAGAACATTAAAAAATTCATGCACAAAATTGTACTGAAAAATGTCCTTAAATTTCATTAATATGTGTAAAAATATCAATAAACCTGCCGAAAAAGCTAAAAATCCGAAATAATTGTTCGATTAGCAAACCATTATTTAGAATAATTTTTTGCCATAAAATTTATATTCAACAATTTCATTGCCCTCAAAGTGCTCAAATTTCAAAACAATTAACCCTAAGAATGTAGGTAGTACGATAATTTACGAAAAATTTCCCATACGATCGTGCTGCATGACTTTTTATTTAATATTTTATGGTCCCTCAATACGTGACCATACGTTGACATTTTGATGTAAATTAAATTAATGGCTTGCCCCCTAGTTCATTAATCTGTCGATTTCTCTTACACATGGTTTACTACGAGGTGATGTAGTAACCAGGGGAGCCAAAGAAATATCCATTTAACAATGCATCTGAATGTAGTGTTGTTGCTCTTTGACCAGTTTAACCACCACTCTTGACAATTTGTTTTGGCATTCTTATAACCCACCTATAAAATAATATGTAGTATGATAAAGTACGCTGTTGAAGTTCGATTGTTTAAGAGTTAAAATACCCCTAAAAAAAAAACTGCAAATTATTACAAAAAATTTTCATAAACAAAATTCCCTGATATTTGGTGGTTTTTGCAACATTTCCTGACACTTCCCTGACTTTTCCTGACCTGAAGAATTCCCTGACTATTCCAGTTGGGGTTCACCCTGGCTTTCCAAAAAGGTGCTATAGGATGGGTATCTGACCAGTAATGGTATTGAAATTAATTTGCATCATGACGTCACGACCCCCGCCCGCCTGGGGGGAACCCTCAGCACCCATGCACTAACTACGTCATGTGTGATCTTCCTAACCGTTTATTGGCCGAACTAAACAGTCATTTGAGCCGAAAATTGATAATGAGGGGGTTTCAAGTGTGCTGCATCCAAATCTGAGGTGGAATGTGTGATATTGCAACACATGAAAGTTCCTCATTTAGTAACTGTGGGTTCGCTGGGTTCTTGATTAAGCTTCATTCGTATTCCATGAGCTACTAATGAGCCATTAATAATAATATTGGTAGAAGGTGATTCGGCCATACCATACATATGGGAATGTCTGGGCGCGATGCTGACGAGGAAAAACGTCTACCTAGTTGTGTGAGCAGTATAACTTCCTCACATACTGTAACATGGACGTGTAGAATTAGTTGAAGAACAAATAGGGTTGCCAGATCTACTTTAATTTAATGTTTCCTACTCTATTATTGTTCATACTTTATAAAAAATTTAAAGTAGACCAAAATACTTAATATTTGAATCGAAGAAGAAAAGTTCAGCCCCCTACTTACTAGTCAAGGGCAATGTTTCCATACCTACCTACCTACACCAGAACTACCTACCTGCATGGACGAAAATTGGTCTAGGGTCGCTCACGTATACTTGAGAAGTTAAGAAGGCTGACCATCTCCCGCGGGGCGCTCAACCCCATACACCACTACAACATCAACGAACGGTTCACAATGATTCTGTTTACTTTTTTTATGTCGTCTGTCATGATAATGTGATACTCTGGGTTTGTTCTGTATGTGATGCCTATTTGTGATGAGGATTCCTTAAGCTATTTTGGTTATTTTTAATGAGTAGGTGCCTACATACGATGTTGTTTGCTTAAACTAGTGGAAAATGACTCCCAAAAGGAAGACTCTGTTTTTAACATGTTTAATGTTTTAGGGCTGGGGGTCATTCTGTGAATTCCGACACGACACGCAAATGTGCAACGTTTTTTTCTGATGATTTCCGCTTACAACCGAGTCGTTGCTAGGGAAATGGTACTTCGTCGTTTTTCATCCCACAAAATTCGTTGACCATTCGTTCGAAAGCTCTCGATTTATCCAACCATATTATGTTAACTACTGCGAAGTGCGTGGCCAACAAGCTGAGTTATGAGCATGGTTATTTGAATAATTGTTTACACACAGGTGATCATTCTCAATTATTGATATTGTGAACATGATTGCAACCGCTTGTTAATTTCTGATGATTTCATTGAGCTGGTGTTTCGATTATGTGATTCATAGCAGGTGATCCGAATATTGCGAGAACGGTTTGATTTGTGAAGCGGTGGTTAAATCATTTTAATAGGTAATTTCTATACTTTACACTCTAGGAAGCTGTAATTTTGTATGTAGCCTCTTCAGGACATTTACTTGACGATGCCCAGGGTCCGGATCAGATGAGTGGCTCTTAAAGCTATTTTTTATGCTTTACACTCTAGGAAGCTGTAATTTCGTATGTAGCCTCTTTAGGACATATAATTGACGATGCCCAGGGTCCGGATCAGATGAGTGGCTCTTAGAGCTAATTTCTATGCTTTACACTCTAGGAAGCTGTAATTTCGTATGTAGCCTCTTTAGGACATTTACTTGACGATGCCCAGGGTCCGGATCAGCTGAGTGGCTCTAAGAGCTTGCATACGAGTCTGCAACTAAAGACATAAAATGTCCCAATGTGTTGCAGACTTTTTTCTTGAACTATATCTAATTTCTCCCTTGCGAGGGAAAAACATTAAACATGATTTAATGTTTTTCCCTCTTGCTTTTTCAGACTGATCGAAAATAGTATTAACTAAATAAGTTACTCACTTTGATGAGGTGAATCGAAATGAACTTCACTAGAATTATCACAACTGAACTGAATACTGACTTTATTATTATAGTGAACTGTGAGTATAAGACTTTTATAAAAGCAAGAGCAAAAATAGCTTGAAACAGTAAGAGAGAACTCCGAAGCTGCAGCAAGAAGTGAAGCCGGGCTGGTCCAGCGAATCAGAAGAGGGCCACGCAGTTCTACCAACACAGGAGAACGTAACGAGTCAAGTGACGATCTGATGGGCAGCGTAATGACGAAGTAGATCCCGGCTTTATGGAGCGGTTGACATCACCAGGTTTCATGGAGTGTGATGAAGTATACTAGAATGGATTGAGACCAATCCCTATCCTGCATCTGCCTGACGTGGTGGGATAATGAACTAATAATAATTTGAAAAACCCCCATTTCTTGATACTCCCTCCTTTTCAAATTTTTTTTTTTTAAAAGAGAAGAAATATGTGCCCTTCAGACAGATTGTCACAGTAAGTTATATAGGTCAGACTTGTGGAAGATAAGAGTATATTAGTCGCTTTAAGAGCTATTGTTCCCCGAGACGGTTTCGCGATATTAGATTACATGTATGATAGTTCCGCGAAAAATGGAAGGCAAGTGAGAATTGTTTCTAGGAAGCTACTGATAGGAAATACATGGAACTGACTCACTCTTGGTGGAGAACATTGTTGTGTAGATTCAGGCATACCAAAAATTAAGTAGTCAACTTAAGAATTTCTTTTTCCTCCTTTTTTTTTTTTTGTTTTCTTTTTCTGGGCAATTAGTTATATGGTAAAAGAAGCAGGCAGATACAGAACTGATTAGGCCCAACACTCATCATCAGAATCTGAAACACAAACGAAAAGGAATGCAGTAATACATCTTTAGGTGGCATATAATTACATAGAGAACAATAAATCATTTCTAAATTTTGTAAATAGTCCTTTTGGAAGGGGTTTTGTGAGACAGTCAGCCAACTGTTCCTGGGTAGGTACCCATTCCAACTTTATTGTCCCCTTTTTATATTCATTTTTTACAAAGTGATAGCTAAGTTTAACGATATGTCTTAGTGTTCTAGATTCATCAGTCATCGCTAGGGCTATTGCTGGGGTGCAGTCACCATATATAGTGGGAGTTATCACGAGTTTAATTAGAAATTTTACGAGTTCTTTGAAGCTAATAACCTCAGTACAAGCTGTTGACATTGCTATGTACTCAGCCTCGCAAGTCGATCGGGCAACATGATTCTGTTTCTTCGACCGCCAGGTCACTAGATCTCCAAATACAGAAACAGTATATCCTGTTGTGGACTTGCCTTTGAGATCACTTGATCCCAGAGAGGCATCAGCATAACTGAATATGGTATCACCTGTCCCAGTGTATAAGAGTCCCAGGTCTATAGTACCCTTAAGATAACTTAGGACTCTTAGTACACACTCCCAATCAAAAGACGTATAATTGACCTGTTTTCTACTAAGAAAATTTACTGCATATGAAATATCTGGCCTCGTACCTCCTTGCAAGTAGAGTAATGAGCCAATGACTTTGCGATACGGAACATTTGGGAGTGACGTACTTTCGGACTGGTGTTCCAACTGGAATTTTAGAGTACATATTCTATCTGTCATTGGAATGTCACAGATTGGGAAATCAGGTGGGAGAAACTCATCCAAGAGAGATTGAATAAATAATTTTTGTGAAATAAAGATAGTTTGATTTTCAAGGTTACGTTCTATTTCTAGACCTAAAAATTTCTTTGGGGTTCCTAGATTTATCACTTCAATCTCTTGATTCAGACATTCTATAACTTCACAGGCTTTCGTTTTACAGTTAGAACCTAGTAAAATATCATCGACATAAACTAGAAGTATGGCAAACTTTTCTCCTTGTTGCCATCTGAAAATGCATCTTTGATGTGGATATTCTTCAAAATCCATTTTACTCATTAGTCCAGTAAATCTTTTAAACCATAAGTTCGGAGATACTTTTAGACCATACAGAGATCTAATTAATCTACAGACATGGGTTTGCTGAACAGATTCAGGGACGTCAGTTAATTCTACTACACCTTCAGGGACTTCCATAAAAACGGGTTTTTCTAATTTTCCATTTAGAAAAGCTGTCTTGACGTCTAACTGATACAAATGTAAATTAAATTTGTTTGCTATTGATAGTAATAGTCTTACGTCACCTAGCCTTGCTACAGGTGCGTATATTTCAGACAGTATATAATCATTCGTGTCAGCAAAACCTTTAGCTACTAGACGACTTTTAAAACGAAAGGATCCGTCAGCCTCCATTTTTCGCTTGTGGACCCAGCGGGACTTTATGATTTTTGTTTTAGGAGGTAGTTCTGACTTTGGTACTAGTTCCCAGGTGTTTTTAGCTGAGAGGGATTCTAATTCATCAATCATGGCTTCCTCCCATAAATCTCTATCAGGTGACTTCATTGCATCAGAGAATGAATAGGGTTCAAGGTATAGAATTTCGTTAACCGCGGAAGGCTGACTTTCCGAGTCACCGACTTCCCCTAGGCTTTCCTCAGAAGAACCGACGTTTTCTCCTATTTCAAGGATTTCAGAAAGTGGTTGAGGATAATCCTTTATATGATCACCATATACTTGTGATTCTATACATTTTACATTACATGAGTTTACGAGAGTTTTATGTTTTTCATTAAAAATTACATAGCCTGTTTTGGTACATTCGAGTAGGTACCCGCGTTTGGCTTTTGGAGCAAATTTACTTGTATTTTCGTTATCCACACTTAGCACCAGACAACCAAAGCGTTTAATATATTTTAGGGTAGGTGAATAGTTATACACTTTTTCAAATGGACTTTTAAAATTATTTGAAGAGTGTGGCATTCGATTATAGACATGGGTTACATAGTTCAGAGCATGTCCCCAAAACGACAAGGGCATTTTTGCTGACAACAAGTTAACACGGACTTTATGTATTAATTCTTGGTTCATTCTTTCGGCACATCCATTTTGTTGTGGGGTATATGGTTCATTCGTCTCTAGGGTGATATTTTTGGATTTTAACAGACTTTTCATTTCGGAAGTTTTATATTCAAGACCATTGTCAGCTCTAATTTTAAACACCGAATTTTGTTGCAAACTAATGGTAGCTATTTCGTTCAGACATTTGTTTAAAGCAAGATGGACTTCCCTTTTGTTTGCAAGGGAATAAGCAAACAGATATCTGGAAAAATCACATACAAAGATTATTATATAGGAATCACCATTTCTAAAGTTATGCGGACGAATAGGTCCCATCAAATCTGAGTGTAAAACTGCAAAGGGTTTTTGGACTCTATGTCTGACCTCTTTATGTGATTTTCTTTTGGTGTTAGCTTGGGCACAATCTACACAGTCTAGAATTTCGTTTCCAAATTTAACTGACTTTAGTTCTGGTAGAAATTTGCTGGCTGCTTCCAGGTAATGTTTTGAAGCGTGATTTAGACGTATGTGCCATAGCGTACCATAGTTATCTCTCAGACTTTCCTTGTAGACTTGACTTAACATTTTGTTATCATATTTTGAAATTTCATTGTCTAAGTTTTTACTACAAGTGGGAATTTTAGAGCTGTCACTAGAGGTAGAGCTCCCTCCTGGAGTTTTGGAAAGTTGTCCTACTTGAATTGAACTCTGTTTTGTATTATGTTTAGGTACTAGACTGTCACTATTTGATAGGTTTCTGGCACTAAGATTTTTACTGGCATTAATTTTATTAGTGTTTTCCCCTTGAATTGTAGTGGAACACTGCGACTTTGCAGCGCTCCCTCCTAGAAGTTCGGAAGAATCATCATTTTTAGGACTACCATTTTCCCTCCCTCCCAACAAAATATCGGTGGAGAGAGTGATAGTTTCTTGATTACATGGGGAATCTATTGTAGGAATAGAAGTAAAACAATTATCAAGTCTGACTCTCTTGTTTCCATAAACAGAGTGATCAGACTTTCTTTTAAGAGGGTTCTTTTCAAGTAATTCTAGATCTACGTACCATAGATTATTCTTAAAATACCCGGACTTGAAAACTTTACCTGTGGTAGGTTGTATAAAATCGACTCTTTCATTAGTGAATAACACATGAAAACCTAAATCAGTCATTTTTCTAACAGAAAACAGGTTTGAGCCTAGACCCGGGATGTACATCACATCACTTAGTGTTCTGGGTTTATTATTGTTAACAAAATTTAAGGTTCCTGACATGGTACCGACTAAATCTGCATTTTCATCACTATTCGCGCATTTAAAAATTTTCGGACTTTTAAGTGGACGCAGATTAGAGAGACAGATTGTTTCTGACGCTAAGTGCTCTGTACATCCTGTGTCTACGATGGCCCTAAAATACTTAGGATTCTTACCAGTGATGATGGTAAGGGCTTTCGAGCCTGAGTTTTTCTCAGAGCAATAGTTTATGTGAGCAACCTCCTGTTCCTCTTCGTCACCCATGGTGACCCAGACCTCCTTGTCATCGGGACCATCCAAGTTGCCAGCAATTGAAAAACAAGCATCTTGATGCCCAGCCAATCGGCGCTGAAGCAACTTAGCATGTCCCAAGGGCATTCGAACAAGATTTGGCTTCTTAACTGGCATTGACCTAAATCGTTTATTTCTAGTTAGTCTATCTTGTGCTGGTGTAGCGGACGTGGAGGCCTCAGACTTTCTCTTAAGAGGATTGGGAATTTGTTTCCTTGAGGGTTTAGGACAGATGGAGACCAAGTGGTCTCCTCCACAGTTGAAGCAAACTTTCTGAAGACTGAAACAACGTTCCTTGTCATGTCCTAGACGGTGGCAGTAAGTGCATCGAGGTCTGCGTCTAGGTTTGCTCTGAGCTCGGAAAGTATTCCCTCTGTTCTGTGATGGAAAAACGGAATTAGGGAGATTATTTTGACTAAAGATCATATTATTCTGTCTAAAGGGAATATTATTCTGTCTAAAGGGAACGCGTGAGTTTACAGATCGTTTTCCCCTTCCTCTGACTCCTGTAGAATAGGTACTACGTGAAGCCCTCGCCAACTTTGCGGAGTCTGATCTTTTAGAAAGGGTGTTTAAATTTTCAAGACGCATCTCTTCATCAGACAGCATTTCACGCAGTTCTGACACCGTATATTTACCGGGATTTAGCTGTTCTTTTTCATACGTTTGTGTGTCGCGAATTGACAAGACAAAGATCTGGCGTATGTAAGTTGGGGACATCATCGTTGGATGGAGCTTCACGAGTTTGCGCTGAGCATCATCAAATCGTTTCAGAAAGTCAATGACTCTCTCAGCTGATGAGTCGTAGTACATTGTATTAAAATAAAGTACAGCTTGGTTCACTTGATGTGGGGAGAAGGGCTCACAGATTTTCTCTAATGAAGTTAGCATATCTAATGGGTGTTCAACTTCCTGAACAAGTTCATGATAGTCGTCAGACATAGACTCTAAAAGGAAAAATCTGGTTCTTTTCTTAGCAGTATTATAATCAAAAGCTGTGTACCCTTCTGGCACGGGCTCGTCCCTTCTCAACAAAAAGCCACATTCTTGAGCATCAATGGCAGCTTCAACATTCCGACGCCAGAGTTTAAACTGGGAATTTTCCTCCAATTTTGTTGAGAGGGGGCGATACCGTACTCCATCAAGTCTCCTAGGATTACTTGATATTGGCAAGCTGTTACTTTGTGATTGCGGAAGGCAAGGATTTGACACCTGCTCTGACTCATGATTGTTATTTACTACAAAGTTTAGATCTGAGACAGTATGAGCAGAAGTCGCTACATTTGGTGCTGACATAGAGGGAAGAACAGAGGTTTCAGAAACTACAGGCAGAGCATTAGAGGTATCCATAGGTTCGGGCACATTATCTGATATTTGGGTATGATTTGAACGGTCACCAAAGAGAAAATCTATGTCTCTTACCTCAGAATAATGGTTCACTTTCTCCTTAATAGTAGAAAATTCCTCTTTTACCTCCTTCAAGGAGCTCATTAATTTGGCCTCCAGATCAGCAATCATCTTAACAAAGTCGGGCTCTGAGCGTGTTTTACGGGCGGCTGAGGATTGCCTTTTGGGGCGACGGCGGCGATCCTCAGGACGATGATCCATTGACTCAGATAGTTCAGAGTCAGATCGCTCAAAATCGAGATCGGAAGAGCCAGACATCCTGAAATATTAAAAATAATTAGAGTTTCATAATGACTTTTCTTTTAACTAGAGCTTCGGTATAATTTTAAATTCTTGACTGTAGTGTACTCTCATCATTATTGGAACTTGAGTGCTTGTGGTGCAATTCTGGTAGCACTTTGTTTTTACATCGACATCCTGCGTCACAGACAGATACTGACTTATTACGAAATACCCTTTACCTTTTTCATTATATTTTGATCTCTGTTTACAACTACCAACCTTGTGACTAAATACTAACTTTTAGATTATAGCCAATTTTTGTCTGACTGAGGGTGTCGATGCTCCACACTGTTACACAGTCAACAGATTATTCATCCATTAGGACGGTAGTAATTTGGAAAGCGTGAATGCTTAGTTTTTGGGAAAGAAGAATTTCCCATGTGAACCTAGTTTTAGAGCGGACAGTGTCCGCCTAGTCAATGAGTCAATACGGAAGGGAAATTATATTAAGCTAGACACAAAATATATCTCTTTTCAGTGTGGCTGGTACTCGCTAATGTTCGAGCACCCAGAACCTCAGTTCCGACAGAGAGAGGCCACCTCACCGTGACTAGGTTTCCAATGCTTCACGCGTCGGTTAATTAGTACAAACGGCAAGCTAGCCAATCTGTATGTTCGAGGTTTCAGCATCGTAAGACACCCTGTTGTTGGTTGATTTTTAATTTCCTCATTGTCATGTTATTGGGCCGCCAGAAATCAACCAACCAAGGTTGGTGAAAAAGGTAGGAGTGCCCTGGAGGGATTTTAAGCAGTTCATAACAAAGAATCCGACTCAAGAGAAAAGACTGTGCATGAAATATGCAAGGTAGTACATTAAGTCAGATATACAATTACTTAGAAGGATATTAAAGATATTAAAATTTTACTCTAATGTTATGTTCATATTCATTTTCCAAACAAATTGAGAGAAAGAACACTTTATGCTACAGTCCCCTACACTTGGCTCGGATTCCTAGTAAGCTGACATATTGTTGATTTTGTAATTAATTATTCCTCTCTGCTATCCAGTAACGGGGACACATTCAGTCTCGTTTTTTATATATACCCCTTTAGTATTGCCCTACGGACGTTTTCTATTTTATAAAACGTATCAGACTTTAATGAGTTCTCGGTATCTGTCTTATCGAGGGCTGCAACTCGAGAAAGTCAATTTAATGTAGAACTATTTATTATTTAAGGGTTTGCTTAAAGCAAACACGCACCACCTGACTTTGGAGTAAAGCGCTTTTTACATATATTTAACTCCAGGGTTCGTACATTTGACAACTTACTTTGGGTGTTTAACAGCAAAAACCCCATCAACGGAACTCGCGCCCGAATACCGCCTTTGTGGGCAAAAGGAACGGCCGAACTTCATTCTCCTCAGAATGCTGGGGACTGGAATCTTGGCAGAGGATAATTTGTACCTAGGATTTTGATTCATTAACTGATTCAACTGAACCAGGTAGAGCTCTACTTCAGACTCGCAAATGGATCGTAATATTTGTATACAAAAACACGATTGCGCAATTAAAGAAAGGGTAACCTTAACACTGATAAGAGATTACATCAGTGCTGGTCGGTCGGAGCGAAATATTTCCCCCGCGGGGAAAATTTCCCTCCCTAACTATCGTACATTTTTCGCGCGGAGGGACGCCTAACCTGCCTACCTAAGTTTGTGCACAAGTAACAAAAGGAAAAACATCATGGCGGTCGATTTGAAAGCGTCACCATGAACAAGGGAACGAAATCTAACTGACTTCCCCCCTTTTAAAAAGAAGAAATATTACATGATCCTTGCGGATTACATACATAAAATCAACAATATGTTTGCGTCCTCATTTCGTAAGATTGCGGGGCAGCAAAGATGCTGTTTTATAATTACTGAGGATCGTTGTCGAACAAATCGATCATTCGCTGAAAAACCTGAGCAGGTTTAACGAATTCGTGCTTTTTCAGACTGATCGAAAATAGTATTAACTAAATAAGTTACTCACTTTGATGAGGTGAATCGAAATGAACTTCACTAGAATTATCACAACTGAACTGAATACTGACTTTATTATTATAGTGAACTGTGAGTATAAGACTTTTATAAAAGCAAGAGCAAAAATAGCTTGAAACAGTAAGAGAGAACTCCGAAGCTGCAGCAAGAAGTGAAGCCGGGCTGGTCCAGCGAATCAGAAGAGGGCCACGCAGTTCTACCAACACAGGAGAACGTAACGAGTCAAGTGACGATCTGATGGGCAGCGTAATGACGAAGTAGATCCCGGCTTTATGGAGCGGTTGACATCACCAGGTTTCATGGAGTGTGATGAAGTATACTAGAATGGATTGAGACCAATCCCTATCCTGCATCTGCCTGACGTGGTGGGATAATGAACTAATAATAATTTGAAAAACCCCCATTTCTTGATACCTCTCAATGGAGAAATTATGAAATCGTTGTAGTTTTTTAAATAGTCCGTCCTCACTGCCGCACCCTGTACATAAAAAAAAACGGCTGTGGCATAACTGGGTTAACTTTGGATTAGTTCGTGATCCTCCGTGGTGGTTTTTAGAACCTCTTCTTCTTTAGCTGTGTATTCGGTAGGTACTTGTAGGTAGAAGTACCTAGGTAGATCCTACACCTTGTGTGCAGATGCTGAATGAAGAATACCTTAGTGTGTTGTAAGTCGAGAACGTTAACTTTAATGTACTTTAATGTAAATTAACTTTAATGTATACTTCAACTTTCATTGAAATACTTTACTTTTCCTTGGTTGCAGCCAGGATATACAGAAAAAATCTGGCAACCCTAAGAACAAAGTATGAGTCGAAATGACTGATAAGTCGACGTTATAAGATATTGATGTCTGTGCATGCGCACAGACAACTATTAATTTCAACGGCAATGAAATTTATTGGGGAACGTCTAGGAGCTAAACCACACAATCCTTGAAAATTTCATAAAAATCGGTCCATCAGTCTCGGAGTTTTGTCTGTGTCGATCAACTTTAGTTTCGCGCATCAGCTATATATAAGTATTACTTCACCAATCGCACTATAATTCATAGGGAATTTTCCTGGAACATATACCCATCTACTCTCCGAGTTTGAACCAAATCGGACAAAAGATGATAAGAAAGCGACGTTAATTAAAGTTTGCGCATGCGCATAGACTACTCTTTATGTGATGTCAAATAAAGTTATAGGGGACCGTCTAGAAGCTATCCCGCACAATCCCTGGAAAATTTCATCAAAATCGTTCCATTAGACTCGGAGTTTTGTCTGTGTCAATCGATATTAGTTTCGCACATGCGCAATGGTTATTACTCTACCAATCGCGTTGTTATAATTAGGGCATTATACCAGAAAATATACCTAATTACCTACCGAGTTTGAACGAAACTGGACCAATAGATGATGAGAAATCAACGTTAAAAGAAATTCACGTTTGCGTATGGCTGCTGTTGATTCGACGGCATTGAAAATTATAGGGGACTGTCTAGGAGCTAACCCGCACAATCGCTGAAAATTTCAACGAAATCGGACTGTAACTTGGTATTGTTTTGGGGGTAACTAAGATTTACCACAGACAGAGACATCAGGCAGAAACGGAACCAAAACTGATCAGCAAGCTCTGAAACGCAAACAGCAAGTGGAAATTTCGATTTTGGAGGTCAAACATTTTTTTGTCTTCTATCAAGAACACAAAGCTTCTCTACCTTCGGTAGTGAGGAAGCCAAATATTTTAAGTAAGAGCTGAATATCAATTTCCGAAAATTATGGTTCTAGGGGTGATAATCAAGTCAGCTTGCACAATATAGATTGGTGCTCTAAAGAAAATGTAGATCTTGAAAATTCAAATCGTTCCAAAGCAATATGCAAAGGAAATTCAAATTAGCGCTATAATTCGTGTTTGCATGTGCGGAAATTGTCTAAAGATCAACCTAAACAATAATCGAAAATTTCATCATTATCGATTAATTATTCTCGGAATGGCATCCAATATTGGTTTTGCTCTCGCCTCAAAATTTGTAGAATGTGAATTTTTGAAAAAGATTTATGCAGAAATCCGTTTCAGGCTATTCTGAATCATATTCTGAAGTTTAACGCATTTTAGCGAATTTTTGAAGAAAATTAAGCTATTGCTCTCGCCTCAAAATATGTAGAATGTGAATTTTTGAAAAAATGTTATGCAGAAATCCGTTTTAGGCTATTCTGAAGTTTAACGCATTTTTGTATGTATGTATGTATGTATGTATGTATATATGTATATATGTATATGTGTCATTCCAGACGATAACTGTCCGTAGAATTGTGCTAGAAACTTCAAACAAATTTTATAATGTTAAGGACACAAAACGAAAGTTCAAGTTCGTTGGCCAGCATGATCGGATTACATCTTCGGGTTGAAATTTTCAAAAATGTAGTCAATAATTTCAAAATAGCCCGTTTTCGCGATTTGTTGTGCGAAATAATTTTTTCAGCATACTAACATGTGGTATATTCGGAATCAGCGTGAAATTTCCTATAAGAATATGTACCTATCATGTTTTCAAAAATTTCAAAGTTGAAAAATCAGTCAAAAATCGAAATACTTAATGCCGTTCGCTAGTTGTAAAAATCGGTAATATTTGCATGAAACATTGTCCAAATTCAGATTGAACTACTCTTATGGAAGTATCCCTGTATAACCAATCCTAGAACCATGCTGTTTAAAACGTAGGTAGTAGGTAGGTGCTTGTTTAAAAAAAAAGGTATGTACCTCAATAACCAATATGTTCGATATTGGATATAATTATCAAATAGTAGAGTGAAGAAATAACATGAAGCAGTTAAAATTCAAGAATTTACCCAATTGAATCGTTGATAAATTAACAATAATTGGGATTTAATGCTAGTATTAAATATTTTCAATTTCTTTCTTGTTGCTACGGAAAAGCCAAGTGATATTTCCCCATACTTTAGGCTGTCAATAGATGCACAGAGACTACAGTTTGTCTGTCAATTTCTTGCTGTTACTAGATTCGAATGCAACTGACTTTATATCACTCGTAATATAAAGCCTCATTATCGATTGGCTGTGGAAATACGTTTCTTTCATATGACGTCGGTATGTTATTTTATTTTATGTCGATTTGATGATGTTATGATAGGATACTGTTAAGATGTCCACTGCCTTCAATACTGACCACATTGGAGATCGAAATCCATGAATATTTACCTTCTAATCTACAAGATTAGTTTAATAATAATAAATTATGAGTACCTCCTAATTATTTTTAATAATTTGATTCCATGTTTGTCTATCAAAATCATAAACTAAAATTTCTCTACACGATCAATAGCGACTGAAATGTCGAAGATTTCTTCAAAAATTCGCTCATGGGGTCATGATGCATGACTGGACTTTTAAGAGGAAATGCATTGCTTTCGAACTGCAACTATAATTGAATAAGGAACCAAGTATTATGCCTTCACAGACAAATTATACAAGCGCTTCAGAATGCTCTCTGAGGTGGTAATCAACAAAAGAACAATAAATTGCGAATAAGTACCTAACTAAGTACCAGATTATCTACGTAGCTAAGGATCATATCGCTAATGTGCAGACAATGAAATTGCCAATTACTCTAATTGTCGCTAATAATTTGTCGATTCTGTTGAGCATCATTGCACGCATGATTGACAAGAAGGCAAAAAAATAATGGGTGATAGTTACTTTATAGTTATGGGTTATATAGTATGGATGATAGTTACTAAACCGAGAGTAGATGTATATTTGGATTAAAACCTTTTTTTTTTTTTAATTCATTTATTGGTTATATACAATTTGTACATGTACCAGAACTAGGTATAGAATGTGTATGTTGGTGAATAGGTGAGATGGGGATGCTGAATGAATCAAAACCTTCGATTTATGACATAGATATGTCTATTGGCTGGTCTACGTGAGTGAGAAAATTTGTTCTATTAAATGCAACGGTTTTCTTCTATTTCTATCGATTTTCACGTACAACCATTGGCCAGCCCGATCGCTCCAGAATATCCAGCCAATATGACAGGGAGTGAGAAAACTTGTTCTATTAAATGCAACGGTTTTAGCATGAATATGCTTTAGCCGTGACCTAACTACCGAAAAATGTCCCACGAGAGTGCAACGAAAGTAGCGCCAATAATTGTGATGATTTCCGCTTACAACCGAGTCGTTGCTAGGGATATGATACTTCGTCGTTTTTCATCCCACAAAATTCGTTGACCATTCGTTCGAAAGCTCTCGATTTATCCAACCATACTATTTCGATTATGTGATTCATAGCAGGTGATCCGAATATTGCGAGAACGGTTAGATTTGTGAAGAGGAGTGTAGTGGATTTGTATAGGTTTGACTTGACGTTGGTAGACCAAGTCGGACATTTATATTCCGATTATGCGGGTTGGTTTCTAGGTCACCCCCGCGAGGAATGCGGGCGGAGCCGCCAAGGTCAACTGATTTCGCGGGCCGGAAGGGTAGATAGTCCGGGTCGCAGCCGCGCGGAGCGCTAGGCTCGTGAACCGGGTGCTGGGTTCGATCAGTTTCGTACTGAGCCGTTTTGTAATATTTCGGCCTTAGATTTACATCTGTAAGGGGAATATACTGAGCTTGGTTGAGGTACTGAAAAGTATCCTCTGCTTTTTGTGCATTTGGAGTGTATTTGACACTCGGATCGACCGTGTAAGCCTGCGTCGGATATCGTGGGTAATCGGACAGCTTGGTCGAATCGAAAAGATCGGCTTCAGAGCGAGTCTGAAAGGTTTGCTCGATCTTTTGTGTAGGTGAGTCTTGTTCGACAGTTTCTCGAACGAATACGTCGGGAGAGAAGGCGATCCGGACGTGTGGATCGCGCCGTGCGCTGATGGTTGGTTCAGCGGACTCACCGAGGGGCCGGTAGGGCGCACTGCGTTGGTCAATCGCCCCGGCCTTGCCGCCTTCCTCCTTCCCCCGCAAGGGGAAGTAAGAAGGCTGACGTTCCATCGAATTTGATCGAGTTTTTGGCTCGTTTCGATGCCTCTACGTGTGAAAAATAGAGGGTTTTGGAAGTGGACTCGCTTGCCGGAACGTCTTTCCAATGTTCAGACGGCAGGGTCCTACCTCGCAGTCTCGAAAAAGACTTCCGTAGACGGTAAATTAGAGCGTAGGAGCTGAGTAATTTACCGGCGCGCCCCAGCGGTCGACTACGAGCTGAAGGCTGTGTAGTCCGGGTGACACGGCTCGGAAACGTCCCTCGGGCGTACTGTCTAAAGAGAATATCGATAGAAGTACCGGGTGGCGTCCTACCAGGAGATCTACGTTGGGCAATGAGCAGGATGAATAATCACTGGACTCGTAGATGCCAATGTGAAATCTGTGAGGAGAGAAGGTCTGGCTTGTAGAAAGCAGTGGAAAGCCGTTCTTGAGATGACTTCGCAATGCAGAAGGTTCGTCAGCGTAGAGCGTGTAGAATTCTTCGTACTTCGGAGGTGTCGTCGTCGAGAGCGGAGAGTGGAATGATTTGCCAGGCTCTGAACGAGGTATTTATAACAAAAAGTGGTGTCCACTTTATGGTTAGTATGCAAATTAGTTTCGTCAACTAATTTGGTACGATCAAACTAGCTTCGGATTGGCTCGCTCAATTTCGTAAATTCGACTGTGTAATCTCATTGGTTCGCACAGTGTTTTCCCAGTATTTGGGCATACGATAGCTGAGTTGGTTTTTTCAAGGTGGTTTCTCTGCGTCCGTTGCTCTGACGGGGTCCCGGGGGTGGCTGAACGACCTTGAGTTTTCCTAAGGCGACTTGTTTCGAACTTTTCGTCGCATCTATCTCGCCCAGTAAATGTTTGGGGAGGTCGCCTTGCGTGTTCTCGTTCAAGGCAACCTGTCTCGAGATGTTTGTCGCATCTCTCTCGCCCAGTAAATGTTCGGGGAGGTTGCCTTGTGTGTTCTCGCTCAAGGCGACCTGTCTCGAGATGTTTGTCGCATCTCTCTCGCCCAGTAAATGTTTGGGGAGGTCGCCTTGCGTGTTAATCTTTAATATTTCACTTTTGTGAGAGAATTTAGTATTTTCTCTCCGGTGAAATATTTTGTTTGACGGAGTTGTACTTCGACGTCTTGTAAATATTTTTGTGGTGTGCCTACCTCCTTTTGGTAGCCCTGAAAAGGGCTGTTGAAAAGGGGTGGTGGATTTCACCACAGGGGCCCCCCCAAGACGTCGTGTTATCAACGACGACGCCGATGGGGGAGAACTGGGAGGTCTACCCGGAATTCTCCGTAGGAGAACCTCGCCAGTTGGGGCGGAGGCGGAGGTGCAGGCCTCGCGTCCCGTCCCTGTGGTGCGCCCCGGCCTCGCCGGTTTCGACGAGCGTCGCGGGGCGGCCTTGGCCGGCCTGAGCTTTGCCGACGGGAACCAAACCCGCGAGGGTTTGGCCCGCGGCCGCGGCTGGGCTGTTGCGGAGGAGCCCGGGAGGTGCTGGGCTCTGACCAACCCGCGGTGCTCATCTCTTCCCAGCGAGGAACCGGGACGTCGCCCGAGGAGATCCACTGCCTGGGGGGTGCCGGTAGCTGTTGAGCGGGCGGAGGCGTGGGTGGAAATGGTGGCTGGTAGGGCTGGGGCCTTGTCCAGACCACCTCCGTGGGAGCTTGTGTGGTAGTGGCCGTCTCCCGTTTCGGCGAAGGCGGTAGTGGGCCGATTGGAGCTGGGAGGGCTTCCTCTGCAAGGAGGAACTCCTCGACCTCGTCGGTCATCATGTTCGTTGTAGTAGGAGTAGAAGCTGCCATGGTTGAGATCGTTATGGTCTCTGGCTGTTGGGCTTTCCATATTTATACTTCTTACTGCTCCTACCCGAGAAAAATGGGCGTGGCTTGTTTCGAGCGCAGTTACCCACTTTCCGTCAAATTTGGTAGATGGAACGCGCCCTCTGGCGGATTTTCGGGGAGTTTTCTCCTTACTTCCTGTCTGGTTTTGTAACAGAGATTGTCCCTGCGATACAGCTTCTTCCGAGTGTAGAGTATAAGCTGGCTTGATTTGCTGTTTGGGAACTTTTTTAGTATGTTCGCCAATTTGCACTGTAACCGAAAACTTATCTCTTTTAACTACTTTGAACGGTCCCGTGTAAGGACATTGGAGAGAGGTGAGCTGTGTGGGCACTCTGATATAGACATGAGTACATGTATCCAAGTTTTTGGGCATGTTTACGGCATATTTTGTGTTATTATGTTTAATATGCGTAGGTCGGAAGAAAAGAGGTTCCGAAAGGTTCGTAGAAGTTACGAAAATGTCTCCTGGGAGAGGTACGTCAATCCCGTAAACTTTTTGGAAAGGCGTAGTTTCAGTCGCCGGGTCTACTGCCGTACGCATGGCGAGTAGAACTTTGGGAAGTGCATCGAGCCAATTTTCGTTCTGAGCTTTGAGAGCTTCTTTCAAAGATCTGTTTCTGCGTTCTACCATACCGTTTGTTGATGGTTTGTATGGTAACGTGTGAGTATGTTTTACTCCGAGACGTTCCATAATGGAATTGAACAGATCTGATTCAAATTGGGTGCCCTGATCACTTGTAATGTATTTAGGTACGCCCTTTGAAGCTACCCAAATATTGATAAATGCATTTGTGATTGTGGTTGTTTCGATGTTGTTGAGAGGGACTGCCTCTAGCCAACCCGTTGCTCTATCAACCATCATCAAAATGTAACGTTTCCCTCCTTTTGTTAAAGGTAAAGGTCCGGTAATATCCACGTGTACGTGTGAAAATTTGTTTGCCGTTTCAAATTCGGAGTAAGGGAGCTTCACGGAGCGCGTGATTTTTGCTCGTTGGCAAGTTTCGCATGCTCGAACCCAGTTTGAGACATCTGCACGTAGTCCGTGCCAAAAATATCGTTGTTTAACTTTATACACTGTAGAGTGTATACCTGGGTGTCCCAAATTGTGAATTTGGCTTATTATTTCTTCCCTTATTTCGTTTGGAATATAAGGTCTAGGGTGTCCTAGGTCTAGGTTACACCAAATTTCTCCTTGAGAGAATTCAACTCGTGTGAGTTTCAATTTGTCCTCCGCGGTAGGGGGAGAGCGAATTTGTGAATTTGAAATGTGCAGTAGAAGGTTGCATTCTATTGCAGCCGTAATTTTCGAAATTTCAGCTATGGGTGGACCCTCGTCCGTCTGTGTTGAAATCGATTTCGTTTGAATTTCGACCGGATCGAAGGGTCTGGAGAGTGCGTCGGCGACGACGTTGCTCTCTCCTGAAATATGACGAATGTCACTCGTCATTTGAGAGATGTATGTTAGCCATCTTAATCTCATTTTAGAAAAATGAGCATTCTTTTTAAGCATTGTGCCTAGCAGAGGCTTGTGATCCGAACAAATATGGAAGGATCTGCCGTCCAAGTCGTTGTGCCAGTGAATGCACGCTTGGTAAACGGCGAACATTTCCTTGTCGAAAGATGCTTTGGTTTTCCATTGTTCTGGAATCTCTTTGCTGAAAAATCCCAATGGTTGGTACGATTTCGAGCCATGTTTGTCTGTAATTTCTTGTTCTAGTGCCGCTCCGATGTGTGTGTCGGACGCGTCACAGACCAATCTCCACTCCGCCGTAGGGTGTGGGTGAGCAATGTTATGCAATGTTGCTTTGATCATTGCTTGCTTTAAGCTGTTGAAAGCTTTTTCTCTCTCTGATGTCCATTCGATAGGTGTTCTGTCATTCTTTTTGTTTGACTGAATGGAGTCATACAGAGGTTGTGCCGTGTGAGCGAATTTGCTTGAGCATGCTCGGTAGAAACCACACATACCTAGGAATCTGCGTAGACTTCGTACGTCCACTGGCCTAGGAAATTGTTCTATGGCTTCTATTTTGTCTCGTTTAGGAATTATTCCTTCCTTCGAGATAGTGAAACCTAGGAAATCGACGGTAGGTTTCGAAAAAACGCATTTATCAAAACCTACTCGAAGTCCGTGTTCTCCTAGTTTGTCAAAAATTCGTTGTAGGTGGTTCATATGTTCGTTATAATTCTTCGAAGCCACCAGGATGTCATCTAGATAGACAAATGCGAAATCAAATTTTCGCATGATGCTGTCCATGTATCTTTGCCATGTTTGAGCCGCTCCGGCTAAACCCATGCTCATTTTCTTAAACTCATAAAGACCGAAAGGTGTAATAATCGCAGTTTTATGAGCGTCATCTGGGTGCATCGGGATATGATAATACGCTGATTTTAAATCTATTGTTGAATAGATTTGCGTATCATGTAAATTTGCTTGGAACGAGCGAATGTGAGGCGGAGGGTAGGCGTCTTTCTTCGTTTTCGCGTTGAGGAAACGGTAATCGCCGGTGATTCTCCATGACCCGTCTTTTTTTGGCACACAGTGTAACGGAGATGCCCATTCGGAATCCGATGGTGCAATTATGCCTTCTGAAAGCATTTCGTCAAAAGTTTTTTTGACTTGAGCCCGTTTCTCACCTGCCATGGGTCTAGCTCGGAAGTGTACTGGGGTTCCCTCCGTGGTTATACGGTGGTAAACCCCGTTGTTCTTCCATTTACCATTAATTTTGCTCATTTTATCATTGTATTTGTTAATGATAGAGCGAATGTTTTCGTCCTCCGTGATTTGCACGTCCTCTGGTTGAGGTGTATTGTCACGGTGAGGGATAGTAGCTGCAATTTGTTCGTCAGTGAACTTTTCGTTCATGACTGCAGCTATTTTTTGATCGGCATAGCACTTCATTTTATCTTTATAAATGTACTTGTGTTTGACCCGTATTCCGATATCCCAAGATTCGAGGAATGGGATACCTAGGATCGCTAGATCAACTTTCGTGATCATAAACTCGGTGGTCATGTCCCCGAGGCCGATGTTAATTGTTGTGTCAGCTCGCCCTAGTGTATCGATAGGGGCTCCGTTAGCTGCTGTGAGCTTAACGTTGGACTTGAGAATTTTCAAGCCCAATTTTTTTGTGACATTGTGGGGCAGAATGTTCACTTCTGCTCCTGTGTCAATGAGAAATTCAGTGCCATTTAGTTTGCACTTGAAAAAAAGCCTTTTATACTCAGTAGACTGCCGGCGTATAGGCTCAGATACGCTGGCAGTTATTCGTTTTCCGAACTCTCTGTGTCGGAGGTTGGAATGGTACTTTCTTGTACCGACTGCTGAGTATTTTCGGTAGAAACTCGGGTTTTAGGCTGGCTTATAGTCGCAGCCTTTTTGCTAGTTTTGGAAGCAGTGTTTGTCTTCCAAGTGCAGTGTTCTGGGTCTGCACATTTGCGAGTTTCGTTACCGAAACGTACGTGGTTTCGACAGACGTAGGCCATCGGTTTGTGAGGTTTACTCTCCACTGGTTGGTGTTTGAACTCAGCTTGTTTCGAGAGGGCCTTTTTGAAACCAGTATTTGTGGGTTTCGGAGTAGATTCAACTCCTCGTATGTTCAGAGAAGTATTCTCTGCTCTGTACGCGTGTAGCGTATCAGCTAGGTCGAGCCGGGAGGTCGTGGTAGGCTGAGCTGCGACCATACCTCGTGCTTCGATGGGAAGAGTCTCAATCCACTTTTGAGTGATGAGAGCTTCCGAAAAGTACCCAACAGCTTTCGAGTACATTTCGTGGTACTTGGTGCTGGGTTTTTTGGCGAGAGATGCGGGGTCCTCGAGTGCGAGGAGCCTGTCCTGTAAAGACAACCCATATTCTCGTAGGAGGCGCTGTTTGGCCTCTTCGTAGGGTGCGTGAGGTGCTGTGAGGTAAGCTGAGTCGATAGCTTCCCTCATTTCCTCTGGTACCCACTTGTATATAGCTGAGAAGCATTCGTTTTGCGTTCTCATGTGTTTTCTCACGCAGTATTGATCGAACTCGGCGAGTGCACGATCAATATTCTTCTTTTGGAAGACTGGTTTTTGATAATCTCCCATCTCCTCTAAAAGTGCTTGAAAACCACTGTTTGTAGAGGGATGTTGCGTGAGATGTGGGGCGTAGAGGCCCGGCGGGGGTCTCACGCCCGCAGTGGTTCCCTGAAATCCACTAGCTTCATAAGAGGGAACGAAATGCTCCGTGTTGAGCCTGTTCAAAGGCGGGGTCACCATTTGTAGTGGATTTGTATAGGTTTGACTTGACGTTGGTAGACCAAGTCGGACATTTATATTCCGATTATGCGGGTTGGTTTCTAGGTCACCCCCGCGAGGAATGCGGGCGGAGCCGCCAAGGTCAACTGATTTCGCGGGCCGGAAGGGTAGATAGTCCGGGTCGCAGCCGCGCGGAGCGCTAGGCTCGTGAACCGGGTGCTGGGTTCGATCAGTTTCGTACTGAGCCGTTTTGTAATATTTCGGCCTTAGATTTACATCTGTAAGGGGAATATACTGAGCTTGGTTGAGGTACTGAAAAGTATCCTCTGCTTTTTGTGCATTTGGAGTGTATTTGACACTCGGATCGACCGTGTAAGCCTGCGTCGGATATCGTGGGTAATCGGACAGCTTGGTCGAATCGAAAAGATCGGCTTCAGAGCGAGTCTGAAAGGTTTGCTCGATCTTTTGTGTAGGTGAGTCTTGTTCGACAGTTTCTCGAACGAATACGTCGGGAGAGAAGGCGATCCGGACGTGTGGATCGCGCCGTGCGCTGATGGTTGGTTCAGCGGACTCACCGAGGGGCCGGTAGGGCGCACTGCGTTGGTCAATCGCCCCGGCCTTGCCGCCTTCCTCCTTCCCCCGCAAGGGGAAGTAAGAAGGCTGACGTTCCATCGAATTTGATCGAGTTTTTGGCTCGTTTCGATGCCTCTACGTGTGAAAAATAGAGGGTTTTGGAAGTGGACTCGCTTGCCGGAACGTCTTTCCAATGTTCAGACGGCAGGGTCCTACCTCGCAGTCTCGAAAAAGACTTCCGTAGACGGTAAATTAGAGCGTAGGAGCTGAGTAATTTACCGGCGCGCCCCAGCGGTCGACTACGAGCTGAAGGCTGTGTAGTCCGGGTGACACGGCTCGGAAACGTCCCTCGGGCGTACTGTCTAAAGAGAATATCGATAGAAGTACCGGGTGGCGTCCTACCAGGAGATCTACGTTGGGCAATGAGCAGGATGAATAATCACTGGACTCGTAGATGCCAATGTGAAATCTGTGAGGAGAGAAGGTCTGGCTTGTAGAAAGCAGTGGAAAGCCGTTCTTGAGATGACTTCGCAATGCAGAAGGTTCGTCAGCGTAGAGCGTGTAGAATTCTTCGTACTTCGGAGGTGTCGTCGTCGAGAGCGGAGAGTGGAATGATTTGCCAGGCTCTGAACGAGGTATTTATAACAAAAAGTGGTGTCCACTTTATGGTTAGTATGCAAATTAGTTTCGTCAACTAATTTGGTACGATCAAACTAGCTTCGGATTGGCTCGCTCAATTTCGTAAATTCGACTGTGTAATCTCATTGGTTCGCACAGTGTTTTCCCAGTATTTGGGCATACGATAGCTGAGTTGGTTTTTTCAAGGTGGTTTCTCTGCGTCCGTTGCTCTGACGGGGTCCCGGGGGTGGCTGAACGACCTTGAGTTTTCCTAAGGCGACTTGTTTCGAACTTTTCGTCGCATCTATCTCGCCCAGTAAATGTTTGGGGAGGTCGCCTTGCGTGTTCTCGTTCAAGGCAACCTGTCTCGAGATGTTTGTCGCATCTCTCTCGCCCAGTAAATGTTCGGGGAGGTTGCCTTGTGTGTTCTCGCTCAAGGCGACCTGTCTCGAGATGTTTGTCGCATCTCTCTCGCCCAGTAAATGTTTGGGGAGGTCGCCTTGCGTGTTAATCTTTAATATTTCACTTTTGTGAGAGAATTTAGTATTTTCTCTCCGGTGAAATATTTTGTTTGACGGAGTTGTACTTCGACGTCTTGTAAATATTTTTGTGGTGTGCCTACCTCCTTTTGGTAGCCCTGAAAAGGGCTGTTGAAAAGGGGTGGTGGATTTCACCACAAGGTGGTTAAATTATTTTAATAGGTAGGTAATTTCTATACTTTACACTATAGGAAGCTGTAATTTCGTATGTAGCCTCTTTAGCCTCTTTCTATAATAAAGTGAATGTTTACTCGCGAGTTTCTATTAGGAGATCATCATCTCACAAGAGCTCAATGGTCGTGATCATTTCTATAATAAAGTGAGAGCGAGGAGCTAAAACATTTTTTTGTTTTGAATGATAAACAGAGTTCAGAGGCCGATGGGGGGTCGGGTTCAGAGAATCGACGAGGAGTGAGTCGTGTACGGCTAAAGCATATTCATGTTTTTTAATTTTAGCCGTCAGGCTCAAAGGAACTGTGGCTTTTTTCCTATTTCTATTGATTTTCACATACAAAAATTGGCCAGCCCGATCGCTCCGGAATATCCAGCTAATATGACTGGATATATGTCTATTGGCTGGCCTACGTGAGTGAGAAAATTTGTTCTATTAAATGCAACGGGTTTTTGACATTTCATGTCTTTGCTATGGCACACAACCAAATTTTCGTTATGTCACGTTACGTTACGTAACGAAATATGCTCAATTTCTGATGATTTCCGCTTACAACCGAGACGTTGCTAGGGAAATGGTACATCCCACAAAATTCGTTCACCATTCGTTCGAAAGCTCTCGATTTATCCAATCATATTATGTTAACTACTGCGAAGTGCGTGGCCAACAATCACAGTTATGAGCATGGTTATTTGAATTATTGTTTACACACAGGTGATCATTCTCAATAATTGATATTGTGAACATGATTGCAACCGCTTGTTAATTTCTGATTGCATACGAGTCTGCTACACATACCTACGCGTCTGCAACTGAAGACATGAAATGTTCCAATATGTTGCAGACTCGTATGCAAGCGTTTCGTCTTTACATTCTTTCTTAGTCGATTACAAAGGTTTAATTTTTCGTTTATACGCCAAAGTAATTATTATTTTTTTTTTTAATTCATTTATTGGTTTTATTCAAATTGTACATGTACCACAACTATAATGAAATGGGAATGGTGTATATATCTTGAAATTTCGTCTGATTGATTTCATCCGTATATTTTGCTGTGATGTTGTTAAGCCAAATGTTATCTTCTGTTTCTGTGGCCAATATTGACATGGATATGTCTTTGCTCTGGGGAGTCAACCAAAAATGTCCGTGACGCAAAATTGATGTCACAATTTCAGTGTTTTTCACGTACAACCCAGCCGTTGCTAGGGGAATGGAACTTCGCTTTTCATCGCACAAAAATCGTTCGCCACTCGTTGGAAAGCGCTTGATTTATGTGATAAATGTTCACATCTCAAGCTACCAATTTCCCCCTCCTTACGTACCTGGCTACATTCCTAAACTAAGTTGATTGGACTATAAACAATTTTAATAAGCCGGTTACAATATTCTGAACGTAAAGCAATAGCATCATTTACTCCACTCCATAGGAAACATTTTCATCCTCTTGACAACATGTTGTAGTGGATTTGTATAGGTTTGACTTGACGTTGGTAGACCAAGTCGGACATTTATATTCCGATTATGCGGGTTGGTTTCTAGGTCACCCCCGCGAGGAATGCGGGCGGAGCCGCCAAGGTCAACTGATTTCGCGGGCCGGAAGGGTAGATAGTCCGGGTCGCAGCCGCGCGGAGCGCTAGGCTCGTGAACCGGGTGCTGGGTTCGATCAGTTTCGTACTGAGCCGTTTTGTAATATTTCGGCCTTAGATTTACATCTGTAAGGGGAATATACTGAGCTTGGTTGAGGTACTGAAAAGTATCCTCTGCTTTTTGTGCATTTGGAGTGTATTTGACACTCGGATCGACCGTGTAAGCCTGCGTCGGATATCGTGGGTAATCGGACAGCTTGGTCGAATCGAAAAGATCGGCTTCAGAGCGAGTCTGAAAGGTTTGCTCGATCTTTTGTGTAGGTGAGTCTTGTTCGACAGTTTCTCGAACGAATACGTCGGGAGAGAAGGCGATCCGGACGTGTGGATCGCGCCGTGCGCTGATGGTTGGTTCAGCGGACTCACCGAGGGGCCGGTAGGGCGCACTGCGTTGGTCAATCGCCCCGGCCTTGCCGCCTTCCTCCTTCCCCCGCAAGGGGAAGTAAGAAGGCTGACGTTCCATCGAATTTGATCGAGTTTTTGGCTCGTTTCGATGCCTCTACGTGTGAAAAATAGAGGGTTTTGGAAGTGGACTCGCTTGCCGGAACGTCTTTCCAATGTTCAGACGGCAGGGTCCTACCTCGCAGTCTCGAAAAAGACTTCCGTAGACGGTAAATTAGAGCGTAGGAGCTGAGTAATTTACCGGCGCGCCCCAGCGGTCGACTACGAGCTGAAGGCTGTGTAGTCCGGGTGACACGGCTCGGAAACGTCCCTCGGGCGTACTGTCTAAAGAGAATATCGATAGAAGTACCGGGTGGCGTCCTACCAGGAGATCTACGTTGGGCAATGAGCAGGATGAATAATCACTGGACTCGTAGATGCCAATGTGAAATCTGTGAGGAGAGAAGGTCTGGCTTGTAGAAAGCAGTGGAAAGCCGTTCTTGAGATGACTTCGCAATGCAGAAGGTTCGTCAGCGTAGAGCGTGTAGAATTCTTCGTACTTCGGAGGTGTCGTCGTCGAGAGCGGAGAGTGGAATGATTTGCCAGGCTCTGAACGAGGTATTTATAACAAAAAGTGGTGTCCACTTTATGGTTAGTATGCAAATTAGTTTCGTCAACTAATTTGGTACGATCAAACTAGCTTCGGATTGGCTCGCTCAATTTCGTAAATTCGACTGTGTAATCTCATTGGTTCGCACAGTGTTTTCCCAGTATTTGGGCATACGATAGCTGAGTTGGTTTTTTCAAGGTGGTTTCTCTGCGTCCGTTGCTCTGACGGGGTCCCGGGGGTGGCTGAACGACCTTGAGTTTTCCTAAGGCGACTTGTTTCGAACTTTTCGTCGCATCTATCTCGCCCAGTAAATGTTTGGGGAGGTCGCCTTGCGTGTTCTCGTTCAAGGCAACCTGTCTCGAGATGTTTGTCGCATCTCTCTCGCCCAGTAAATGTTCGGGGAGGTTGCCTTGTGTGTTCTCGCTCAAGGCGACCTGTCTCGAGATGTTTGTCGCATCTCTCTCGCCCAGTAAATGTTTGGGGAGGTCGCCTTGCGTGTTAATCTTTAATATTTCACTTTTGTGAGAGAATTTAGTATTTTCTCTCCGGTGAAATATTTTGTTTGACGGAGTTGTACTTCGACGTCTTGTAAATATTTTTGTGGTGTGCCTACCTCCTTTTGGTAGCCCTGAAAAGGGCTGTTGAAAAGGGGTGGTGGATTTCACCACAGGGGCCCCCCCAAGACGTCGTGTTATCAACGACGACGCCGATGGGGGAGAACTGGGAGGTCTACCCGGAATTCTCCGTAGGAGAACCTCGCCAGTTGGGGCGGAGGCGGAGGTGCAGGCCTCGCGTCCCGTCCCTGTGGTGCGCCCCGGCCTCGCCGGTTTCGACGAGCGTCGCGGGGCGGCCTTGGCCGGCCTGAGCTCTGCCGACGGGAACCAAACCCGCGAGGGTTTGGCCCGCGGCCGCGGCTGGGCTGTTGCGGAGGAGCCCGGGAGGTGCTGGGCTCTGACCAACCCGCGGTGCTCATCTCTTCCCAGCGAGGAACCGGGACGTCGCCCGAGGAGATCCACTGCCTGGGGGGTGCCGGTAGCTGTTGAGCGGGCGGAGGCGTGGGTGGAAATGGTGGCTGGTAGGGCTGGGGCCTTGTCCAGACCACCTCCGTGGGAGCTTGTGTGGTAGTGGCCGTCTCCCGTTTCGGCGAAGGCGGTAGTGGGCCGATTGGAGCTGGGAGGGCTTCCTCTGCAAGGAGGAACTCCTCGACCTCGTCGGTCATCATGTTCGTTGTAGTAGGAGTAGAAGCTGCCATGGTTGAGATCGTTATGGTCTCTGGCTGTTGGGCTTTCCATATTTATACTTCTTACTGCTCCTACCCGAGAAAAATGGGCGTGGCTTGTTTCGAGCGCAGTTACCCACTTTCCGTCAAATTTGGTAGATGGAACGCGCCCTCTGGCGGATTTTCGGGGAGTTTTCTCCTTACTTCCTGTCTGGTTTTGTAACAGAGATTGTCCCTGCGATACAGCTTCTTCCGAGTGTAGAGTATAAGCTGGCTTGATTTGCTGTTTGGGAACTTTTTTAGTATGTTCGCCAATTTGCACTGTAACCGAAAACTTATCTCTTTTAACTACTTTGAACGGTCCCGTGTAAGGACATTGGAGAGAGGTGAGCTGTGTGGGCACTCTGATATAGACATGAGTACATGTATCCAAGTTTTTGGGCATGTTTACGGCATATTTTGTGTTATTATGTTTAATATGCGTAGGTCGGAAGAAAAGAGGTTCCGAAAGGTTCGTAGAAGTTACGAAAATGTCTCCTGGGAGAGGTACGTCAATCCCGTAAACTTTTTGGAAAGGCGTAGTTTCAGTCGCCGGGTCTACTGCCGTACGCATGGCGAGTAGAACTTTGGGAAGTGCATCGAGCCAATTTTCGTTCTGAGCTTTGAGAGCTTCTTTCAAAGATCTGTTTCTGCGTTCTACCATACCGTTTGTTGATGGTTTGTATGGTAACGTGTGAGTATGTTTTACTCCGAGACGTTCCATAATGGAATTGAACAGATCTGATTCAAATTGGGTGCCCTGATCACTTGTAATGTATTTAGGTACGCCCTTTGAAGCTACCCAAATATTGATAAATGCATTTGTGATTGTGGTTGTTTCGATGTTGTTGAGAGGGACTGCCTCTAGCCAACCCGTTGCTCTATCAACCATCATCAAAATGTAACGTTTCCCTCCTTTTGTTAAAGGTAAAGGTCCGGTAATATCCACGTGTACGTGTGAAAATTTGTTTGCCGTTTCAAATTCGGAGTAAGGGAGCTTCACGGAGCGCGTGATTTTTGCTCGTTGGCAAGTTTCGCATGCTCGAACCCAGTTTGAGACATCTGCACGTAGTCCGTGCCAAAAATATCGTTGTTTAACTTTATACACTGTAGAGTGTATACCTGGGTGTCCCAAATTGTGAATTTGGCTTATTATTTCTTCCCTTATTTCGTTTGGAATATAAGGTCTAGGGTGTCCTAGGTCTAGGTTACACCAAATTTCTCCTTGAGAGAATTCAACTCGTGTGAGTTTCAATTTGTCCTCCGCGGTAGGGGGAGAGCGAATTTGTGAATTTGAAATGTGCAGTAGAAGGTTGCATTCTATTGCAGCCGTAATTTTCGAAATTTCAGCTATGGGTGGACCCTCGTCCGTCTGTGTTGAAATCGATTTCGTTTGAATTTCGACCGGATCGAAGGGTCTGGAGAGTGCGTCGGCGACGACGTTGCTCTCTCCTGAAATATGACGAATGTCACTCGTCATTTGAGAGATGTATGTTAGCCATCTTAATCTCATTTTAGAAAAATGAGCATTCTTTTTAAGCATTGTGCCTAGCAGAGGCTTGTGATCCGAACAAATATGGAAGGATCTGCCGTCCAAGTCGTTGTGCCAGTGAATGCACGCTTGGTAAACGGCGAACATTTCCTTGTCGAAAGATGCTTTGGTTTTCCATTGTTCTGGAATCTCTTTGCTGAAAAATCCCAATGGTTGGTACGATTTCGAGCCATGTTTGTCTGTAATTTCTTGTTCTAGTGCCGCTCCGATGTGTGTGTCGGACGCGTCACAGACCAATCTCCACTCCGCCGTAGGGTGTGGGTGAGCAATGTTATGCAATGTTGCTTTGATCATTGCTTGCTTTAAGCTGTTGAAAGCTTTTTCTCTCTCTGATGTCCATTCGATAGGTGTTCTGTCATTCTTTTTGTTTGACTGAATGGAGTCATACAGAGGTTGTGCCGTGTGAGCGAATTTGCTTGAGCATGCTCGGTAGAAACCACACATACCTAGGAATCTGCGTAGACTTCGTACGTCCACTGGCCTAGGAAATTGTTCTATGGCTTCTATTTTGTCTCGTTTAGGAATTATTCCTTCCTTCGAGATAGTGAAACCTAGGAAATCGACGGTAGGTTTCGAAAAAAACGCATTTATCAAAACCTACTCGAAGTCCGTGTTCTCCTAGTTTGTCAAAAATTCGTTGTAGGTGGTTCATATGTTCGTTATAATTCTTCGAAGCCACCAGGATGTCATCTAGATAGACAAATGCGAAATCAAATTTTCGCATGATGCTGTCCATGTATCTTTGCCATGTTTGAGCCGCTCCGGCTAAACCCATGCTCATTTTCTTAAACTCATAAAGACCGAAAGGTGTAATAATCGCAGTTTTATGAGCGTCATCTGGGTGCATCGGGATATGATAATACGCTGATTTTAAATCTATTGTTGAATAGATTTGCGTATCATGTAAATTTGCTTGGAACGAGCGAATGTGAGGCGGAGGGTAGGCGTCTTTCTTCGTTTTCGCGTTGAGGAAACGGTAATCGCCGGTGATTCTCCATGACCCGTCTTTTTTTGGCACACAGTGTAACGGAGATGCCCATTCGGAATCCGATGGTGCAATTATGCCTTCTGAAAGCATTTCGTCAAAAGTTTTTTTGACTTGAGCCCGTTTCTCACCTGCCATGGGTCTAGCTCGGAAGTGTACTGGGGTTCCCTCCGTGGTTATACGGTGGTAAACCCCGTTGTTCTTCCATTTACCATTAATTTTGCTCATTTTATCATTGTATTTGTTAATGATAGAGCGAATGTTTTCGTCCTCCGTGATTTGCACGTCCTCTGGTTGAGGTGTATTGTCACGGTGAGGGATAGTAGCTGCAATTTGTTCGTCAGTGAACTTTTCGTTCATGACTGCAGCTATTTTTTGATCGGCATAGCACTTCATTTTATCTTTATAAATGTACTTGTGTTTGACCCGTATTCCGATATCCCAAGATTCGAGGAATGGGATACCTAGGATCGCTAGATCAACTTTCGTGATCATAAACTCGGTGGTCATGTCCCCGAGGCCGATGTTAATTGTTGTGTCAGCTCGCCCTAGTGTATCGATAGGGGCTCCGTTAGCTGCTGTGAGCTTAACGTTGGACTTGAGAATTTTCAAGCCCAATTTTTTTGTGACATTGTGGGGCAGAATGTTCACTTCTGCTCCTGTGTCAATGAGAAATTCAGTGCCATTTAGTTTGCACTTGAAAAAAAGCCTTTTATACTCAGTAGACTGCCGGCGTATAGGCTCAGATACGCTGGCAGTTATTCGTTTTCCGAACTCTCTGTGTCGGAGGTTGGAATGGTACTTTCTTGTACCGACTGCTGAGTATTTTCGGTAGAAACTCGGGTTTTAGGCTGGCTTATAGTCGCAGCCTTTTTGCTAGTTTTGGAAGCAGTGTTTGTCTTCCAAGTGCAGTGTTCTGGGTCTGCACATTTGCGAGTTTCGTTACCGAAACGTACGTGGTTTCGACAGACGTAGGCCATCGGTTTGTGAGGTTTACTCTCCACTGGTTGGTGTTTGAACTCAGCTTGTTTCGAGAGGGCCTTTTTGAAACCAGTATTTGTGGGTTTCGGAGTAGATTCAACTCCTCGTATGTTCAGAGAAGTATTCTCTGCTCTGTACGCGTGTAGCGTATCAGCTAGGTCGAGCCGGGAGGTCGTGGTAGGCTGAGCTGCGACCATACCTCGTGCTTCGATGGGAAGAGTCTCAATCCACTTTTGAGTGATGAGAGCTTCCGAAAAGTACCCAACAGCTTTCGAGTACATTTCGTGGTACTTGGTGCTGGGTTTTTTGGCGAGAGATGCGGGGTCCTCGAGTGCGAGGAGCCTGTCCTGTAAAGACAACCCATATTCTCGTAGGAGGCGCTGTTTGGCCTCTTCGTAGGGTGCGTGAGGTGCTGTGAGGTAAGCTGAGTCGATAGCTTCCCTCATTTCCTCTGGTACCCACTTGTATATAGCTGAGAAGCATTCGTTTTGCGTTCTCATGTGTTTTCTCACGCAGTATTGATCGAACTCGGCGAGTGCACGATCAATATTCTTCTTTTGGAAGACTGGTTTTTGATAATCTCCCATCTCCTCTAAAAGTGCTTGAAAACCACTGTTTGTAGAGGGATGTTGCGTGAGATGTGGGGCGTAGAGGCCCGGCGGGGGTCTCACGCCCGCAGTGGTTCCCTGAAATCCACTAGCTTCATAAGAGGGAACGAAATGCTCCGTGTTGAGCCTGTTCAAAGGCGGGGTCACCATTTGTAGTGGATTTGTATAGGTTTGACTTGACGTTGGTAGACCAAGTCGGACATTTATATTCCGATTATGCGGGTTGGTTTCTAGGTCACCCCCGCGAGGAATGCGGGCGGAGCCGCCAAGGTCAACTGATTTCGCGGGCCGGAAGGGTAGATAGTCCGGGTCGCAGCCGCGCGGAGCGCTAGGCTCGTGAACCGGGTGCTGGGTTCGATCAGTTTCGTACTGAGCCGTTTTGTAATATTTCGGCCTTAGATTTACATCTGTAAGGGGAATATACTGAGCTTGGTTGAGGTACTGAAAAGTATCCTCTGCTTTTTGTGCATTTGGAGTGTATTTGACACTCGGATCGACCGTGTAAGCCTGCGTCGGATATCGTGGGTAATCGGACAGCTTGGTCGAATCGAAAAGATCGGCTTCAGAGCGAGTCTGAAAGGTTTGCTCGATCTTTTGTGTAGGTGAGTCTTGTTCGACAGTTTCTCGAACGAATACGTCGGGAGAGAAGGCGATCCGGACGTGTGGATCGCGCCGTGCGCTGATGGTTGGTTCAGCGGACTCACCGAGGGGCCGGTAGGGCGCACTGCGTTGGTCAATCGCCCCGGCCTTGCCGCCTTCCTCCTTCCCCCGCAAGGGGAAGTAAGAAGGCTGACGTTCCATCGAATTTGATCGAGTTTTTGGCTCGTTTCGATGCCTCTACGTGTGAAAAATAGAGGGTTTTGGAAGTGGACTCGCTTGCCGGAACGTCTTTCCAATGTTCAGACGGCAGGGTCCTACCTCGCAGTCTCGAAAAAGACTTCCGTAGACGGTAAATTAGAGCGTAGGAGCTGAGTAATTTACCGGCGCGCCCCAGCGGTCGACTACGAGCTGAAGGCTGTGTAGTCCGGGTGACACGGCTCGGAAACGTCCCTCGGGCGTACTGTCTAAAGAGAATATCGATAGAAGTACCGGGTGGCGTCCTACCAGGAGATCTACGTTGGGCAATGAGCAGGATGAATAATCACTGGACTCGTAGATGCCAATGTGAAATCTGTGAGGAGAGAAGGTCTGGCTTGTAGAAAGCAGTGGAAAGCCGTTCTTGAGATGACTTCGCAATGCAGAAGGTTCGTCAGCGTAGAGCGTGTAGAATTCTTCGTACTTCGGAGGTGTCGTCGTCGAGAGCGGAGAGTGGAATGATTTGCCAGGCTCTGAACGAGGTATTTATAACAAAAAGTGGTGTCCACTTTATGGTTAGTATGCAAATTAGTTTCGTCAACTAATTTGGTACGATCAAACTAGCTTCGGATTGGCTCGCTCAATTTCGTAAATTCGACTGTGTAATCTCATTGGTTCGCACAGTGTTTTCCCAGTATTTGGGCATACGATAGCTGAGTTGGTTTTTTCAAGGTGGTTTCTCTGCGTCCGTTGCTCTGACGGGGTCCCGGGGGTGGCTGAACGACCTTGAGTTTTCCTAAGGCGACTTGTTTCGAACTTTTCGTCGCATCTATCTCGCCCAGTAAATGTTTGGGGAGGTCGCCTTGCGTGTTCTCGTTCAAGGCAACCTGTCTCGAGATGTTTGTCGCATCTCTCTCGCCCAGTAAATGTTCGGGGAGGTTGCCTTGTGTGTTCTCGCTCAAGGCGACCTGTCTCGAGATGTTTGTCGCATCTCTCTCGCCCAGTAAATGTTTGGGGAGGTCGCCTTGCGTGTTAATCTTTAATATTTCACTTTTGTGAGAGAATTTAGTATTTTCTCTCCGGTGAAATATTTTGTTTGACGGAGTTGTACTTCGACGTCTTGTAAATATTTTTGTGGTGTGCCTACCTCCTTTTGGTAGCCCTGAAAAGGGCTGTTGAAAAGGGGTGGTGGATTTCACCACATTGATTTTATACAAATCGTACATGTACCACAACTATAATGAAATGGGAATGGTGTATATATCTTGAAATTTTGTCTGATTGATTTCATCCGTATAGTTTGCTGTGATGTTGTTAAATCAAATGTTATCTTCTGTTTCTGTGCCGTTTTTTACATTAATATGTCTTTGCTCTGGGGGGTCAACCAAAAATTTGCGTCACGCAAAATTTGTGTCACAATTTCAGTGTATCCGGTTCTAGGGGAATGGAACTTCCGTAGTTTTCATCGCTCAGAAATCGTTCGCCACTCGTTGGAAAGCGCTTGATTTATGTGATAAATGTTCACATCTCAAGCTACAAATTTCCCCCTCCTTACGTACCTGGCTACATTCCTAAACTAAGTTGATTGGACTATAAACAATTTGGACATATCCATGTATCATGGTATCTGATTGTAAAGCAGATAGTGGAACTCGTTAACGAGTTGTCTTTTAGCGAATTTTTGAAGAAAATTAAGCTATTGCTCTCGCCTCAAAATTTGTAGAATGTGAATTTTTGAAAAACATTAATGCAGATATCCGTTTCAGGCTATTCTGAATCATATTCTGAAGTTTAACGCATTTTTTTATGTATGTATGTATGTATGTGTCATTCCAGACGATAACTGTCCGTAGAATTGTGCTAGAAACTTCAAACAAATTTTAAAATGTTAAGGACACAAAACGAAAGTTCAAGTTCGTTGGCCAGTATGATCGGATTACATCTTCGGGTTGAAATTTTCAAAAATGTAGTAAAAAATTTCAAAATAGCCTGTTTTTTGCGATTTGTTGTGCGAAATAATTTTTTCAGCATACTAACATGTGGTATATTCGGAATCAGCGTAAATTTTTCTATAAGAATATGTATCAAGTTTTCAAAAATTTCAAAGTTGAAAAAACTCAGTCAAAAATCGAAGATTTCTTCAAAAATTCGCTCAAGGGGTCATGCTGCATGACTGGACTATCTATTTCTATTGATTTTCACGTACAACCATTGGCCAGCCCGATCGCTCCAGAATATCCAGTCAATATGACATGGATATGTTTATTGGCTGGCCCACGTGAGTGAGAAAGTTATTTTGTTCTATTAAATTCAACGGGTTTTTGACATTTTATGTCTTTGCCAAGGCACATAAACTAAAAAAAGTCACGGAAAATTGCTCACGAAAATATTTTGACGATTTCCGCTTACAACCGAGTCGTTGCTAGGGAAATGGTACTTCGTCGTTTTTCATCCCACAAAATTGACCATTCGTTCGAAAGCTCTCGATTTATCCAACCATATTATGTTAACCAGTGCGAAGTGCGTGGCCAACAAGCTGAGTTATGAACATGGTTATTTGAATAATTGTGGTGATCATTCTCAATAATTGATATTGTGAACATGATTGCCACCGCTTGTTAATTTCTGATGATTTCATTGAGCTGGTGTTTCGATGATTTGATTCATAGCAGGTGATCCAAATATTGCGAGAACGGTTTGATTTGTGAAGCGGTGGTTAAATCATTTTAATAGGTAATTTCTATGCTTTACACTCTAGGAAGCTGTAATTTCGTATGTAGCCTCTTTAGGACATTTACGTGACGATCAGCTGAGTGGCTCTTAGTGCTTGCATCTAAAGTCTGCAACTAAAGACATAAAATGTCCCAATGTGTTGCAGACTCGTATGCAAGCGTTTCGTTTTCTATTTGAATTGATTTTCACTTACAACCATTGGCCAGCCTGATCGCTCAGGATTTTTGTTTTTTGACATGGATATATGTCTTTGCTCGGGGGGTCAACCAAAAATTTCCGTGACGCAAAATTTGTGTCACAATTTCAGTGTTTTTCACGTACAACCCAGCCGTTGCTAGGGGAATGGAACTTCCGCAGTTTTCATCGCACAAAAATCGTTCGCCACTCGTTGGAAAGCGCTTGATTCATGTGATAAATGTTCACATCTCAAGCTACCAATTTCCCCCTCCTTACGTACCTGGCTACATTCCAAAACTAAGTTGATTGGACTATAAACAATTTTAATAAGCCGGTTACAATATTCTTAACGTAAAGCAATAGCATCATTTACTCCACTCCATAGGAAACATTTTCATCCTCTTGACAACAGTCGAGGACAACTCGAGGACAACCGTTATGAAATCCCCTATCAAAGACATATCCATGTAACATGGTATCTGCTTGTAAAGCGGATAGTGGAACTCGTTTACGAGTTCTTGTTTTTTAAATTCATTTATTGGTTTTATACAAATTGTACATGTACCACAACTATAATGAAATGGGAATGGTGTATATATCTTGAAATTTCGTCTGATTGATTTCATCCGTATAGTTTGCTGTGATGTTGTTAAGCCAAATGTTTTCTTCTGTTTCTGTGGCCAATATTATTTCCTGTGTCGTTTTTTTCGGTGTTGAGAGGCTCCCCCCCCCCGTGTTTGGCCGGTCAGGGCCTGAAGGCCCCGACCGGCCCGGACCCACCCACCATGACGGCTCCAGGGGCCACCAGCTCATTTCTGAACAGGCAGCCCTTAACGGATGTTGTGGAGACTCTCCACACATCCTGGAGAATTGATCGTCAAGGGGGCCGCCCCCGGACCGACCAAAACCCCCGACCCTTTCCAGCTGGGTCATTCTCATTTCATTTGCCGCTTTCATGTCCCCGACGACGAATTCTCACAATTCTTGACCAAAACTAGCGATTTTGGGGGAAATAAGGGTAGTATAAGTTGGGAGATCAACGAAGAAATAATTTGACAGCCCAAAATCCCCTTTAACCAATACACAATGATGACAAATGAAACCTGAAATCTTGGAAACTCATGAGTGTTACCGTCCCCTCCTACCTAACACGTAAGTAGAAGTTAGGTAGTTATGAAACAATGACAATCTAGAACTGGCCAGGTTTACTAGCTGCAGTAGGTTGGTTCCTCTTTATTTAGAGTAAGGATTTACATTTTTAACATTTTTCCCAACCCGTGAAAAACTAGGTTTTTATTCAGTCCCCCATATCTCGTCTCAATGGGACCTCAGGAGTGATATCATTTTTGGGATCAAGAAGGTCGATGGAAAATGGCGGGAAACAATCAGATGTGAAGGTTATATTGTCCAGTTGAAGATGTGAGACTGCAGTGGAGAGCTTGGAGTTGCAGCAGTTTTTACAGCGAAAAAGGCTAAAAACATGGGGAGTATTTTTATTTTCAATCATGAGTGTTGCACTAACTACGAGTGTTGTTAGTGCTTATACAAAATAATTCGATATCAAGAACCATACTGCTTGGTGACAGGTTTTAAACATAAGCCATCCCCGAGTTTTGCCACTTCATCATCTTGTGTGACGCCATTTTTACCGGAAATTCTCATGAGTGTTACCTCTCAGGAGTGTGACCAAGGATGGGTAACACTTCTGATAATACGGTAACAAAAAATATATATAATACAAAATCAATGAAAAACTCACTGTTCATCTATGGAAAACTAATCTGCAATGTATTTGCCGGTCTAACCTCATTTTCGATCACTTCTATATTTCACGTCACTGAGGTTCTCAAACGACGAAACGACCCAAAGCGGCAAATGAAATGAGAATGACCCAGCTGTTTTCTCTTGTTTTTCCTTCTTCCTTATTTTCCAAAACTCTTTGATTTGCTTGAACAACTAATAGTGGGGTGTCACGCACAGTCGAAGTATTTGTCAGCGCTGCTTCGATTGCGACCACTTTCAGATCTTCAACAACCATAAATAAGCGAGGAAAATAGATTTTTAGGTAAACAATTCCTATAAATGACCAAATTTTCGATTTTGGCAGCGTGACCTAAAATTGTGATCTCGTCACGCGGCTGTCCCCTCAGTTTCATTCACAAACTTTCTTTAAAAATTCGCTTTGTTAGCCATGCTGCATGACAGTACTTTTCTTATGAAAATGCACTCATATGGTCATGCTGCTTGACTGAAAATTATCTAAATAAATATATTTTCCTTTAATTTCCAATGTATTTTTACTTCCTAAGGGGCCGTTTATCAATCACAGATAATACACTGCCAAGGAAATGGCACATGAGCTTCCTCGTGACCTTCACAGTACGTCACCATTAAATTCCAGAAAACTAGAAACGACCGGTTCTGGCATCAGGGAATTAATAAGGTGGGAAATTTGAACAAAATCCGATAAAATTAACTAAGCTGTGACCGTATCATCCCTGAAAATCTGACCGAAATCCGTTCACAATTGCCTGAGTTATGACCGAAACAAGAAAAATTTGTTTGCGCCTGCGCAGAGACTACCGTTGATTCGATCATGACGGAACTGATAGGGGACCATGTAGAGCTATACCGGCACGATCTCTACAAATTTGAAGAAAATCGCATCAAAATTGTGGAAATTACGGCTGTTGCAAGGACCGTAACAAGAATATTTCGTTCACGCATGCGCAGAGCGTACCGCTAATGCAATTATGATGATTGTCTTATGGGACCTCAAGGGACCTTACCCACATCATCCCTGAAAAGCTGACCGAAATCCGTTCAACATTGACCGAGTTATGACCGTCACAAGGAATTCACGTTAGCGCCTGCGCAGAAGTTGATAGGGGACCATCTAGAGCTTAACCCGCACGATCCCTGAAAATTTGGTTAAAATCGGATCAAAATTGTGGAAGTTATGGCTGTTACAAGGAAATGTGGACGGACAGACAGACAGACACAGTACCAAATTTGTTCAGGAGGCTCTGAAACGCAAAATGCGAGTGGAAATTTTGATTTTGGAACAAAAACAATTTTTTCATTTCGAAAGTGAAAACAAAGCTTCCGCTGCCTTGCAGTCTCGGAAGCAATTCCAGTGTTGTAAGGCTGTTTTGTGGGGAAATTATTGTAGTAGTAGTGGTACCCCTTTTTCCCACAGACGAAGTTATCTGAGCAGTTAGGTATCTGTTGGTAGCTACCTGAGGGCATAAAGTTGATTGATAAATGTGATGTATTTAAAGTTGTTATACGGAAATCTTGTTCCTGGAGGTTTACAATATTAAATTATATCAAGTTGGCTAACCTGCCTTATCACGATTATCATATATTTTAGGCTCACACTTGTTCGATTATTCGAAATACAACTTTCAACCTCTTTCTTTTATTAGTGCGTTTAATCCCGATACACCATAATAAACGCCCTACCAAATTTGTTCGATAGGTTGCGGTAACCTCTAGGTAACTGCCTGAGGTTTGTCTGGAAGTTACCCCTGTATTTGAGTAAAACCATTTTCAAGTCAATATGACGATTCGTTTTCAAGATCCGGAGGTTTTTCCGTTTTTTGGCCATTTGGCCAGCAATTTGCGTCAGACGAATGTCCGGAAAACATTCGAGTCTTACATCATAACACGGTAAGGATTCCCAATGATGGAAAAACAGTAGTTGTTCCTAAAAGGTTTCACTCACCGGAAGCGGTAAATAGTCACAGCTTAAAACTCTAATTTCCAGAAATCAGTCAGAATTTCCCTTGATTCACGGTTGACAAGCGATGCCCCCCAACGCCTGGGAATGACCCACCTTTAATTGCTTTTTAAACTGTAGGTAGGTAATTATGGAATCTTACCTCCTACTAAAAATACCAGTATAAGAAATGCGCGTGATGTACTCCGCCTCATTATTGTATTATTAAAGTACAATACATGAACAATACAGTGTTTTCTACAGCATGCAGCATTCTACAATGCTGAAAATATCTTGATGCGGTGTTTCTGTTTAATTGATTAAAGGTACGATTGATTCTCCCCAACTATTGGAAACCTTAAACTTTTTCATCCAACCTACAATACTCGCACCAACCCTACTTTTTACTCTCCCTGCCCTGCCACCAAATAGGTATCTATTCAATTCTCCTATGCAGCGATATTTCAATTTGCTCGGGATCGATCCTATCAAATTGGATCTTCAACGTGATGTCCTCACTGCGCTTCAGTCCAGTCGTTCATAGAGCTTTCATTATCCACTTTTCTATTTACTCTTGTGTCTCCTATTTTCCTCCGATTCCTTGTTTCAACGTATTTATCCAAGATTTTATCGATAATTTCGATGTTTTTCCGTAGTACACGCTCACTTTAAAATAATTTGTTCTTCATTCGTGTTGGTTATATTTTTTCTTTGCTCATGTTAATTATTCATTTTGATCTTTTTAGATTTCATTGAACTTTCCGTCAAGGCCGTATCACACTTGCATTTTTTCAGCTTTTTCCTCGCATTTTTCGTACTCGAACGTGAAGAAGGCAAAATGCTTTTTTTCCAAGGTCAGCTTTTTTGACCATTGCGCATCCTGGCGGAGCATTTTTAAACTCACTTGGGAAAATTAGAACATGTTCTAATTTTTACCTCAACGCGAAAAATTTTAAAACTTAACCCTTGGGAAGGTAACAAAATGGAAAACCCCTAGGAGCCCTAACCTGACAGACTTAATAAAACTGCGTCAGAATGCGCTGTTAGCGAATTTTTGAAGAAAATTAAGCTATTGCTCTCGCCTCAAAATTTGTAGAATGTGAATTTTTGAAAAAATCTTATGCAGAAATCCGTTTCAGGCTATTCTGAATCATATTCTGAAGTTTAACGCATTTTTTTATGTATGTATGTGTCATTCCAGACATATTCATTCTACTGTCTGTAGAATTGTGCTAGAAACTTCAAACAAATTTTAAAATGCTAAGGACACAAAACGAAAGTCCAAGTTCGTTGGCCAGCATGATCGGATTACATCTTCGGGTTGAAATTTTCAAAAATGTAGTCAACAATTTCTAAATAGCCTTTTTTAGCGAATTTTTGAAGAAAATTAAGCTATTGCTCTCGCCTCAAAATTGTTGGAATGTGAATTTTTGAAAAAAAATTATGCAGAAATCCGTTTCAGGCTATTCTGAATCATATTCTGAAGTTTAACGCATTTTTTTTATGTATGTATGTATGTATGTATGTATGTATATATGTATGTATATATGTATGTATGTATGTATGTGTCATTCCAGACGATAACTGTCCGTAGAATTGTGCTAGAAACTTCAAACAAATTTTAAAATGTTAAGGACACAAAACGAAAGTTCAAGTTCGTTGGCCAGCATGATCGGATTACATCTTCGGGTTGAAATTTTCAAAAATGTAGTCAAAAATTTCAAAATAGCCTGTTTTTTGCGATTTGTTGTGAGAAATAATTTTTTCAGCATACTAACATGTGGTATATTTGGAATCAGCGTAAAATTTCCTATAAGAATATGTATCAAGTTTTCAAAAAAGTTGAAAAATCAGTCAAAAATCGAAATAATGCCGTTCGCTAGTTGTAAAAATCGGTAATATTTGCATGAAACATTGTCCAAATTCAGATTGAACTACTCTTATGGAAGTATCCCTGTATAACCAATCCTAGAACCATGCTGTTTAAAACGTAGGTAGTAGGTGCTTGTTAAAAAAAAAATAAAATAAAATAAAATAAAAAAAAATAAAAAAAAAATGTAATCACAACTGATGAGTTTACTCTGTGAAATATTCCGTCCTCCGATTCTCTCGGTCGCTCTCTTTAATGTTTTACGCTCAACTGTTTTAGGACTTGATGTAGCTTTAGTACTGACTGTGGCTTAGAAAATATCAGCCATGAAATTATGAAGAAGTTCTATTTATGTACGTACTAGCACGCAGACCCAAGGCCTCGCTCCGCTCGGCCGTCAGTAACGTTAATCTCAAGGCCTCCCTCCACTCGGCCTTCAATACTGACCACATTGGGAATAGAAATCTATGAATATTTACCTACATTTGTCTTTAAATCTACAAGATTAGTTTAATAATAATAAAGTATGAGTACCTCCTAATTATTTTTAATAATTTGATTCCATGTTTGTCTATCTAAATCATAAACTAAAATTTCTCTACTCGATCAATAGCGACTGAAATGTCGAAGATTTCTTCAAAAATTCGCTCATGGGGTCATGCTGCATGACTGGACTTTTTTTTGCACTTATTCCTCTCCAACATTCACATTAAAAATGCGAGAAAAAAACTGAAAAAATACAAATGTGATACGGCCTTTACTCATAAATAAATGAATAAAATACTAAATGTAAATGGAATCAAATTAACATTCTACACCGCGGTTATGGTTTATGATTTCAATATCCATCCACTGGAAAATAATAAAGTATATTATTATGTTGTCGCTATTATAATTCCAACTTGGAACTTGAAAAATAAAAATGTAAAAATAATTACACACGCACTTGAAAAACTGGGTTTACATGAATAATCTGGAAAAAGGTGATCTTCAAGTAGGTAAGGTCCCTGTCTAATTATCTAGAAAGAAGAAGAGCACAGTGTTAAGAGGATTTTACGTTTCCGCATTCGCGGAGGCTTCTTTCATCCGTGAATAATTCTATTCATAAGCGGCCATTTCGATCCCCAGAATAGTTTTATTTCGCGAATGCATCAACCTTGATCTGAGAAAAAAAGAAATGCGTTGAGGAATATTTAGATCTCATTCTACACAAAGAATTCGATGTGTTTCAGTGTTGTTAGCGAATCTTCATGAAAAATGAAGCTATTTTCATGCACGGTGGTCCTCGATCGGATTTGACCTCAAAGTGCTTGCCCTTCAAATTTTCTTTCGAAATATGATTTGGGAATGTGTTATCATTATAATTCAGCAAAAACTGAAATCAAACATTGAGCCGTTTTTTTTTAAATTCAGTTATTGAATTTTTAATTGGTACGTCAATAATGAAAATACGCTATAATCGCCAAAATTCAGAAGAAAAAAAATTATTTATGTGTCATTATACAATAGAATCTTCATCTAGTTTCATAGTTCTGACCTATTTTGTGATCAAATATAATTAGAAAAACAAAAATAACAACATTTTATTGAACAAAATAATGATTATATTGGCATGAAGCTCTTAATAAATGCCTGTGAGTATGCGTGTAGTATGTGCGTGTGTGTATAAATTGTATAAAATTTTATAGTGATTTATAATTTTAACATAAAATATATATCTAAATTGAATAGAAAATAAAAATAATGGCATTTTAACATTTTACTTATGCAGAGAATTATATTCGCATACGGCTCTTAGTAAACGTTGTCCATACTTATGTACGTTGTACATAATTGATTCGCGATACTTCATATTTGGCCCACCTCGCAGAAAAATCAGGATGCACGGCCTCCATAGCCTGTTCACTGTATTCGTTCAAAGGAAATAGTTGCCGCATTTTGCTACAGAAACCTGATTTGTTGCGTTCAAACTGTAGCATGGGTTGTTTAAAATACGTTGATGTTTTCCAGGAGTTCAATGAAGTTGTCAAAGCATCTTTCTAAGTCAGGCTGGATCCAAAATTCATTGAATACATCAATGAATTCAAAGCATCATATTTATCTTTGGATATTCCAGTCACTCCAAAAGTTCACAGGGTTTTCTTTCATGTGGAAGAATTTTGTGCCAAACACGGAAACGGCCTCGGTTTTACAGTGAACAGGCTATGGAGGCCGTGCATGATTTTTCTCCAACATGGGCCAAATATAAAGTATCGCGAATCAATTCTGAGTTTGGACAACGTTTACTAAAAGCTGTATGCGAATATAATTCTCTGCACATGTAAAATGTTAAAATGCCATTATTTTTGTTTTCTATTCAATTTAGATGTATATTTTATGTTAAAATTTATATAATGAATCATTATAAACTCACACACAAGCGTACACATAGACACACCCGCACATACTACACGCATATTCACAGGCATTTATTAAGAGCTTCATGCAAATATAATCATCATTTTGTTCAATAAAATGTTATAGGTATTTGTTTTTCTAATTATATTTGATCACAAAATAGGTCAGAACTATGAAACTAGATGAAGATTCTATTGTATAATGACACATAATTTTTTTTTTTCTGAATTTTGGCGATTATAGCGTATTTTCATTATTGACGTACCAATTAAAAATTCAAAAACTGAATTTAAAAAAACGGCTCAATGTTTGATTTCAGTTTTTGCTGAATTATAATCCTAACATATTCCCAAATCATATTTCAAAAGAAAATTTCAAGGGCAAGCACTTTGAGGTCAAATCCGATCGAGGACCACCGTGCATGGTTTAAACTATTATAAGAAAATGTCAGCCAGGCAGTATAACTTTCTCACATATTGTAACATGGACGTATAGAATTAGTTGGACAATAAAGTGCGACTGGAAATGATTGATAAGTCGTCGTTATAATAAATTCACGTTTGCGCATGCCCACAGACTACTGTTGATTCGACTGCATTGAAAATTATAGGGGACTATCTAGGAGCTAACCCGCTATATCTGTCCCATTTTCCGCCGTAAATTATTTATACAACCATCCCCTCCATCGCCTACCAGGTGAAACCGATGTTTTTCTAAGCTCTTGTCACGGAGTCGACTTTTTCAACTTCAACGTCTCCCTGTCTTCTTTGAAATACCATTTATCATTCTTTTTGTTCTAAACCTAACTTTTTCAGTCCCGAATTATCTGTAGTGAACAGCAAAATATCAAATTTTGCACGCGATTTACTATTGGTCTAAGTAAGCTCTGGTAAAAATTTCATGACCCTAGTACCATCGGTTCAAAAGATGTACCATGTGCAGTATAGTGCACAATGAGACTTAAGCGGTGCTGTGCACAATTTCGAATGTACAGTGTACTGCACAATGACACTCAAGCGATGCTAGCTACCCAACCTGGATTCAAACAAAAATTCACAGCAGTTTCAAATTCGAACATATTTATTGAAAAATTAAACTATAAAACTAAAAATAATACCCTAGATCAAGAAATAAGGCAGGGCGAATAAAGACTCTTTTGTACTTGGAAATCGCAGAAACACATTGTATCACAAAATTATTTCAGTCTCAATCCCCAAATTTCAAGTCAAACGACTAGCAAAAAATGCCATTCAAAAAAATTCACGGCTTCACATGCATGCGGCAAATTATAAACACCACCAAAAACTGGCTGGTAGTACTTAGGTAGGTACACGAAAATTACGAATTTATTTGATGACTGGCTTATTCATCGTGAACTGCTCTCCTATGATGTCGTTTCTTGGTATTATCGTGCCAAAATTGTTTCCAACCAACGTTCTCCAACATCCACAGGGGTGCTGCTTGACAAAATCTTCACCCGTAATCATTCCCAATCATGTCTAGTTGCCGAAATCGGCATTATCCCCGCCGAAGTTTCGACGGTCTTCTGATATTTTTGGATTCAGAACATCACGCGATCCACATCGCTCTGGTGCTATTGTACAACCTACAGTACACTACATTTGAACGCGTGGCAGCGATCCACGTCGCTCTGGTGCTATTGTACAACCTACTGTACACTACGTTTGAACACTTGGCACAACTTCATTTCGCAAATTACCAACTTGATTTTTGCTTCTATAGTAACTAAAGGACGTCTGCAATCAATACCAAGCATAAAAGAGCTGATGGAGTATATAGCATAAAAAAACCAAAAATTGTGATGCTTGCCTGTATCTTCCATGACGGGCGTTTAGAGGACGGAATTAAACAGCAAAAAAGGCTTTAGTTTACATTATGTGGAACTTAAAGTCACGCTACCGTCGTTGTTAGGGTGGCTTGTTAGGGTTGCTGTTGAACAGAAATTATGGCCCTAATACGGCTCTAGTTATGGGAAACAAAGTAAGAAGGTTATGTACAGTGGACTGGACAAAAAGACTGAAAGGGCTAAACTCATGAGACACCCAACAATTTACTTTCTTAAATCCATTGTCAAATATACCAATTTTGACATTTATAATATTGTATTTATACAAGTTCATGTACCTACCATATTATTTTTGTTAATCTTTTATCGTAAATTATGTCTTATTTCAAATAACTTAATCTCTATTATGTAATATATTATTGAATTTTTTGTAATTGGCTCTAGCCGTGAATAAATAAATAAATTCGTCAATATATCTTGAAATGCTTGTTGGCAGGTTTTGGCGGCACCACCGAACCCCTGCTTCAGGGCCCAAATGCCCAACAACGACGATCCTTATTCCTTCTACAAGTGCGACGCCGGAGGAAAAGCGCATCTGTGGCGCTGTGCAGCTGGTACAATGTAAGTAAGGCACAATACAGGGTGTTCACGCTTTTGGTTGCTAACCTCCTAGGGGTCGATTCTACAACTAATTTGCAACAAAAGGTGCCTCCTAGACTTTTAGCGAATTTTTGAAGAAAATTAAGCTATTGCTCTCGCCTCAAAATTTGTAGAATGTGAATTTTTGAAAAAACTATGCAGAAATCCGTTTCAGGCTATTCTGAATCATATTCTGAAGTTTAACGCATTTTTTAATGTATGCATGTATGTATATATGTATGTATGTGTCATTCCAGACGATAACTGTCCGTAGAATTGTGCTAGAAACTTCAAACAAATTTTAAAATGTTAAGGACACAAAACAAAAGTTCAAGTTCGTTGGCCAGCATGATCGGATTACATCTTCGGGTTGAAATTTTCAAAAATGTAGTCAACAATTTCAAAGTAGCCTGTGTTTTTGCGATTTGTTGTGCGAAATAATTTTTTCAGCATACTAACATGTGATATATTCGGAATCAGCGTAAAATTTCCTATAAGAATATGTATCAAGTTTTCAAAAATTTCAAAGTTGAAAAATCAGTCAAAAATCGGAATAATGCCGTTCGCTAGTTGTAAAAATCGGTAATATTCTTCAAAAATTCGCTCATGGGGTCATGCTGCATGACTGGACTTTTTATATATGTATGTATATATGTATATATGTATGTGTCATTCCAGACGACAACTGTCCGTAGAATTGTGCTAGAAACTTCAAACAAATTTTAAAATGTTAAGGACACAAAACGAAAGTTCAAATTCGTTGGCCAGCATGATCAGATTACATCTTTGGGTTGAAATTTTCACAAATGTAGTCAAAAATTTCAAAATAGCCTGTTTTTTGCGATTTATTGTGCGAAATAATTTTTTCAGCATACTAACATGTGGTATATTCGGAATCAGCGTAAAATTTCCTATAAGAATATGTATCAAGTTTTCAAAAATTTCAAAGTTGAAAAATCAGTCAAAAATTGGAATAATGCCGTTCGCTAGTTGTAAAAATCGGTAATATTTGCATGAAACATTGTCCAAATTCAGATTGAACTACTCTTATGGAAGTATCCCTGTATAACCAATCCTAGAACCATGCTGTTTAAAACGTAGGTAGTAGGTGCTTGTTAAAATAAAAAATAAAAAATAATAATAAAAAATAAAAAATCACAACAAAGTAATCACAACTGATGAGTTTACTTTGTGAAATATTCCGTCCTCCGATTCTCTCGGTCGCTCTCTCTAATGTTTTACGCTCAACTGACTGTGGCTTAGAAAATATCAGCCATGAAATTATGAAGAAGTTCTATTCATGTACGTACTAGCACGCAGACCCAAAATCATGAACTAAAATTTCTCTACACGATCAATAGCGACTGAAATGTTGAAGATTTCTTCAAAAATTCGCTCATGGGGTCATGCTGCATGACTGGCCCTTTTTTTTTAGAGGCACTGTTTTCGAGTTATTCATGATTTAAATTTTTTTTCGTGTTTTCAACCTTAAATCACAAAATCGTCGACAACTCCCTTCCATATTGAGTAAATTCAAATTTGAGGATACTATTCGAAAGAGCGTTAAATTTTCTTTTAGATAGGCCTCTAACGTGTGAAAATATGCGGATTTAGTTGTCACAAACTCACACCAAAGTAAAAAACGCCTGCCAAGCAGGGTGTGGCACATAGCTTCCTCCTTTACGTATCATGAATGTATAGATCATTGAAAAGTTTTAAATGCTCTCGAAAAATTCCATAGCGGAAGAGAGTAAATCAAAAAGTAGCGTGAAATGTCATAATTGGTCAATTAAGAAACGAAAAATGATACTCAATGTAATTTACGTTTGAACTTAATTGAATTCTTTATAACAAAAAGAAAAGATTCATTCATTCAACAAATTTTGAATTTGATATTTTGAATTTTGTCGCCGTGAAGAAGCCTCAGTTCCAGGGGAGAAACGCTGGAGATTAATTTTTTTAAATCTTTTTTGGGGCAGAAAGGCCATTTTTGTAACAGCTCTGGACGGCGTACGGACGGATTTTATATACATGTATATTGCTTCCGAGACTGCAAGGCAGCGGAAGCTTTGTTTTCACTTTTGAAATGAAAACAAATTGTTTGCTCCAAAATCAAAAATTTCCACTCGCATTTGGCGTTTCAGAGCCTCCTGAACAAATTTGGTTACGTGTCTGTCTGTCTGTCCGTCCACATTTCTTGTAACAGCCATAACTTCCACAATTTTGATCCGATTTTAACCAAATTTTCAGGGATCGTGCGGGTTACGCTCTAGATGGTCCCCTATCAACTTCATTATGATCGAATCAACGGTAGCTTCTGCGCAGGCGCTAACGTGAATTCCTTGTGACGGTCATAACTCGGTCAATGATGAACGGATTTCGGTCAGATTTTCAGGGATGATGTGGGTAAGGTCCCTTGAGGTCCCATAAGACAATCATCATATTTGCATTAGCGGTACGCTCTGCGCATGCGTGAACGAAATATTCTTGTTACGGTCCTTGCAACAGCCGTAATTTCCACAATTTTGATGCGATTTTCTTCAAATTTTTAGGGATCGTGCGGGTATAGCTCTACATGGTCCCCTATCAGTTCCGTCATGATCGAATCAACGGTAGCCTCTGCGCAGGCGCAAACAAAATTTTCTTGTTTTGGTCATAACTCAGGCAATTGAGAACGGATTTCGGTCAGATTTTCAGGGATGATGCGGGCCAGGTTTATTGAGGTCGCGTATCACATTCTTCGCGATCATCAGCAGCGGTTCGCTAGGCGCATGCGCGAAAGTGATGTTTTTGTTACTATCACAGCTTAGTTATGAGGAACATGCGGACTACATCCCGGATGGTCCCACATTAAAATCAAAATTTTCCTTATTAATTTCAATATTATATGTACCATTCAGCTTCCAATTTCCCTTTTTATTAATTCCCTGATGCCAGAACCGGTCGTTCCTAGTTTTCTGGAATTTAATGGTGACGTACTGTGAAGGTCACGAGGAAGCTCATGTGCCATTTCCTTGGCAGTGTATTTTTGTTGTAATTCGATTTTACCGAATATCTGAAGAAAAAATGAGCTATTTAGATGGCTTCAAAAATTTCAAAAGAGCGTGGACCCCCTACTAATCCGTTTCATACATCAAAAAACAAGATATAAGTATATTTAATCATTTATTCTTTTATAGGGTGTATTTTCAGGCGGTAACTCCATTAGAAATACGGCGTAAAAAATTCGTCCCAACGCAGAACAATCCGTCTTGGCAACAGACAGATCAAGCTCATTGGCCAGCCCGATCGCCCTGGAATTTCAGGCTTGGCCTGGAATTCCAGGAATGTGGCAATTTAATGGCCCAAAAAATGCTAAAAAATCGGTACTATGGGGTTAATAAGTTGATACGCTTTTTTACCTTTAAATTATCACAGCGCTCTCTCTCAACACTCTCGGAGAGTTGATGACTAAAAAATCGGGTTTTTGACAATACGGCATATTATGAAGTGTTACAGTGTACGTATTTTTCAGCGCTGAGTCGATTGCAAACATTCCCAGATCTCTGAGATAAGTGAGAAAGTAGATTTTCTGGTGAACCATGGCCATAATAAATTCACCAAATCTTCTCCTACGGCTGCGTGTTCTAAAACTTTCTTTGCGATCTCGTCACATGGCTGTTCCCTCAGTTTTAGTCAGGACGTGGTCGGCCTCAATGACCAGAATTTAAGTGCCTAATTTAATGTTATCCACAACTTTTCTTTGAAAATTCGCTCTATAAGTCATGCAGCATGACTGAGTACTTATAGATTCTATGCATCTTGAAACTTGAACCTAAAAATTTTGAGGGGGGTTAAACTTTTTTTTTCTTGGTCGATTAAAAAGGTTCAGTATCGAAAACAATATACCAAAAGGACTAGATAACAGTGTGATTAGGACTGCGAGGTCTATGAGACTTGGTACAAACTAACTAAGAGAAAGGCTAACGAAAACAAAGAATCGAAAGTACTTCTATAAGGACGTGACAAGTCCTGGAGTCGACACTTTGTATGAGGTTCTCGACCACCTAGATAACTAAATCAGAGTTGCAGAAGCAGACTCCTCTACCTACTGAAACTCCTCTCCAACTCCTCTCCAACTGAAACAATAATAGAGCGAGCTAACCAGTAGGTACCTAATGTTATGCCGATGATCTGGAAACATAATTTTGAACGTGTAGGTACATCAATCTATTGCTTGTTGCAAAGTAGCGGATTTAGACATGATGAGAACAATACTCTTAATTCTTAGGCAATTTAATAAAATAGTTTTTGTAGGTTTCTAAAAGCTTACTTATATATGTAAAAAATTGTATCTACCTAGACAATTTTTCACATATAAATTAAATAAAATTATATTAATATTCTATTAAATTAATTTAACTTTTTATATTATAATTTTAAGTTTTATGAACACCAACCCCATTGAAATTATGTTTATCATACCCAATCTGAAAATAATAACATTTGAGGGATGGGAGGGGGGCGCCCCTCAGAATAATTTCTACGAGCCGCAAAATACCGAATTATGCGTCCCTGTGGGTACCCAATTGGGTACCTGCCCAAATTCAATACAACATTACAATCTCAAGAATCTAAATAATCAGTAACAACTATCTCGTGCTGGACCACAGTATTTCACTCTCCAGCACAGTTATCAGGAATCATATATTTGAACCTAGGTACAAGTACATAAAATGGTTTATACACTAATCCGTGTATAATGAAATAAATGTATTTCGTTTGAATAGATAAGTTAAAAAGAATTTATTATTTCAATGAATTTTAGACGATGTTATTATGGTCATGCATTCATGCGGCATGCAGGTACCTTGGCCATTGATGTTGATTGAGGAATACCGAAGGTCAGCAGGAGGTAGAGATGTGCTGATGCAATGAAACACTTCACTTTCACTTTAACGATACGTGAACGATTGCCTTTCACCTACACAGCCGATCGCGGAAACGCGTACCGAGTACGAAGTAATATCACTAACAATTTACCGGTTCCAAAGCTGCTGTGGATTGGAGTCTTCATGCTGTAGCAGAGCAGAGGCGTTCTGACCACCTAACGACCTAACTCAACTCGCGATCGGAGAAGACTGAAAAAAATATTCTCTTGTATATCCTTTCTGTAACTGCACGTGTCTGCCAACGCCAAGTTCTTCGAAATCGAATTCCGAGAGCTGTGCCAGAACAACACGTGTTACTATTGGATTCTGAGAAAGTGAGGAGGACTGGCTGTGGCACAAGAGGTCAAACAAAAGAATTTCCGTGTATTGGAACCTTCCAGATCCAGAAGGTTGGGCCATGGGAGAACTTGTCATTATTAGATTCTTTGAAAGTGGGTCCACAGGTGAGCCACATACTAATTTAAACAAGTAAATCCTGGGGATTGTATTTTTCCCCTTCACTGTTCTTGCACATTTCTTAGAAGCTCTTTTATTTTGAAGGCCTGTCATGTTCATATCGGAAGAATACCCAGAGTTGTGGCTGCTAAGCTACCACAGTTTTCGATTCTCTGAATTCGAGAAGTTCACGAACATCGCCATGCGCCTTGGGGGGGGGGGGGGGGGGGTTACTGGCAGGGCGAAACTGTGCGTGGACGTTTCGCTATTACCCGCACTAAAAACATAGCCTGCTGTTCTCCGCATTGTATTTCTGTGCGCGTGGACGTTTCGCTATTACCCGCACTAAAAACATCCGCGCGGATGTTTTCACAAAAGTACCCCCGACAACCCCCTCGCCTAGACCCGACCAGTTCTGGTCGCGCGCACAGAAATATTGGCCCATCCTTACACCCACACCGTTTTCCCAGGTGACCAGGACATCTGAGGAGAGTCTGGCCGCTAGCGCCATCAACCGATCAGACCGCGAACTAACCTTGTACCCTTATCTTGTTCAATCACTAAGGTTCAGTATTGAAAATAATAAACCAAAATTAATGTGTTTATTTTCTTTTTTCAATTAAATCCATGGTTTTCTTGAAAAATGACTCTCCTCCTATGAGTAAGTAAGAAGTAGAGTAGGTTTCAACGTATTTTTTCACACGGAATCAAATCGTAACACTTGCAGACCTCTCCAACCCCCTTATAACCGAGTTTTACATCAAAAAATTTTTATTTTGTTTGTTATGTTGAATGTATGTGTGTTGGGGGTAAAACTAGTTAATTAAAGTGTAAAACTATTATGTTTATTTCGGGTAGGTACTTTTATAATACAATTGTGTGATATTATCCTGAAAAAGTCCAGTCATGCAGCATGACCCCATGAGCGAATTTTTGGAGAAATCTTCAACATTTCAGTCGCTATTGATCGTTTTTTTTTTTGAGGCACCTACTACCTACGTTAAACAGCATGGTTCTAGGATTGGTTATACAGGGATACTTCCATAAGAGTTGTTCAATCTGAATTTGGACAATGTTTCATGCAAATATTACCAATTTTTACAACTAGCGAACGGCATTATTTCGATTTTTGACTGATTTTTCAACTTTGAAATTTTTGAAAACTTGATACATATTCTTATAGGAAATTTTATGCTGATTCCGAATATACCACATGTTAGTATGCTGAAAAAATTATTTCGCACAACAAATCTCAAAAAACAGGCTATTTTGAAATTTTTGACTACATTTTTGAAAATTTTCAACATTTCCAAAATCATCATTTTCAACATTAATTCAAAATTTCAACATTTCCAAAATTTCAACATTTTTGAAAATTTCAAGATGTAATTCGATCATGCTGGCCAACGAACTTGAACTTTCGTTTTGTGTCCTTAACATTTTAAAATTTGTTTGAAGTTTCTAGCACAATTCTACGGACAGTTATCGTCTGGAATGACACATACATATATACATACATACATACATACATATATACATACATAAAAAAATGCGTTAAACTTCAGAATATGATTCAGAATAGCCTGAAACGGATTTCTGCATAAAATTTTTTCAAAAATTCACATTCTACAAATTTTGAGGCGAGAGTAATAGCTTAATTTTCTTCAAAAATTCGCCAAAAGTGTTTTTTTTTTTTTTTTTTTTTTGCGCTGAAGGAACAATTGAGGATAAACCAATAAGGGAGAAACGTCCACATAAATAATTTTGCAGGCAGTGAAGTCTGGTATAATAGTTGTAATATAATGAGCCTGCTGCTCCCCAGTTCATCGGTAGGTAGGTGTCTATTCGTCTTTATCGTAGTTTTTAACGTTCTGATTATTTAATTGATTAATATTTCTAAATAGCATAATGCTTAAATAATCCATAGGTAGGTTTGTCAAAATCATGACAAAAACCCATTGAATATCTAAATTTTGCTCCCGAGTCTACCTTGTAGGTAGCGGAAGCGTTGTTCTCACTTCCGGAGAAAAAAAATTTTGGTCTTCAAAATCAAAATTTCCACTAAAAATTTTCGAAAAATTTCTCCATTGAAATCCATTTTGAGACATTTTGAAACGAATCCCAGAGTTTTAACATTTTTCATATGTATATTTAGATGTATGTGTCATTCCAGGCGATAACTCTCCTAAGGATTGAGATAAAACAATCGTTCTAGTGCCAAAAAATCGAGCTTTCCAATTGAGAGGAAGAATTTGTTAGCCAGCATTTTTTGAGTCAAATTCCGAAAAAAGTGCTGAAAAATCAATAAAAATAGCCAAAAAGGCTAAAAAACGTTAAATTTATAGTTTTTAGCAGAATATTGTTTGAATAAAGTTTATTAACTATAAAATAGAACATTCCCAAATTTATGTACAAAGTGATGCTGAAAAACACTCAAATTTCAATAAAATGTGCTATAACATCGATAAAAACTGCAAAAAAGTTAAAAATCCAAAATTTCTGTTTTACCAGCAGATTATTTTTTTAGAACGATTTTTTCGCCTTAAAATTTGTGACACCATCAAAACTTCGGAATTTAATTAAAACTCAACGACACGTGTCTCGCAAAACAACTAAATAGGTATCATCTCAACTCAATCTCATCTTAAAAAAAAAAAGAAAAAAAAGTGGGTAATGCTTATTGATCTATTATGACGTTTCACGCTACTTTTGATTTACTCTTTTCCGCTATGGGATTTTTCACGATAATTTAGAACTTTTCAATGATTTATGCAGTCATGATACGTAAACGAGGAAGCTATGTGCCACATACAACTTGGCGGACGTTTTGAACGTTTGACAGTTTATAATAGAGTCTTCGTATATTCAACAACAAGAACTAGAAATTAATACTAAAACTATAAAATAAAATGAAATCCTGGCTTCTGCCCCTCTATAGGAAATGACTAATATTAACATTATCCACTGGTATAACATAATTAAACGTAGGTAGGTACCTAACGTAACGTCAGTCAGTTGTGCAGCGCACCAGGAAAATGATATAGCAATTATTGGTAAATCTGATTGGCATTGATCATGATAAGACCAAATGCTGTATTATTATGATGCTTTGGCTAAATCTATTTTGTTATACTGTCTTCCTACTTGGAGTGGCGGATATAAAACAGCCTACAACCCTATAGTTATTTCTAAAAAAATGATTGTGAGAACAATTGATAGGGAGGGCTACTCAGCTCCTTCTGAACCCATTTTTAAAAAAACTAAAAATACTCCCGTTTAGAAAACTTGTTAAAGTAAGCCAAATAACTGAAATTATTTTAAAAAAAGCAATTTAGGCTCCCTAAACACGAACTACCAACTAGGAGCAAAGATGTTGCTATGCTTGCACTTCCTTTTCAACGGACCACTCTGGCTCAAATGAACTATTTATATAAGGGTGCAACAAATTTCAATGAGCTACCTAAAAAGATAAGGAAAAAAATCTTGGAGGGGAAGGTAAAGCGAATTTACTCGTTCCTACACGAAATTTATTCTAAGCAGAATAATAATAATTAGCAATAAGAATGTAATCTTTAATAAATAAAAATAAGAAGATAAATGATAATATGTAAATAATAATAAGAAATAGTATTTTAAATCAATTTTTGTTAATTTATAGATACTAAGAAAAAGACTTTCTGGACTCTATACCCGCCACGAGCTTTATGCTCATTTGGGGCTATAATTTCCAATAAATAAAGTTGTGTGGATTTATCCTATTTTTACATGCAATATCATAATTACATTTTTTAATTTTTTGTAATGAAGAATATGGAAATAAATTAATTTAAAAAAAAAAAAAAAAATAGTTATTAGAATATCAACAATTAATGTTTCGTGATATATTTCAGGTACGACCGAAGAACCCAAATCTGCGACTGGGAGGATCAAGTGAGGGCCAGAAACGGTCAATCAGGCTCAGGAACCCCTCGCCCAAACAACGGCGGCAACCGAGGTAGGGAAGGAACTGACTCAAGCAACGGATATTTTTACAGGTCGGGACTCGTCCCTAGGGAAGGGCCCGTTTTGAGGAACTATTGGTCCGGGTCCGGCTCTAGGGCCGGATACTCCGGGTCGACCAAGTATTACGGCAGCGGTGGCGGTGGCGGGAAGAAAGACAATGGTACCTCATCTCAGATCAGAAATCATGTCAAAGCTCTCACGGCTAGTGTGCGACCTTCTGCATTTGACACCTAATTTGTTATCCCACATTACCCAAGGTCAATTCCTTATCTCAAGTGGGCACGATTTCAATTGGTGTAAGGAGTGCTGAGTGTAAGGAGTGTGTGATGAGTGCTGATTGAGAAATTTAGAATAGATTGGGGGAAATGAGATGAGTTTATGCATTTTTATCCATTTTGGATAATTATTACTCACCTAGCAAATTTTTGTAGAAAATAAACCTACAGAAATGTTTATAATTTAATAATGATTAACAGGACTTTTCCATTTGTTTTCGTCCGTTACGAGCGTCACGTCACGGTGGGGTTTTCTATTGATTTTCACGTACAACCAAGGCGTTACTAGGGAAGTGTAACTCCCTTAGTTTTCATAGCAGGAAAATCGTAAGCCGCTTTCTGGAATGCTCTCATAATCCCTAAGCCTCTGTAGTGTGAAGGAAAAATGATTTATTACGCTGGGTTATAAACTAATATTGCTAAGTAACCATAATGAACTAATAATGTGTAAAAATAATCATTATTAAATGATCTGACTGTAGAACCGTAGTAGGTCTACCGTCCGTTTTTTTAAAATTACATTTATTTTTTTTTTAAATACAATATCCATAATATCCAAAGTTGGCAAGTTGATTTTGTTTCATTTGGTTAGTACGAAGTTTCATTTGAAAGAAAAAAGGTTTGATTTGACAGAGAAATGTTATATTAAGAAGACGAACAGCCAACCAAATAAACTAAAAACATGATTAGGGATTCATAATCAATTGAATAGGAGGATGGAATGGTGGAATAAAAAAAAGCTGTAAGTGCAATCAACTACATTTCAAGAAAACCCAGTTTTAATAGTTGTAACACTTCAAACACTTGAAACACATTTCGGATACACTTTTAGTAGGTAACACAATCTACATGCTACATATGGATTGAAAAAAATATATACAAATTAGGAGAGTGAAAAAATGCAAAGTTCACACTTTGGAAAAATGGAAAGGATGAATGTCCTCTTGTCATTTTCTTGAAAAATGGTGTAAGTACCAACATCGAAAGCGGATTATGATCTGATGATGTTAGTGAAAAATTGGCGCTGTTCGTCATAATCCAAGAAAGGAAGCATTTGTTTCAAATCATTCTTCTTTTCTTGAGAAACACGATTTGCGGGCTCCATTGGTGGTAGCGTCATTGATTTTATTTTGTCGATAGTTACGCCCTTTTTTAGAACCCTACATATTTTCCACGGTTCAAAACTGTTAACATGTTGTTTTCGTTTTTATCAACCCAGGGCTGTCAGCAGTCACCTGAATCCATTGTGAAGTAGATAGGTACTTCAAGTTAAGTAATAGGTACTGATGCAATTTTCCGTCATTTTCTTGAATTCATAAAAATCCGTGTTGTCATTTTCTTTCTCATTTCCACCACGCTCCCTTCCCCACTTTTCCGTTTTGGAGACATTATTACTAAATAATATGGTCTGATTACCGGCCAAATGTTAAAATGCACCACGCACGTAAACGTATTATCGTAAGCCTAACTCAAAGAAGGTTGACACGTTGTTGAGAAAGAGAAATGGTTTGAGAGAAACGGCACTTCTAGCCTTTTTAAGGAAACAGTGCCAGGAGATACAGCAAGCGCTTTCTAGCGGTAGCCAACACTAAGTAACCAACTGATGAGGAACTTTCAGCCTTATTGCGTTACATCGGCGTTGGGACATCCTATTTTGCTGAAAAAATAATTCATGGAAAAAATGGCACTTACAGCCTTTTTTGATTCCACTCTTCAATTATGAACGCTGACTCGTCCCGCTATACTTCCCGCAGACTGGTTTGTCTTTGATCGGATCTCAAATGACTCGTAAGATCTTGGTGACGAGGATGTCGTAGTCAAATTAATGAAACGACACCCCGTCGGCTGGAGGTTTTAGAATTGACACATGATCGTTCTGCGTCACGCTAACAGGCTTTTTTTCCCCTCACCAACTTATCTAAATAAACCTGCTTTGATAGCTCAAAGCATTCGAACCCACAAATACCATAGGAGAACAAAATGTTAGGTTTCGTGTTCGAGGGCGTTCGATTTGAAAGGGCGTCTTCTTCGATTTTCTTGTTATCGGGTGTCAGCTTTGTGAGCTGGTTCGTGACGCACAGTATTTCAGATGTCGGAGCTAAGTGGGCAAAAGTCCAAAAATGAATCTCACTGGAATCGGTTACCAACCCCATTATCTGTTGTATTGAACCTTAGGATTGTGAAAACGAACATCTAACTCCCCAACGCTTTCATGGACCCTCATTGCCTGCGTATCGAACACGATACGTACCACCAGGAAAAGTAGCTGCTCCCAGACCTAAACACAAATGTAAACACAAATTCCTCAGTATACTACACTGCAAAAAAAGTGGGTCTTTTCTTTTATATCGAAAAATTGGAACAGGTGCAATAGGATCATGAGCGCAGGGTCTGGAAATCTCGTCTAATTTTACCATGATTTACACCTTTCAGTGCACTTTTCTCATTAACCAAAAGACCGTGTTGGGGAAGATGTTACCTGCTTAATCTAGCACACTAGATGGCCTATTCGAAAGGGAATTTAACGCTCTTTTCAACGGTATCCTCAATTTTGTTTAGTAAACAAAAAATTAAGGTTATCATGGCCGCTTCAATGACTTGAGGTTTTCAAACACACACAAAAATATTGAAAATTGAAAAGGTAACTAAAAAAAAGAAGAGGAAATTTTGTTCAGAAATGAGCTCTACAATCGACCCCAAGGAGGCGCTGGACCCAAAGTCTAATAACCCTGTGTATTTAGCTTTTTGCTACGACCACTCATCACATCACTTCAATGGGATGTGACTAGGTCCAGAGGTTTGGTCCTTCTCAGTCTCCGCAAATCTCGGCCGTTGTCCAGAATATTGCTTAAAGCTCTGATTTTCAATAATTTGTATAGAACTCCAAATAATTGTTCAATTCTCCACCAAAATATTTAAATAGATTCTTTTAAATAATTTCAATAGGACGTCCCCCCTATAATATGTCTAAAAAATACGTTACATCAGTAGTCTATCCCTTAGTAAAAATACAAATTAGTTGGACATGTAGGCCGGAATGATGTGTATAGTTTGGAGGTCTGGATGCTCGCAAACTCGCATCTCAAAAATACATAACATCAAGTAGTCAATCCGTTAGTAAAAATACAGATTAGTTGGACATGTAGGTCGGAATGATGTGCATAGTAAAAAAAGTTCCTGTCATGCAGCTTGATTGTATGAGCGAATTTTCGTAAATTATCGATTCGTAAATTATTGAATTGTATACTGTTGAATTGTTTCAAAATTTGAGCTTTTTGATTGCAAGGAAATTGTTAACTATTAATTTTGTGGAAAAAATATGTATTCTAAATAATAATCTCATACTAAAATAGTTTTGGATTTTTAGCTTTTTTGCAGTTTTTATCGATTTTGTAGCCAATTTTAATGAATGGAATCCCTCTAGGATTCGTTTCGAATTGTATACTGTTAAATTGTTTCAAAACTTGAACTTTTTGATTGCAAGGAAATTGTTGACTATTAATTTTGTGGAAAAAATATGTATTCTAAATAATAATCTCCTACTAAAATAGTTTTGGATTTTCAGCTTTTTTGCAGTTTTTCTCGATTTTGTTGCCCATTTTTGATGAACTTTAAGTACATTTTTCAGCATAATTTTGTACATAAATTTTTCAAGGTTCTATTTTATTGTTAATAAATTTAATTTGATCAATATTCTACAAAAAAATAAATAAAATAAATGTAACGGGTTTTAAGCCTTTTTAGCCAATTTTAGTGATTTTTTAGTACATTTTTGAAATTTGACCAATTTAATGTGCTCAACAAGTACTGGCCAACGAACTCATCCCTTCGTTTGGAAACCTTGATTTTTTGGAACAAAAACGGAATTTTAGTCTCCATCCTAAGGATAGTTATCGTCTGGAAGGACATATATATATACATATATATATATATATATATATATATATATATGTATATATATATATATATTATATATATATATAATGCGTTAAACTCTAGGATTCGTTTCGATGAAATTTTTCAAAAAATTTTGTTTTAAAATTTTCCGAGTCATTCCAATAGTTCATTTTCTACGAAGATTCGCTAAAAAAAAAAAAAAAAGTCGTGCCGCCAGGAATCTGATAGATTTTTCGAGGGTGCCGAATCCGGAGCCCATTTTTAATGTACAGACGTCTAATTTTTTAGGTACGATACCTGCATTTTTGAGAAAATTACTTAAATTTCAGGATAATTTATGTTAAATTAAAAGGTGCTCTTCTTCTTGGAAATTTAACGATGAATACGCCTAAACTCACGCATGATGGGTCTAAATTAAATGCTTCTTTAACGAGCCTTTTGCCTAAAAACTGCCAATAAATGTGGTTTTTCACAAATTTTTCCACAGTTTTTAAAAACATTTTTGTTCAAATTACGCAACTTGGCGACCTGAAAAAAATTGTGCTGTTACTTGGACTATTTCTGCGTCGAATGAGACCAACAGCAGCTCTGGAGGTGTGATCATTGATTTTTGCGATTTTTCAACTACCGAAAAACATGTTTCTTGTCAGTTTTTTGACAAATTACAAGTATTTTTTACAAATTACAAGAAAAATCGCTCTTACGTCTGATTAAGCTCAAACATACCTAATGCCGCGTTACCGCTAATTCTTCATCAAGTTCAGACGGTGAAATTGGCCCCAACTCATAAAGACATTGTTATTTGTTCTTTCGGTTTCACTTACCGAATCACTTTCGTTGCGATTATAACGTATTAGCCTAGTTTTATCGCTAGCTTCGCTCGCTCGGTATGGATGTATAGATCCGATGGTCTTTACTGTTGAGTGGGACATGTGTGTAATAATTTGCTGCGTTTTCTACGTGGGGCCATGAAAAGTTTATTAGGTCTAATAAAGATAGGTAATTTATCTGCGTAGAAGGACAATCCAATTAAGATCATGTGGAGCCACGGATGTTAAGTTTTTGTACGTGAGGACGCTACGCTGCCCACCCAACTTGGCAGACTTTTTTGACATTTCATGTCTTTGCTATGGCACACAACCAAATTTTCGTTATGTCACGTTACGTTACGTAACGAAATATGCTCAATTTCTGATGATTTCCGCTTACAACCGAGACGTTGCTAGGGAAATGGTACTTCGCCGTTTTTCATCCCACAAAATTCGTTGACCATTCGTTCGAAAGCTCTCGATTTATCCAATCATATTATGTTAACTACTGCGAAGTGCGTGGCCAACAATCACAGTTATGAGCATGGTTAATTGAATTATTGTTTACACACAGGTGATCATTCTCAATAATATTGATATTGTGAATATGATTGCAACCGCTTGTTAATTTCTGATTGCATACGAGTCTGCTACACATACCTACGCGTCTGCAACTGAAGACATGAAATGTTCCAATGTGTTGCAGACTCGTATGCAAGCGTTTCGTCTTTACATTCTTTCTTAGTCGATTACAAAGTTTCCTTTACATTTTGCACCAAAAAGTGTATCTTGACTGTGCGTCTACCGTGCTACTGCTGGACATAGCCGTCGCAACGGGTGATCGCTCGAGCTTTTCCTGTTGGAAATGACTAGCAAAGGCGGCACCTTATGTGGAACTTCAAACAGAACAGAACTCAGTACTAACAGAACTGTAGGATGTTAAATGTTTGTACGTATTTGTTTTCTCCATCTATTATTCCGTTGAATTGTCGTTCAAACGCGACAGGTTGTTTTCTTCAAGAGGTTCGAAGGCAAAGATTAGATAACTACGCTGCGACGGAATAAGGAAGAGCGACCAACGTTTTCGTCTACATTTTCGTTCAGTACAATCGGGGAAAAAGAATTTCATGTCTCGAAACTCGCATGGGATCAAATAGGGACTTCAACGAACATTTTAAGACCAACCCGAGCAAAAACCGTCGAAATTTACTGGGTCTAAGGCGGAAAAACCCACAGCGGGGAACGAATTTGTTTCGTCGTTTCCCGCATATTCTCACTGATTTCTCCGTGAAGTGAGCGTCTTTCGCCGATTTTGAGGGCACCATCGTGTTCTACGGGTCCTGGAACGTAACTTTGTCGCTGACATACGAAGAGCTCTCGATCAAATTTTAATGTGGTAGCGGATAGAAGATTGGGCGCTCTGGAAAAAAATGCGCATTAAAAGGAGTTCTCACCCCCTCCCGCCCTACATCCCTTGGTTGAGGTGGGATTAGAAAATTCTAAAATCGCTTATGCCCCCTTTCGGAAAAATCCAAGAAGATCCTACCACACAGCCGTTTGGCCGTGTACAACATGGACAGACAGAGAGTTTCAGTCTTATGAATAACTAGCCTAGTTTTCTCGCTCGCTCCGTATCGCCGTGCAGATTCAATGGTCTTTACTGTTGGTTGAGTGGTAGAATGATTGGAAACGATGGATCACTAAGGGGTGATTTGAAATGTGTAGGGAATGTTGCTCGCTTCGTTCGCTTTCTGTGAGATATATAGATGCAATGAGATTTAGTCTATCCTGAGTTCGTAGGAAAAACCACACTGAAATTCGACATGTGTAGGGTATGTTGCTCACTTGGGGAGGTTTTTCCGCTCGCATTGTGTGGGATGTACAGATGCGACTGGATATAGTCACCATACCATCGAGTCCTACAGCCCATTGTTCGGATGAGGGTGGAAAATTTAAAAACTTCTTATAATCCCTTTCTAAAGACAATCCAAAGGGATTGGGAAAAAAAAAAAAATAAAATAAAAAAATAATAATAATAATAATAATAAATCTTATGAAAGGGGCAAAACTAAAATTATAAATTGCTGTGTAATAATTTGCTGCGTTATACTGCCTACCCAACTTGGCAGACGTTTTTTTCTGATGGAAATTACTTACTTTCAAACAACTTAAATCGTTTAAAACTGTTAGGATCCACGAAAAGTTTATTAGCTTTAATAAAGATAGGCCATTATCTTATGTGCGTAGAAGGGCTATCCTGGGAAACCTCCCGAGATCTAGAGGTTCGAAGGCAAAGATCAGAGTAACTAAGTTTCGACGGAATAAGGAAGAGCAGAAGCACGAAAACCAACGTTTTCGTCTACATTTTCGTTCACTACAATCGGGAAAAAGAATTTCATGTCTCGAAACTCGCATGGGACCGAATTGGAACTTCAACGAACATTTTAAGACCAACCCGAGCCAAAACCGTCAACATTTACTGGGTCTATGGCGGAAAAAAACATAGCGGGGAATGCATCTTTTTCGACGTTTCCCGCATATTCTCGCTGATTTCCCCGGGAAGACAGCATCTGTCGCCAATTTTGACGGCACCATCATGTTTTACGGGTCTTGAAACGTAACTGAGTCGCTGACATACGAAGTGCTCTCGATCAAATGTTAATGTGGCAGCGGATAGAAGATCGAGCGCTCAGCAAAAAAACACGTTAAAAGACGCTCCCACCCCCTCCCGCCCTCCAGCCCATGGGTTCGGGTGGGAGTAGAAAATTTTAAAATCGCTTATGCCCCCTTTCGGAAAAATCCAAGAAGATCCCCCCTACTCGCAGACTACCGCCACCCAGCCGATTGGCAGTCTTAGAGCATGGACAGACAGACAGACAGACGACGTTTCATTCTTATAAAATAGTAAAGATAGAGATACCTACCTATAGCAGCTCTGGCTAAATGGATAATAAATTAATATGCTACACTTGTACGCTGAAAGATCCGTATTTCTTCTGCGACCAAGCGAGTTCCCCTGGACAGATTCGATGAAAATCATAAATGATCTTCTCGTGCACCGTAAAACAAATTCATGATTTATATGTTCTTCCTTGGGTTCTTGGTATTATGGTCAATATAGGTTCCATCATGGAATTTGAAATAGGTAATGTAATTTACCTATTAGTTTTACTTATAATTCGGTAGTTAGGTCATGGTAGTTGAGCATGATCCATGCTATGCTACTTGAATGTTTAGGTCAAACCTTAATTTTATTGCACTATACTCTGTTTGGAATGATTCTGTTTAAATATCGTAATCATGGAGTATTCCATATTCACCCATTCACTGAACAATCTCCCAAACCCACTGGTTTTTGTTCAATTTAATATCTGGCAAGAAGTTTTACGGATATATTAAATCAATATTTTATTTTAAATTATTATTTAAATGCATATACGACGCAATTGTAACATATTAGAAGAATTACGAGTAATATTGCTGATATCGGTCACATGTCATGATAAATATAGGTGATTCGCGTGAAACTATACTGGCTAAACACTTGTCGCACGTTTTCATTTTTTCTGCCCTCATCAGAGTTAATTTTAAACAGTTGAGTTTCTCCATAAGTGTGATGTCCACGGCGAACAGTCTAGATTTATCTTCCATTCCTCATTCTAATCTGATTATTGTATTGAGTGCTCTCATATTCGATCTTTTTCTGGCATGTGATTAATTTAATTATGAGAGAACTGAGAGAGCACGACATAAAGCGTCGCCTTTACAGTGCAGTCATTCGCTCAACCCGTGCAAGTGAAGGCTGCCGGAATCGTACCCCAGTAAATCAATCTATAAATACGTTCGGGGTCGTCAGACAGGCCGTCTGGAGAGTTTGTTAAAGGAAGATAAAATAAATAAATACTCAAGTCAAACTGCGCAATTTAGAAGTATACGGATAAAGTACGGTGGAGAACGCCCAAACCATTACAAGCTGGGCCGTTAAATTTCTCAGAGTAGAATTATTTATTTATGAGCCCAATACAATAAGATCACAATTCAAATGGTAAGCGCAAAAATTAGGTAAATAGAATTAGAAAAGATAAATATCCGCATCAGAAGCAGAAGAGTTGGACGAGGAGAGTGGCGCCTCTCGGATGGATCGGCAGTTACGCACGAAGGTAGACGTAAGTTAACGTCAGTTAACATCTACAATCTACATCCTGTTGCAGCTTCTATAACGGAAATGATTCTCCCGAAAATTCACGTTCCCGTTTGGGATGGTGACCTTGAAACTTTTCATAATTTTTGAAGTATGTTTACTATCATTCATGAAAGTAAATTTTCTGATGTCATCAAAATGGCACACCTCTAATGTTCTGTCTCCGGTTCACCTCTCAAGTTGATTCGGAACCTCTCTAATAATAGCTAACTCGACGCCTATAATTTGATAAATAACTGGTATGGAAATTTGCGTAATTTAACCGCATTTTGTGTGGATAAAATGTTAAATTTCCCCCCACTCTCAGGTAGTTTATTGAAGGAACTGCAATACGTAGACGCAAGACGAGTTACATGTAAAGTGACACCTCCTTTGAACGATGATGTGATGCACACTGCCTGAGAGGCAACAAAACACTTTTGATTCTTCCATCCACATCATAGCTGCACTAAACACACGTTTCCTTTCTGGCTTACCTACTTGCACAAAACGCTCGTAGTTTTCACTTCCGTCGTACGATGAAGCCGTAAGTCCAGGCGGATTAACTCTTCGTTTCTTCATGCAGACAGTTGCTAAAACATGGCGTCTGTATTTTCTGCCAGATCAGGTTTTTAAACGTTTGGCATATTGTGTATTTTTGCTTCCGAGTCTACCTAAAGGTAGCGGAAGCATTGTTTTCACTTTTGGGAGAAAACAAGTTTTCGGTGTCCAAAATCAAAATTTCCACTCGCATTTTACGTTTTAGTTTAGACCATTTTGAACAGTTCCGTGTCTGTGTATGTGTGTGTTTGTATGTCCTCGAACTCACGGTGGCCGCATTTTACGTCACGATGCGGTTGCCAAGCAGATTGCAGGTGCTTTGTCATCTAGCGGCTGGGATGTCGAAAGGAGAGACTATAATCACATGCTGGCAAGAAGCCGGATATCTTTGCCGTCAAGCCCGAAGGGTCTGCCATAATCCTGGATGTCCAGGTTGTCAGCTGCAGCGTGGACATGGAGCAGACCTGGCGGGTTAAAATAAATAAGTATGACAGAAATGACCTGTGGCAAGCGATTTCCGAGCTTAAAGGAGTGGCCACCAATTACATCAAGGTCATGGCTGCAACCTTGTCATGGCGCGGGGTGTGGTGCGGGAAAAGCGCCTCGGAGTTACTCGAGTTGGGCACCTCGGCAGGAGTACTCCGTGGTATCACCACCCGCGTCCTCAGGGGTTCTTACTTGAACTGGTGGTCTTTATAGGGGCACTTCCTTTCATCCCATTCTTCCTCCTCATCCTGCAACTTCCCTTATCCCTAGAGCCGGCATCGGGTAAACCTGGGCGTCCTCCCCACTGTTTTATTTTATTTGTTTATTTTTCAATTTAATGGTGGGCCTCCTCCGCCTTTGAGGGGAGTTTTATTATTAAAAAAAAAAAGTGTCGTCTGTCCACAAATCCTTCTATTTGGATGAAAATTTCAGGGGATGTGCGGGCTACGGAGTAGACGATCCCCTATCAGTTTCATCGTTATTGACTCAATACCTCACTCTGCGCATGCGCAAAAGTAAATTCTACCAAGCATCATTTTCTCACGCCCTAGTCGTTCGATCTCGCTCAAATTTGGACGATAGTTTGGGGATGACAATTTGATCGTCTTATATAAATTTCAACATGATTGTATCATTAATAACTACTGCGCATGCGCCAATATGAAATCCTTGTAACTAGCTTATTTTCCACAGATTTTATCCGATCTGGGTGAAATTTTGAGGGAATGTGCGCGCTAGGGTGTAGACGGTCTCCTATCAGTTTCATTGATGCGAAATAAATACTATACTCTGAGCATGCGCAAACGTCAATTCCATTATGCTCCATTTTTTGTGCCCTAGTCGTCTGATCTCGCTCAAATTTGGATGATAGTTGGGGGAAGACGATGTGATCATCCATGTCAATTTCAAAATAATTACATCACTAATTGCTACTGCGCATGCGCCTATGTAAAACCTGGTAACGACCTTAGTTTCCACTGTTTTCATCTGATTTCGATGAAAGTGTCAGAGAATGCGCGGGTTAGGTGGTAGATGGTCCCCTATCAGTTTCACTGTTGCCAAATCAATTCTTCACCGTGCGCATGTGCAAACGTAAATTCCATTATGCTCCATTTTTTCACTCTCTAGTCGTTCGAGTTCGGTTAAATTCTGAAGATAGTTGGAAGAAGATGGTAGGTAAAAGAGGAAGCTATGTGCCACACCCAACTTTTTGAGTGAACGTTCTATTGAAACCCACAAACAATACTTACGAAAAACGTTTCAAGTTACAAAACCATTGATCAAAACTTAAAAATGCATTTCTGAGTCTCTCATTAAGTTCAACACCTAATATTGTACCTACTCTTGCACAAAACCCCGTACAAATTCACTAGCAACTAATTTTTGGTTGAGCAGCACCTTATTACCAATATAATCAACAAAGCAATCGGTGTCATGTTGGACAGTCGCAGTCATGTTGTCTGCGATCCCTAGAAATCAAACAATCAGGTTGCGAAGCCGGTTACCCGTGCGTTGCTTGGACCCACATGTACTGGTCATTTTTGTACTAGTGAACAGGAGAACATTTGGCTAAGTCAGCTGATCTGGTTGAAACCCGTCCATTGCATTCGTCTCTTAATCAGTGCTGCCAACCCGTTTCAGCGGAAAATCCCCCCCCCCCATTCTCGAAAAATTCCCCAAAATCCCCAGGAAGAACCAGAAAATTCCCCAAATTTAAGGTGCCGTTAAAAGCGATTTTGGACACAATATTGATCACAAATTGAATTATTAAATAGGTAATTAAAGGTCATATAACAAGGAAAACAATGTGAAAGAAATTAAAGAGCGGATTATAACAAAAAAAAGGAGAAACTCCGTTACCAACAGTTGGGAGGTACTTATGGTGAATCATGTTGTCAGTAAAAGAAAAACTTTATGGGTAACTTTCACACGAGTAATAAATTTGAATAGGTTAACATCAACATAACATGCCTCACCAAAAAAATGTAAACTAACAAGTATTTCTATTAAGTAAAATATGAAAAAATACAAGTACACCCACAGTACATAATGTAGAAAGATACATTTATTTTTCCTCCAGAATTTTGGAGAAAATCATTTTTCTTAGGGTTCAAACTACTTCCCTTTCCTACATCTTCCTACATCTAGACGTTTCTTAAACATTTTTTTTTACATAAACCTTCTCCGTGCCATTTTGCCAAAAACACCGTTCAAGTCCATCCATGAGTTTGAGCGTGAAGGTGTGCTGACATCACTCATTTATAGAATAGATTCACGGAACAAAAACCAAAAACATTTTCAGGGTTGGGATTGAAATGTGTTTCTTGGTCGATTACAAAGGTTCTGCATTGAAAATAATAAGCCAAAATACTTCGTCATGATGAATTTGGCTACATGTTGATATTTGAGAAAGCATGGGAAAGGATTTTCAATCGTAACTCGTTTCCTGCATTCCGAATTATTCCAATCCACCGTCAGAAAATGATTAGGGCTCTCTTGGGGGTCAGGTCATTCGGTTGATTTATTCAAAATTCAACAGCGTTGACGTAGAAAGTCAATTTAAAGGTGAGACCCACAATGGACGCCCGTTATTGTTATTTGCTCAATTTCACTTCCAGAGTTCTCCCCTAAAAACAATACCTGAAATTCATCCCCCATCTGCAATTCATTGAATTAAATTCCTGCGTACGTCAACACCGCATTCCCCGCATTCTTGCATTCATTATTCTAATTTCGTTTTACGTAATTCTATTGCAGAAATCGTAACGGTTGTTGTTGACCCCTGGTCTTCCATCCTCTCCTGGCTCTTCCAACACTAGAAATGAAACGCAAATTGAATGCGCATACGGAACACTTGGAAATCGTGGTACTCAAAAAGCAACAGCTTGCAAAATCTATTGAAAACAGAAATATGTATCCACAAAAATATTTCAAATATCTATAATACAAAATGTACTTACTAACTTCTTGTAATGAAATTAAATTTTTTCTTTCTTCGACTAATGGCTCATTAGTTTTAGTAGTTAACCTTTCCAATCAAGTAGTGTGAAACGCGTGATCGCAGCAAGTTTTCGGTTCGTTTTTATGATCAGTTTAATTTATTTTTGGGGGTGAAATTTGTTAGTTAAAGTGTAGGTAACACTCCGTTATAACGAAGTTGGAGAGACCTGCAAGTGTGTTGAAATTCGATTCAGCATGAAAAATTTAATATGTATTTAGAAACTGGCCTCAAACTCGTTGGTTTATAAAAGGGTAGGTAGTAATGTTTCAAGAAAACCCTCGATTAGATTTTTTTAAATCGCATTTAAGCTCCCTCTTTCCGTTATAGGTTAGCTAAAAATACATTGATTTTACGACAGGCAAATGGGAAATTTAACACTTTCTTTCCAAAGCTTTTTTTTTTTTTAGAGCGATTTTTCGTTAAAAGTGAAGCTATTGTAATAACGAGACGTTCGCGAACAATTAAGTTAGGACCCTGACATGGAAAAGCAGTTAATGAAGCAAAAAGTGACAAGTTACAAGGCGATTTTATGTACAAGTTATAAAATAAAAAAGTCCAGTCATGCAGCATGACCCCATGAGCGAATTTTTGAAGAAATCTTCGATATTTCAGTCGCTATTGATCGTATTGAGAAATTTTAGTTTATGATTTTGATAGACAAACATGGAATCAAATTATTAACACATGCACAGAGTAAACTCATCAGTTGTGATTACATTTATTATTTTTTTTTTTTTTTAAGTACCTACTACCTACGTTTTAAACAGCGTGGTTCTAGGATTGGTTATACAGGGATACTTCCATAAGAGTAGTTCAATCTGAATTTGGACAATGTTTCATGCAAATATTACCGATTTTTACAACTAGCGAACGGCATTATTTCGATTTTTGACTGATTTTTCAACTTTGAAATTTTTGAAAACTTGATACATATTCTTATAGGAAATTTTACGCTGATTCCGAATATACCACATGTTAGTATGCTGAAAAAATTATTTCGCACAACAAATCGCAAAAAACAGGCTATTTTGAAAATCTGAAGACATTTTTTTTTCGTCCAAGTGCAAGTAAACCGTCACGCCAACAGCCTTAGGTCCTCCCGTCCTTGCTAGATCGCACCCTGAAAAAATGTGTGACCTTTGCATGGAGAAGAGATTATGTCCAAAAAAATCTGATAGCAGTTCAGAGGGAGTTCCTATGAAATTTGATTTTTGGACTTAACTGCTTTTCCATGTCAGTTCCTCAATTAAGTTAAGACCCCGGACTTGCTCAAGCGCAAATGAAGCAAAAAGTGACATGTTACAAGCCGATTTTATGTAAAAGTTATAAAAAATGAGTGTGCAAGTGTTTCATTAAGGTACAAGAGTAGACTTGTAATGCACTGTGAAAATTAACTACAGGCTAATTTGGACGTTACAAGTGTTTCCCCATTCGATCCTTTCTTCCCCTGTGAGGGAACTTCAGTTTCCCTCACTGACCGAAACCGGTTCAATTAAACTGACGTTCCTTCACAGGGAAAGAAAGGATCGAAGTTTTTTTCATCTTCCCTCCCCTCACTACTGCAGGGACGATTTCGCAGGATTTGCCATCTAATTTATAATAAGTTGTTCATTTCGTTTGTCCCCACACGCCATCTTTCTTTTCTGCTGCTCTTGTAAACTTAGCTTCTACAAGAGTAACTTTTCTACACTTATACTCTTTGTTTTGGTGAAATACTTGTTCTAGTTTGCCGTGCATTACAAGTACCTATACTTGTAACTTGCACACTTGGAACTTGTTGTTTTATGAAATGGGCCCCAGCTGTTGCTAGAACGCGTTGTATGATTTTATTCAGGTCATTGTGCCTGGCCCAACGTCCTTTGCAACTTAACCCATGGACTCCATATTCATCGACAACATATCCACAGCTACAGGTATGTTTTTTGATCAATTATGAGAAAAACTTATCTCGTTATTGATAAGTTTCTCATAAAAAGTTAATTGATGACAAATAAAAATATTCCTACTGGCAATATTTGCGTGGGAATTTTTGGTTTCTAACTAATATAAATAATAGAGATGGTGAAGGGCCAATATAAGAACTGTACGATCTCTTGACCAGTCAGCTTGCCATGGACTGCTTAGCAATTATGTACCTATATCTTTGTTTAGTGGAAGACTTTGGATATGGCGGTGAGGGGGGGGGGGGGGTGGGGGGTTATATAAACATTTTTATTTAATGAACCCACACTAGCCGTGAAAGGCTGATGACTTACCGAATTATTTTCTCCTAATCTGAGTTAACTTGATGATGTGCGTTAACTCGAGTTTTCTGAGCAGACAAAATCACGGTTTACGTCGCCAACATCGATTGGAAAAGCATCGCCCACACTGCGGCCTACGCTTACAAAAAGGTCAAGCCCATCCTGGACTCGGTGGTCGATTGCCATTACCACTACGATTATAATAAAGGGAAGGATAAAGGGAAAGACAAAGGGAAAGATAAAGGAAAAGGAAAAGAGAAAGAGAAACCCAAGTACGAATCGTCGGAGGAGAGCGAGGAAGAGCACTACCTCCCTCCTTCCAAAGACAAAGGTAAATTCAGCTGCCTGAAAACCAACCGACTTTAGAATGCAGTATTTACCTTAACCTTCGGATAATTTGGAAAATCAATCAAATGCATTGGGGATTGAAGAAAATCGAAGTCGCTGTCGAAAGGGTTGCTAAAACTGGCACATGGTGTCTCAAAAAAGGTATCCCCCCTTATTTATTTATTCTTTTTTTTTTTTTGGATCACAAATACAATATTTTTGCGCGAAGGCGCATGCGCAAAACGTGCGCAATGCACACTTACGTTGTTATCTCAAATAGGAACCCTCATTTTTCATTAGTTAAAGATTTAAATTCTATATAAAATTTCATGAAAAAATGACCCTTTAATCGAATGTTTGAGTGCGACGAAAAGAGCGAAAAATGCAAATTGCAGGGTGTCCACACTTGAGTAGTGACAAACTTCAGGGGATGTTTTACAAGAAATCCCCCTCCCCCCTCCCCCACGACTAATGTTCAAAATTGGACTGACAGTCCTTCCAGAATGTCAGATTGAAAAATCCATTTTTAAACCGGCGGGGAAGTTCGGTAGTGTCACCATTTAATTCATCGTGAGTGAACAGTTACATGGAAACTGATTCCAAACTGCACTCATTTCCCCAATCACGGAAAAGTCGTATTTCGAGCCCAAATCTCGATTTTGCTGTAAAATCACAGGTTTTTCGCTTTCCTGCGTAATTGTCTCCTCTAAATTGTTTTTCGGTTAGACTGTTGGAAAGCTAAAATTCTGGGCAAGTTTTCCCCGTGGAGTTCTCTCCTAAAACAGCTTGTAAATAAGGGCCAAAAAACGGACAAAGAAAAAGTGAAATTCTGGAAAAAATTTCAAAATTACACTTTAACCTCGTTTTTTACGGGTTATATATATCTGCTTGAAAAAAATTGGTTCTGCGTTGAAGACTTGATAATTTCAACGCTCTTTTCCAACGGTATAATAAAACTTGAATTTTCTAGAGAGCGTTCTGGCCGTTTTAATAACTGGGAGAAAGTACTGGAAAACAAACCGTTTAACAAAATCTCTAAGTGGAACTTTTTATTGCAAATTATTTATAGAATCATCCCCTGAAGTTTGTAAATGCTTAGCGTGGAGACCTTGTACAGAGGTTTCGGACGAAGGCCGTATGTGATACATTATTTTGAGGTATTATTTCACGCTGAATCACATGCTCATTTATTTTTTACTTATTCGCAATTTAGCCTTGGAGAAAAAATCGAAAAACAACCAGAATTGCTCATTTCCCAACTAATTTTTTGTTTCAGTGTATTTTTTAAGTTGAAATTACGAACATTAATAAATAAAATCACTACGTGATTGTGAGTTAAAGGAGTTTCCATTTGGGATTTTTCTTCTTACATGTTTACTATAAAGTTGGGGAGAGTGAGGAGGAGGAGCGAGGGGGGGGGGGGTTATTTCTTTTCCGCGACACCCTTTATATGTGATTTTTAGGTCTTAAACGCTCTCTTTATGACTGGAATGATAGAATAGCTGTTACAGTTCGGGCTATTAAGGAATTCACTAGCATTTTCAAAACACTTTGTTCTTATACTCGTACGAACGGCAAGCGCAAAATATATTGGTTCAGGAAGACAATGACATGAAAAATTACCAAACTCCATCCTGTTTTTCAATCTAGAATTTTTTTCTAATTTTCACGATGCACAATTACGAAAGTGATACCTATCAATTATTTTCTGTTTCTCGAACTATTTTATGGTTGAATAGTTGAAATTTGGTCTGTTGAAACGAAAATCTTGAAATAGGAATCTTTATATGTACCTATGCATGGAGCAACTTATTTTGTTGGTAGGTATAGGTAATCTGTAAAAACTCTCGATTTCAAATCATACAAAAGTCCATCAAAGGTGGTTTGAAAAATGTTCGTATTAGTACTATGCTCAGGAAAGTCATTTTTACTCGTATTTACAAAAATGACCCCATAATACGTAAATATTTGAAGCGTTTTTCTGTGAAACCAAAATTTGGTTATAGATAAGATCACCTACTCAGCAAAGGTAGAAACTTGGCAACCTCCTAAGGAGCGACTTCAGGGTTTTTCGTTCTCCCAATGAAATTTGAATGATTTTCGTACATTATTAAGTGAGACAACGAAGATACTCCATGTTGTAAAAACTAATAATGGGGTTCTGTGGTTTTTAGCGCCGCCCCCGCCTTACCCTTCGAGGTCGCGATCTTGGCAATGACGACAAACGTAATTTCAAAGCAAAGCGAAGGTTACGAAGTTCAATGGAGGAATTTTCAGAAGTGAGTAAACGAAAAATGTACCTACTAATCCTCTGGTTCCTGTTTGATAAAGTATACGGGTGACTTACTTTAGAAAAAATGACGAAGTAGGTACCTACCTAACTAATCAATGTACAAATGTCAGTGACGTTATTCTTCGAATTTCCTACATAATATACATTGAGAAATTGTCAGTTGTAAGTAATTTAGCCATTCTTTAGCTTTGAAGATGGAAAAATCAAAATTAAATCCAAAATGGTAGCATAAACTCGTTTCATTTCCCCGGCCAACCCTCAGTTTCTCAATCAGTGCTCCTGACACGGTCAAGAACTTACCACCAATTGAAATTGTAACCTCTTGAAATTGGAAATTAGACATGGGATAAAATGGTATCACACATTAGGTGTCGAATGCAGAAGGTTGAACACTAGCTGTGCGTGTGAGAGAGAAAGAGCTTCGATCCGCTTGAAGGGTGGAACCACAAATATCTGAATTATAGAGAAGTAGAGTGCCAATTATGTCCTCTGCCCTAATGTGGCCTGTTGCCGAAAAAAAAAAAAAGACGAGTTGTGAAAATAAAAAATAAGTTTCCATCTGATTTTTCGTCTATTTTGGACGTCAGAGTAAGCTAAGGTCAGAGACTAATGGCTTTAGTTAGTCTCTGGTCGCCACTTGAATACTACAATATCTGGCTGATAATATTTTTGAGGTAAATTCAGAAGCTTCTTCTGAGTGTAATATTTGGTATATTTTTAAAATGTTTAATGATTTTGAAAGCTTAGAAACTGTAGATTCAGAATATTGCTAAGACTCTATTTCTACCTAAGTTCTTTGTTCCACAATATTGTTTTGGGTATGTTTTTGAACAAACAGCGGTTGTCCTAGTAAGGTCTACGCAGCACAGTAGTTCAAAAACCCATTCTAGCTTGACAAAATTAAATTTTCGGGTTAAAAGGTAAGCCTCAGCAGGTTTTGACATGCATTCGAACAGGTGTGGGCTAGGAGGAGGAACTCAAGGCCGATATCAATTTTGTAGGAGAAGAAAACGCAATTTCATAATTCGTTTACAACTTATCTTCTCGAAAGAGTCAGATGTGTGTTTTCCATACCTACAAAACGAAGTATTGAAATAAGCTGTCTCATTTAAGGCATATTTGCATCTAGTCCTACATTTTGAAAAATGGGCAAATAACAAGTTTTTCTTTTATTGATACGTATGAAGGCTTCATTTCTAACCCATCATGTGGCATACATTTGTTCAGCGTTGATTATTCTTCATGATTATCCTTTCATGGTTTATTTTAACAGAAAAGTGGGGAATTGAGCGATTTTCCCACAATTCAAACGTGTATACCTCAAAAATTACAGCTGATACTGGAAAACGAGTTTCAGAATTGAATGCAGCACCCTTGAAAACACCCAGAACCAGTGTTCTATCTTTCGCGACGAGGAAATTCAATTTTGTCTAGCTAGATTGGGTTTTTGCACATATGTGCGCAGGAAGTAACTAAATTACAGGTGCACTACAGTGACTTAAAATCGTTTGCTAAAACTGGAGCAGTTCTTCAGGTACGTCTGTAGTTGGTCACAAGCAAAATGAACCGA